>CM040246.1:73323540-73772352 GCA_022545495.1 Chrysanthemum lavandulifolium
CTTGACTTAAAGATATTGAGGCGAGGGATTGACTTCATTCACAGAGATATGAAAGCTACTGTTGTGAGGAATCGACACCTCATTAGTACTTGGATCATAAAGTTCATCAAACATAGGATCAAACAATTTCTTTAAATCATCTTCGATGGAGGTACATATGGAGTTTCTTGAGAAGAGTTTGGAACAAGGGATGAACCAATGGGACTGCTTTTGAAGTGTGGTCAGAATCGGGTTGTCCAGAGCCATTTGACGGTCGACTCATCAAACGTAACGTGAATTGTTTCCATGATATTTCGGGTTCTTTTGTTGTAGATTCGGTATCCACTTTTGTTTGGTGCATATCCTACAAATACTCAATGTCGACTTTAGCCCTAAGTTTGCCTAAGTCTTGACCTCATTAGTTGGATAACACAATGCACCAAACACACGAAGGAAAGAGATTAGGTTTTCATTGTGGACAAGTTCATATGGAGTTTTTCCATGAGCAGTGTGAATTAGGGAGCGATTTTGTGTGTAGCATGCGGTGGTGCTTGCTTGACCCGAGAAATATTGGAACCTTTGAGTAAATCAAAGATTGTTCTAGCGGCTTCAACAAGAGTTCGATTTGATCTTTCAACTACACCGTTACGTTGAGGAGTTCGTGGAACACTTCTTTGATGGTCGATTCCAACGCTTTCATAGAATTCACTAAGTTGTTTGTTGACAAACTCGGTTCCATTATGCATTACGATAATTACGGCGGTTTTGTTAAGACGAACTGCATTTGTTTGATGATGATATCGGGAGTTTCATCCTTTGTCCTTAAGAACTTGACCGGTGAATCTAGAGTAATCATCAACCACAACTAACACATATTTCTTCCCAAAGATATTTTGCACCCTCATTGGTCCATAAATCCATATGAATCATATGAAGACCTTTTGTGTGCGAGTTAGTAGGTTTTGGTTTATGGGCATACTTCTTGCTTTTTTCCAATTGACATCTTTGAACAAAGATGATCCTTTTAGTACTTGAGTCTAGGTAAACCTACAACTAAGTCCTTTCTCGTGAGATCATTGATGGTGCCAAGTTCGTGTGATTGAGGCAGCGATGCCATAACCATGACTTTGTTTTAGAAGCCTTTGACAACAAGCAAATTGGAGAAGACTTCATCATATCTTCGATGGAGATGGTGTATAGATTTGAACCCGTGAGCCTCTTAAAGTTCCTTGTCATCAAGTTCTCTAACAAGCGGTATGTTTTCGAAGGCTACTTCTAGATCCGAATCGCGAAATTGACCAACGAGAGAACAAGTTGTGCCCAAGACCTTCTACATAGTAAACTCGGAGATCACACTTTTGCCAAAAACATAGTCTCCATAACCCATAATAGCACCAAAATGATCATTCCGAATCTAACAGTCCCGATGAATTTGCTCACAATTTCATGAGCCGTGACCGTCGCCGATCATATGCTTGGAACAACTGAGTCCAGGTACCACGAGCGATTTGAGCGATCTGCAGTTGAACACAGACAGAATGGATAATCGGATAATTGGGATCCCATGCAAGAATGGGTTCCATTTGGTTAGTAACAATGGTTGGAACACCCGCATCGAAATAGAAGCATTTATATCGAGAAAATGAGGCAATGGAATCATTGTGAATAGATGCGATACTAGTGTACGTATTAGCCTGTTCTCGGTGTGCTCACTTCTTAAGGAATAGTTCTACGGTGGGCATCCATTTTCTAGTGGGCATTATCGATTAGTCTTATGACCAGCGGTATCCAATAATAGCCTATTTTCTTGAATGTTCTTCTGTGGGTTTCCTTTGTTTTCTAAGTTTCTTCGTTTTGCCTTTTAGCCTTCTTAGCATAAATTTTAGCATTAACAATATTAATTGGACAATTAACATCATTAGGTAGAACATTAACACCACATTCATGATTAGAAGCGAATTCAAGCGGACATCAATACAAGGTTTGCAAATAGTATCGAATTGAATTAATTACAGGTTGCCTATGGCAAATACTAGAATCAACATGATTCGTTTTATTGATTCAAACTTAAAGTTCCTAGATTGTTCTTCTACTCTTTTCCAAAGGCACATTCTTAGCTTACGAGGTCCTATCATTCCTTGTATTGTCTTGAGACTTTGACTGCTCCCTTTAGTGTCATGATTACTCTGTAGAGGAATGGGAACATTAGTTGGTTTAACTACTCTTTGCATCACTGTTTAGATGTCTTTGGGATCTGAACTACATGCGAGCACACTAAGGTTCACTTTCTTAAAACTAAATCTTGAGATTTGTACTCCTAGAAGGCACACTTGAGTTCTCTTTCTTAGCATTGATGGATCTGAATCAAACTACTTAAAGGCACACTACGGTTCACATTCAAAGCATTGGGAATCGAATGAATATCATACTTGGCATTAGGCATCGAGCATGGAATCAAAGGATTAACTCTCTCACCTAATGACTTTGGGCATATTGTGATCAAGCATTCTAAGATTTCTTGAGATCTTTTGGCATATAAGCATGCATGTCCAATTGCATTATCATGAGGTTTCTCTAACTTATCCTCTTCAACAATCTCACGCAGACATTCTAGGCAATCCTTAAGGGATGAGAAGTATGTTTGAACAGCAAGTTTGTTGTTCCTTAGATGAGGAGGGACATATTTCACAGACAAAGCATATTTATTACAAGAGTAAACCTTTGATACACCATTCTCCCCATTGGTCATTGGCATTTTCCCTTTTACACGACTCTTGATTCTCAATTTCCTTTGCAATGAAGCTATTTGTTCGTTATTTTTATTACTGAGTGACCTTTATTGATTCAAATAATTCATTGAAATGACGTTTAACCTTTTCATTTTCTTCTAGAAAACTTTCGTTTTCCTTTTGTAATGCATTTACTAGGTTTTGAAGATGAAACGTTTGAGAATTACGAGAATCTAAAGGAGGAGGCATTTGGGAGCTGTCATATTGTTCATTAGACCCTTTAATTGAGAGATTTGGGCTTTCAACTTTACGATCGTGTTGCATGAGCTTGAATCGCTCATCACGTTTGTTAATTTGAAAAAGCGCATCAAACTACGGAGCATTTGAGGATGTCTTGATATTTGAAGTTTGACATTTTCTTTAAGATGTTGATATTTTAGTTGTAAATTAAAATGCTCAACTTCTAGTTTAGAAAAATGTTTAACAGTTATCGTGATCATCGGTTCAATTTTCTCGTTTAGTTCGAATTAGTTTTTCAAGCTCAATGACACGATCATGGGAGACTTTCGGGCAACCGATAATTCATGAAATTTGGAAGCATTAATGGAACAATTTGTAGCGATGAAAAACACATCTTGAGCAATACATTGAAATCGGTTCTCATTTAATGTATGCAAGTTCTTCCTCTCAATCTCATTATATTTTAGTGCTCGCTCATAGTCACTAACTTCAACTATCATTGCATCAAATTCCTTTTCCATTCCCTTAATATCGGTTTCTATCCCTTTTAAGACTCTCAAAGTGATCTTTTAGAAGTTTAAAAAAGGCATGACCTCGCTTAAATAACATTCTTTCATTTGCTCAAAACCCCTTTCTCCTTCCGTTATACGATTGGGTGTGATCCTTTTCTTGCAAGTTTTCTCAAAATCAACAAATAGTTGAAATATAACATATTGGCTAATTAAGGTCTTGCTTTTAGTGGCAATTGTTCTAGGAACAAGATGCATTGGTGTATTAGGAGGATACACGGTCGCTCTAGGCATTTTCCAAAGGGAGGGTTTGTTTCAACAATATTTTGACTTTACCTTATCTAAATCCATTTTCGAGAAGACTTGTTAGGAGTCAACAATGTCGAGAGGCTTAAACATGTTCAAGAAATCCAGTTTTCCTTCTTGTAATCATGGGTGTGATCTTTATTTTCTTCTCTACATTTAGGATCATCTAATTTCATGTTCATCTTTTCCCTAGTGACTTCATCGATTTCTTATCTTCCTCGATTGCACTCAACGCAACTAGGTTTCTATCTAGGTTTAAGGTTTCATTGCCATCATAAAGAACCTTATGAGCATTTCTAGCCCTTTTAATGACCTCTGGTTTGGTTCCTTAACAAGGGAATGCTATGCTTATCGCTTAAGACCCTATGCTTAGTGATCATGTGAGCGATCTGAATGGTGTTCCTTGTATGTACAACTTGTTTTCAAGTTTGTTTTCAAAGTTTTCAGATTAGAAAAATCTTTCAAGAGTTTTGATTCCTTTGCATTAAATTCTTGCTTAAGCATTTTCACATTTTCTTGAAGTTCTTGTTTTGCTTAGCGCTTTAGAAAGCTTTTCTTGCAAGGAATTTAATTCTTGTTTCAATACTTCTTCTCTAAAATTACTTTTCTAATGACAGACGCACTTGGTCATCCATTTCACGCTCACGAGTGGTCAACTCAAATTTTACACGTTGTTCATAAATAGCAACACGTTCTTTATAGGCATTTAGTTCGAAATTACAGAATCATCGAGGGCACATGCAAGTATTCATCAAAACATAGTCATCATTGTTGATCGCGGAAGATGCATCACTTGGTACAACTTCACTTTCACTTTGTTTCACATATTGATCATATGGGTCAATATCGATATTACCCATATTTTCAACATTTGATTCAAAGTTTCATTGATTGTACTTTGTCATGCATCTGTTGCACATCGACATCGTCGTATAGTTTTAATACCTCGAGATGAGTTTGTCTTTGGATGGGCCAGCTTGTGGTGAAGAAGAGACCTTGGGAGAAACCATTGGAGAAATGCTAGCCATAAAAATTGTGTGTGCGATGGGTCCATCATCCACATCGAGTCGTATGCATCACAATCGACTTGAAAGGCATTATGATGATTGTGACCTATCTCCGAATAGGCTGCTCATCCACATCCGCATCATAGGTCTTGGCATTGCCCTCATTAAAAAGTAATTCCTCTTCATCCAACGCGGACCATTATCCCGAGCTTGTACAAGCAAGATCTTATCTCTCAAGTAATCGGCATTTTGTGGGCGCTTTGGATATGTGCGCCTTGCAATGTGTCCTCACCACCACGCTTATAACATTTGATCGGCTTAGATTGACCTTGATTACCATTCCTTCCTCGATTCGATTACCAACATAACCTCTACCACTCCACCTCTTCCCGATCATACTTGTTTTCCGAATCTGGTTGCACCACGATCCTCCCATCTTTAACAAGAGCTTGATTGTGTGGGTTAGATCTTTGTTACGAGGTTGTTGTTGGTTTGTGGGAGAGAATTCATGTTTTGACTAATCGGAAGAGCTAGTTGATTAATGAAGTTACCAGCGTGTGCATCAACATCAACTTGTTTGAACATAGGATCGGGAATGAGTTTGTGATTACCATTACCCAAAGGTATGACTTGTGAGGCTTTGGTTGTGATTCCGATGTTTGAGTAGAAGGCGGTTGAGTCATTAGGCGAGCTTGACTCTCCACAGTTGGTTTTAAAGCGATTAAGAATCATTTTTCAAACATAGCATGTCTCTCATTACGAAGGAGGAAGGCATAGAGTTGCTCATAGTTTGTATTCTTCAATCCTTTAGTGAGCTTCACGGGTGACAAACTTGTGCCATTGGATTCATCTTTGTTCACAAATTTTGAGTTCATTTGAATGTTAGGCATAGTCATTCGATGTTCCTCATATCATTCACCAACTTATGAAATCTCACATAGTACTCATAGACACTCTCATCTGGTTTCATCTTGAAGTGTTCAAATTAGTCATAGAGTTGTGATTCTCTGTCTTCCATAGTTAATTGAACACGAGAGAAGCATCTTAACATTATCCCATCTGCCTTTGCTTGGTGTTGTGATTGATCGACTTGTAGATGTCTTTGGGAAGACCTTGAAGAACAATGTTAGAAGCCACGATATCTCATCGAATCTCTTTTCCTCCTTATCATCAAGCTCATCATACATTTTAGTCTATCCATTCCGTAAATAGGGTTCCATCTTCATTATTATCAAGTATATCTCTAGTCGTCTCAACTCGTCTGGTCCTTCATCAATGGATTTGAGAATGTTGACACCATTTTCCTTTCAAAGCGGTACAATCGATTCGTTGAGCCCAAGAATCGTAGTCGATTCTGTCAAGCATGGGTGGGCAGTATCCGAACCACGGTGCTTGAACATCCTCGGCAGCGATGGAGATGATAGTAGGGCGTTGGTAGACATGTTAACAGATTATACGGGATTTTATAACTCTATGATTAAACCGGAAATAGATTCTTTCACGGATTTTACTAAATCAAGAAAAACCGTAAACAATCACCCAAGTCGCTAGAAGATAATGCACCAAGTCGCTAACACCTAATTCGCTACACCCCAAGTCGCTAAAGTCCCAATTAAGCTAAGTAGTAACTCATTAAGCCTCAAGTCGCTAGCAAAATTTTGGCGACATTCGCTACTTAAGTCGCTAAAGATTCAAGTCGCTAAAGAGCAACTCGCTCTGGACCAATTCGCTACCACTGTCGCTACCGTGGTGGAGAGTCCACTACTTGTCTTGTTAATCGCTAGGTCTAAGTCGCTAGCTCCAAAGCGTAACTCGCTACAAAATTGTGAAGCAAGTCGCTCTGAAGAAAGAGATCCAGTATATCAAGTCGCTAGCAAGAAAAACCACATAAACATCACTTTTCAGTCCAAAAACAACCCAACCAAGATGATTCAAGCTTACCAAATGAAAACCTAAACACTTGTGATGATTCTAAACATAAAAGTACTAACAAAATCCAAACTTTAACACTAGAAATCAACCAAATGATGCACAAACCACTAAACTTTTCAAACTCAAAACCACCTAAAACCACTAAAATCCAAAGATGTGCAAGATATGATCTAACCATGGCTCTTGATACCAATTGTAGAATATTAGTTTTCACATACACATCAAACCATAACACAAGTGGCGTATGAATGGAATTCTAGAGAGAAAGTTAGAGGTTTAGGGAACTTAGTGAGAGAAAGTGAAAGATATTATTATGAGCTCCAACTCTCTACCTTGGGAGGTAGAGAGTATTTATAGTCTTACATAAAACGCCACACATCGGTGTGGATCGAGGCATCGGTGGGTAAAGACCCGTCCGTCCTCCACGGTGTTACTTAACTAAATGCTACTTAACTTAAAGAACTACGACTCGAGCTTTCTATCGATTACATATACTTGAGGTGACCGACTCTTTAATACCTGGAATTTCTAATTCCTAACAGAGACGATCAAGAATCAGCTTTTCAACTCCTAAAGAACAAGCTTTGCGAAGCACCTATATTGGCACTACCGGAAGGAGCCAAAGATTTTGTAGTATATTGCGATGCTTCACACATGGGTTTAGGCGCTGTTCTCATGCAAAGGAACAAAGTGATTGCTTACGCATCACGATAACTCAAAACTCATGAGAAGAATTATGCTACTCACGATCTAGAACTTGGCGTTGTGGTATTTGCACTCAAGTTATGGAGACATTATCTATACAGAACCAAGTGTATAGTGTACACTGCTCACAAAAGTCTTCAACACATCTTAGATAAAAAAGAATTGAATATGTGTCAACGTCGCTGGTTAGAATTGCTTAGTGATTATGATTTGAGATCCATTACCATCACGGAAAGGTGAGCGTGGTTGTCGGCCTTGAGCAGAAAAAGATCGCCTAAGCCATTTAGAGTGAGATCATTGGGAATGGTATTCAATTCACCCTACCATCGAAAATTCTTGAAGCTCAGATCGAAGCACTTAAAGAAGAAAATAGGCCGAACGAGAAGATTTATGGCATGCCAGAGAATGAGAATGGATTCGTGAAGAGATCGGACGGAACGTTATGTTTTAAAAATCGAAGTTGGATTCCACTCTACGGAGGTATCCGAGAACTCATCATGCATGAATCACATAAATCGAAATAATTTATACATCCTGGTCCCAACAAGATGTTTCAAGATCTAAAGCTTTTGTACTGGTGGCCTAACATGAAGGCCGATATCGCCGAATCACGATGAAGTGTTTGACTGTTTGAAAGTCAAAGTGAACATCAAAAGCCATCAGGATTGTTAACCCAACCAGAACTTCCTGTATGGAAATGGGAAAGAATCACAATGGATTTCATCACGAAGTTGCCGATAACTTCTAATGGTTTTGACACCATTTGGGTCATTGTAGACCATCTTACGAAGTCCGCTCATTTCTTGCCAATCAAGGAGAACGACAAGATGATTACACTCATTAGACTGTACATCAAGGAGATTGTTTCTCATCACGGTGTACCAATCTCTATCATATCTGATTGTGATAGCTGATTTACCTCGAGATTTTGGCAAACACTTCAAAGAGCCATGGGTACCAACTTGGATATGAGTACCGCGTACCATCCTCAAACAGACGGACAAAGTGAAATAACGATCCAAACTCTGGAAGACATGCTAAGAGCATGTGTGATTGATTCGGAAAAGGATGGGATAAGCACTTACCTCGGCTGAATTCTATTACAATAACGATTATCACGCCAAGATTAAAGCCGCTCCTTTTGAAGCACTCTATGGAAGAAAATGCCGATCGCCGGTTCTTTGGGTAGAAGTTGAGAAGTACAACTCACGGGCCCCGAAATTGTCCAAAAGACAACAGAAAGATAATGCAAATTAGGCAACGATCGCAAGCAAACTCGAGATAGACAAAAGAGCTACGAAAATGTTCGAAGAAAACCAATGGAATTCCAAGTCGGAGACCGTGTAATGCTCAAAGTATCACCACAGAAAGGATGGTCGATTGTAAAGAGAAAGCTCAAACCTTGATCGTCGGACCGTTCAAAATTCTTCAAAGAATTGGTCCAGTGGCATCTAAACTCGATCTTCCCGAAGAACTTAGCCGAGTACATGACACATTCCATGTCTCGAATCTTAAGAAGTGTCTATCGGATGAAACTCTAGTTGTACCACTCAAGGACATCCAACTCAATGACAAACTTAGCTTTGTCGAAGAACCCGTCGAGATCATGGACAGAGAATTCAAGAGTGTGGAAAACTAGAAGGGGAGGTTTTGATGAGTAATGGTATTGATGCGATCAAGAATGAGGTTGAGTATGAATCGCATTTCTTCCCTAACTTCTATTGAAATTTCCCTAGTGGATTGGCAGTGTTCACAATGTAAGTGATGTGGGTAAATAGTGTGGAAGTTTTCCGGGTTGTTTTGATTTGTGAGTTGCGGAAGATGTGGTGGAAAAATAGGAAAATACGGATCAAAGTCCGGAATGTTTGGAAGTGGTGGTGGAAAAGAACCTAGGTGTTCTTGTAGCTTAATGGGAGCTAAGGGAGGTGATATTTCAAGGTCATTGAAAATTGTGTTTGGAGAAGTGGGAGGTGTCAAAAAGGCTAGTTCTTTTTGTTTTGGTTGTTGAGATTTTGTTGGAGTCTTAAGGAGTTCCAAAAGAGTGACTTTAGGTGGTGAGTTGATGCATGATGAAGTTGGTGTACTTGTTGGTGATGAAGGAGGTGCTATAATGGAAGCATTTTGTGGTGAGTTAGTGGTTGGTGATGATCCATCGATGATGGTGTGGCTAAGCAACAAGGTCGGATGTTAATCCGTGCGGATATCCTAGATTTTGATTGTGGTATTTTGGAAGGTGGTAGGACAAAGGTTTGGATTTCTTGAAATGCATTGTTTGAGTTAGGTGATTCATCTAAGTTGGAATGTCTTTTGGAAGACATGGTGGTGTTTGTTTGTGAGGATGAGATGAATAGCAAACAATGTTGGGAATCCTACTTAAAGAAAAAAAATATGCATTGCAATGAATGCTTGACCCAAAATATGGATTAAAATCTAATGATTAGATATGAATTTAAGTCATGTGATCATGAGAAAACAAGCATTAAATCACATACTCCAACATGAAGTGAGAAAATAGAAGATAAAGCTAGCTTACGTCTCACGGATCCCACGGATCCTTCCATGAGGATCCGTCGGCATTAAAATTTGGGCTCCGTGGTCTTGGATACGAGCCGCTAAAATTTTCCTTTTGGAAACATTTTGCCTAGTGTGTGCCTATATGCAAACTATTTGGAGTTGCGGTTATCTCGACTCCTAAAAGAAAACGAAAATAAACTAGAAGTAAAAACATACTATTATGTGAGATAACCCGAGTGCTCCTAATTCATTGTTGCTTAAATGAATGTACCCGAAAACACATATTAGTTATGTGTCCTCTTTAGCATTCAAAAGACATGAGATGCAATGAAAATGGGTTTTTACTTTTGTATTAATAATGAAAAAGCGATTTGTCCTAGACGTGAGAAATTGCTTTTGTGAAATTGATACGGGAAGAAGTATCATTTTAGAAAACATTATGAAAGAAGGTTTCTATGTTGTGAATAAAAAAACGTTTTATTCTTTGAAAAGAAGATGTGTATGTAATTACGTGTTTGTAACTTGTACTTATTTTGAAAGAAAAATAATAAAGACTGAATTATAAGTGAAAAACTTATCTTGGGTTTTGAAAATTCCCGTATTGATTGTGAGTTGTGCGTGAAATAGAGATCCTAGACTCAGAAAGAAGAAGGCTAGTGTTTACATACCTTGTAGAGTTTAAAAATTAAATTACGACGTTTGTTCCATGAGACCAAGACCAAGACGGAGTAGGTTGAATTGTTCCCGCTTTAACGGTTTGGTGAGAACGTCGGCTATGTTGTCTTTGGAAGCTACCTTCTCAATAGAGATGTTCCCCTTTTGAACATTGTCTCTTAAGAAGTGATGACGAATCTCTATATGCTTTGTGCGAGAATGTAAAACCGGATTTTTGCTTAAATCTATGGCACCTTTGTTTTCACATAGAATGGCTATGTCACTTAGATGAATGTCGTAGTCAACTAACGCTTGTTTCATCCATAGTGCTTGTTGGCATGCTTTGCGCAGACATATTCGCCCGGTTGTTGATATTGCTAATGCCATTTGTTTCTTTGAAAACCAAGATGTTAAACAACATCCTATAAAAGTACATACCCCACTTGTACTTTTTGGTCAACATAATCACACGCATGGTCGAATCTGCATATACAATTGTTTCTACTCCCGTGCCCTTAGGATACCATAATCCTAATTGTGTTGTACTCTTAATGTATCTAAATATTCTTTTACGACTTCTAGGTGTGATGTTTTAGGGTCTTCTTGAAACCTAGCACATAAACAAACACTAAACATGATATCCGCCTACTAGCCGTGGGGTAGAGAAGACTACCAATCATGCCACGATATTTAGTATTATCAACGGATTCGCCGTCTTCATCTTTAGTGAGTTTAGTGTTGGATGACATTGGTGTCCTAATTGGTTTTGATTCTTCTAGACCAAATTTCTTTAACATCTCTTTTATGTATTTAGATTGATTAAGAAGATACCATCTTCTACTTGTTTGATTTGTAGACCAAGAAAGAAACTAAGTTCTCCCATCATACTCATCTTGAACTCGTCATGCATGATTTTAGAGAAATCATCACACATGTCTTGACAAGTGGATCCGAATATAATATCATCTACATATATTTGAACTATGATTATATGTGACTCTCTTTTCTTAGTAAAAAGTGTGTTGTCAACTAACCCCATGGTATATTTGTGTTTGATTAAAAATGACTTGAGTCTATCATACCAAGCTTTTGGAGCTTGTTTAAGACCGTAAAGGGCTTTCTTTAGCTTATACACATGTTTAGGTTTTTCAAAATCGATGAAGCCCGGAGGTTGAGCTACATATACTTCTTCATTAGTAAAACCATTTAGAAAAGCACTTTTGACATCCATTTGATAAAGCTTTAGATCATTAGCACAAGCATAAGCAAGAAGTATTCTTATAGACTCTAATCTACGGGGGCATAGGTCTGATCAAAATCTATTCCTTCTTGTTGGTTATACCCTTGGGCAACGAGTCTAGCCTTGTTTCTAGACACTAATCCGTTTGCATCTAACTTGTTTTTATAAACCCATTTGGTTCCTATTATGGTTTGATTACTAGGTGGAGGGACAAGTTTCCAACATCATTAGAAACAAACTGGTTTAAATCTTCTTGCATAGCCATTACCCAACTTTCATCTTTTATGGCTTCTTGTGTATTCTTAGGTTCTATGGTTGAAACAAAACAAAATAGGCTACTTTGGTTTTGAACTTGAGATCTTAAGGTTCTTTCGTTTAACCTTCCTATGACCTTATCTACGGGATGATCTTTGGACTCTTTAATATTTATGAGTTCATTATTCGAAGATTCTTCTTCTTCTTCATTTATCTTTTTCTTTATTACAATAGCTTCACTTTCTACAATCTCGTCATTGACAAGAGGTGGAGAGGGTTTAGGTGGACTTTCATCAAATTTTACATTTAATGACTCTTCTACCTTCATTGATTCTTTATTTAGTATGACGTAGGCTTTGCTATTAGGGGAGTAACCTTTACCGATGATTTTACTTTTGCTATGTCCAAACACCACATTACCTCCATTGAAGGATTCATATGTGGAGAATAGATCTTTATTGCCGATCATGTGCCTCGTGCACCCGCTATCCTTGACCCATTCGTCCGGGTCTAGGTCGACCTTTAAGCACACCTAAGAAAATAATTAACTCAAAAGTTTGGTCCCCATTTGTTCATGGGCCCATTAGTGTTAAACATTCCATTCATGTTCGACATGTATGGATAAGGTGAATATGCATTCCATGGTGCAAAGTTTTGAAAAGGAAATCCATTTTGCATATTTGGGTTCCATCCCATTTGATGGTTACTTCTCGGGTAAAAATTATTAGGTCTCCTAGATGGGTTAGGTTTTGAAAAAGATGGAGCCTTGTTTCTTGCAAAAATGAGATTATATTTTGGAGGTGGTTGTCTAGTGGTAAAATGAGTTGGTTTCTTCTTATTAATGATGACAAAATCAGTTCTAGATGAAGAAGCTATGTTATTACCACTGTTTGCTACAACAGACCCACGGATCCCTGGCTGTAAACTAGTCGGTTCCCTTTTATGGGATCCGTGGGATCCGCTACAATAGTGGCTTGTTTTTCTAGTGCCTTAACAAATTGTGTTTCTTTGTTTTCATTAGTTGATGGATCAAGTTGTTGAATACCTAAACCTTTTGGTTGTTTCGGTTTAACACTATCTAATATCATATCTAAAGTATTCGTACTCATTCTAGCAATTTTAGAATCTAGTTGATCAACTAGTGTTTGAAGTTGAATGCAAAGTTCACATTCACCACTTTGCTATTTTACCCTTTTCTATACGCTTCAATTTTGCTTTTAATTCTATGACCTCTTTATCTAAACGTTGGTTTTGAATTTTTAAAAGCTTGTTTTTATTAATTAGTTTTAAGCTAATGTTGCAAAGGTTGTCATATTCATTATGAAATGAGTCATCATCTAGTGATGAGCTAATATAGTATTCGTGACATACCTCGTCATTTGCCATGAGAAAATTTTTTTCGTCCTCCTCGTCGCTCATTCCCCACGTGCCACTCATGAATGCCTTTTGATCATCCCATTTGGGACACTTACTAATAAAGTGGTTTGGGTCCCCACATTTAAAGCAAGCACGATCATCCCTTGGCTTCTGGTCCTCTTTGCTTTTACGGAATCCTTTCTTGTCGTCATACGGTTGTTTGACGTATCTACCCTTCCTTCTAAAGAACTTTTTAAAGTCTCTTACCGCCATAGCATACTCCTATTCGTCACTATCCGAAGAGGAGTTCTCTTCATCACTTGAAGCCTTTTTGACTTTAATGGCAAGAGATTTGTGTTTCTCTTTCACCTTTGAGGTTTCGGAATCTTTAGCAAGGACAAGCTCGTAGACTTTTAAGTTGCCTATGAGTTCATCAAGGGTGAGGATTGTCAAATCTTTTGACTCTTCAATCGCCGTCACCTTGGATCTCCACTTGGATGGAAGTGCCCTTAGATATCTCCTAACATGGTTACGGCTAGAAAAAGATTCATCAAGTGCTTGTAAAGATGTAATAATAGTATTAAAATTAGCAAATGAATTATCTATAGTTTCTCATTCGATATTAAAAATTGTTCATATTGTTGAACAAATAAATCAATTTATTATTTTAACTTGTTGATTACCTTAATGAGTTACAACTAAAGAATTCCAAATTTCTTTAGAGGTTTTAAGCATAGAAATTCTTTCGAATTCCTTTTTGGGTAAAGCATTGTATAAAACCATTTTAGCTTCACTATTTTTAGAAAGCTTTTTCTTCATTTCATCGTTTAGTTTATCATGAGGTATGTTAACTAAATTTCCTTTATAATCTTTTGAGGTAGCCTCAAAATCGCCTTCAACAATAATGTACCAAAGATCAATATCTTTAGACTTCACATATGTTTCGAATCTATTTTTCCAATATATAAAACCATTAGTTTCAAGTTGTGGTGGTCGTTGCATAGATTGCCCTTCCTTATAATTTTCAGAACCCATAGGGATCGAAAAGTTTTTAAAATACGGTTTACTTTAAAACTTTTATAAACTTAGCTCTTGATGCCAATTGTGGAAAACTAGAAGGAGGGGTTGAATAGTTTTGCCGATTTTAAGTTAGTTTCAAAAACTTTAGATTCGATATTATGTGAAATCGTATGGATGTAGAGAAGGTATAGATCTAATGATAAAGCAAGTAAATAAAGTAAAGCAAGGGATAGAAATGACACAACCGATTTATAGTGGTTCGGCTACAAGGACACCTTCCTTGCCCTACTCCACTCCCCGAGTCACCTACTCGAGAGTTCAAGCACTATATCAACAAACTCCTTCAACTTGGCGGAGAAGCCTTCACAACGTTGCTTACACCTTTTTCCGGTACAAAGCTAAATACCGAGTCCGTAACACGGTGGACCAAACCAACACGACTATTACACAACAAATATGTGAAATATCAAATACAAGATCTTTGCTAAATAAATCTTGTGGAGGAACAAATCAATCAAGGACCCCTTGCTTGGATGACTTGTAGAATGCTCGTGATCTCGCCTTAGAGAAGGACCTATATGAGAATTACTAAAGAAAGAAAGAAGTACTCTCTAGATCAAGTGATATTTTGTTAGAAGAGAATGAGAGTATATGAGAGAATTAGTAAGAAGAGGGGTGAGTTAGAATAGAGAAATGGCTCTCATTTATAGGCAAAACTTGCCCTTTGTTCCCGGATCCCACGGATCCCTCCACGAGGATCCGTCTAGTGTAAACCTAGGGATCCGTGGGACCTCCTCTTGCCCATGGGTTTTTGGTTTGTGGGTCATGGGTCATGGGTTATGGGTTGGTCCATGGGTATTCTTTTAGATACAATGTATCTAATGAGTACAATGTACCTAGTCAAGTGAGTATGGGTCAATAGCATGGGTTATGGATATGATCCATGGGTTGTGATTTTTACCCATCCTAATAAACTATTACAACAAAATGTATTAAATGGTTATATGTAAATGCTTTACAAAAATAACATGTATCCTTATAATTGTACTTAAGATAACATTATATTTGTTATCAACAAAACACAAAGAGATCGCAAAATATTAATAAATGTTTTTACGGTTTATTTGTATTAACAAAGAGGCTTAAGCAAAGCCGCATTCCTATCGTTAAAATTCGATGGAATCACAAGAAACGAGGTGCATAGTTCACCTGGGAGAGCGAGGGTGTAATGTGTTCCAAGTATCCCCACCTGTTCATCTAGATCACCCATGACAGCCTCTGCTAGTTTAATCGTGGGACGCGATTCTCTTAAGGGGTAGGTACTGTAAGTTCCTGAAAAATTTCAATGTACTTAACGCTTTAATCAGAAATTAAACACGATCTATTTCGTCATGAAATTTTCTTAACATCACATTTGCATATCATTTGGCATATGCATGATCAACGCAGCTTGAGCGTTCAAAAATATACCGTTGTGATCAGAATATAATTCCCCACGATCTTGATAACCTTAAAATACGTAACGAATACGTAAAAATTTGTAAAAATACGAATTTAAATATAATAAATTATATTAAAATTCGTATTGGGCCTCGGAACTCATTGGGCTTTATATCACCTCGTAACCCAACCCGACACGTAAATGGGCCTCGTAACCGGATCAAGCCCACACCATTTTTCTTGGGCCTCTGATGTGCCCGGTAGGTGCAAGTTTTAAATTTATAAAAGGTGAATTACCAATTTTACCAATAACACATACGAGCAAGTATACTCGTCCGTTATAGCAAGATTATGAAGGTAAGTCGGGATCGTTCGCGAGGATTTGAGTGAATCGAGCACAAGTTTGAATTAACTGAGCCTATCAAAACATATAACAAAGCAAATAGATATAATGAAATTCAGATGATTAAAAACTACACTTGCTCAAACTAGTATCATATCATAGATTAATGTGATTGTATTAACTACTTAACATGTTGGTTGTGATAATTAGTTGAAAACTAATCTATTGTTCTTACAAGTTAAACCTTCGTCAAGATTTGAGTTCATAAAAACAAGCTTTAAGTTTAACCAATCAATTCAAGATCAATTCAAGTTTCATAAGTCTACTTTCATCAACTTAAACACAAAACATCCACTTGCTCATCAAATTGCTTAAGAAATGGTCAATACAAAAGGTACCCGATCATAGACAAAGGCTACAATTAATTTTCAACAACTAATCTTACGACCATTTAGATGTTTCCAACCAATCCAATTTGATAATCAAAAGCGTTTCTATTACAACCACACCTTAGTTCCTTTGTATAATCAAGAATAATGGGTAAAACAATCATCCATAGACAAAATGATTATGACTAGTTGAATAATCGAAGTTCTTTCGACCCCAACGATAGTTACCAATTAGCCAAACTTGATTAACAAATGTCACTATGAAACTTTAGCACAATTGGATCTTAGAATCAACTTGAAATTGAATTAAAACATGTTAACACAATCACTAACTAATCATATAATAATCAACATCATTTAAGCAAGTGTATAAAGAAACTAGCCACTCATAGCAAACATGAACATAAACTCATAACTTTGATCATTAGAAAACATGATTGAAAGTCTTACAATGCTTGGAATAAGATTACAAATGATGAAGTAATGATTCCCAAAGGATCGTGGTGGACTTCTTAGTGTTTGACTGCGGTGGAACTTCGGAACTCAAACTTCTCGGATTTCTAAGGACGAATTTCGGAGGTTTAGGCTTGGTTTGATGAGTGAGAGCTTTGTAATTGAAGTGTGTTTTATATGCTCACAATTAGCCTCTATTTATACTAATTCCAAGGCCTAGGGTGTTAAATGCTTGACTTGGCCTCCAAGGAGTAAGGAAGGACTAGAATACACCAAGAGAAGGACCTAGAATCGTTTGGATGCAAAGGGAAGCTTAGTGATGAAGATTTGACAAGCTGCGGCTTCTCCAACCGGATCGGTCATACGACCAACCGATCCGGTTGGTCTTCAATAATAACACACCGACCGATCCGGTTGCGGGTTGCGACCGATCGGTCGGTCATGGCAAAACATGTATTCCGACCAAATGCCAACCGATCCGGTGAAGGTGTAACCGGATCGGTTGGATCTTCTGAGATAAGAAACTTGATCTTTCTCTCTTCACTCGACTTGTAGAACTTGGTTCTTCAATCACTAAGGTCTTCAAAGGTACTTGGGATTTAGCTTTACTAAGGCGGAATCTTCGATTGACGCATATTTCCACATTTTCCTCCATTTCCACGCACTTGGTTATGAATGCTAGACAAACATCTCTAGATCGATTAAGTGCTAAAATCACACAAATATAACCAAATAACGAGATATAAAAGTACAAACAATGCTACTAAAAACATGCACAATCTGAGTGTTATCAGCCTCGCTACCCTCTCGAGCCCAACACCCTTAATACCACTTCGGGCCTAACCATGGTACATGAAATAATCATAAAGGCCCAACTTTTATCTATTTTTGTTTTGGGCCTCATCCCCCTTACCGAGCCCAACTCACCCATAGTTTTGATCTGGGCCTCGTTCACAATACCTAGCCATGTAAAAGTATTAGGATATTTAAGCTTAAAATGTTTTGTGTTTCCTTCTTTTATAACCGAACAAGAAATGAAACCAAACTATCCAAGGGTTACCAAACTAAAAACAAGTCAAGCAACATTTTAGTCTCATGTTGTGTCGTGTGAGAGTGAACAAAGGAGACAACCCACCATACTTAGCCACCCTACAAATGATAGTTTAATAATCTAAACTCACTTTGACCTAGCTTTGACTCCAAGACCCATTGGATATCATGTTTCTAATGACTTGACAAGCCATGGCATGCTTAGAACTCAAATCCCACGTCTAGCAACATTTCACAAACATGACCAAGTTTGATGAAGCATGTGACAAATAAAACCTAGGATTAGGAAAGCTAAGAGTAAAATATTAAGAATGCCATACTCTCTTCCCCTTTATAAACTACTCTAATCACTTAGCAAAGTCTCACCACTCACTAGCTCACTTAAACTCACACAACTCACAAACTCTCTCAACTTACACTAAAGAAATCGTCCACTGTGAAAGTCGAAAAAGGAAAAGAAAACGTTGCAAGGTGAAAGCTAGGAGAAACTTGGGTAAAATAAGGATACGGGTAATATTATAAGGAGAAAAAGGGTATTGCTAGCACTCTCATTAGCTCGTCTCGTTGCTTTCATCTCCACTCTATACGAGTGTTGTAAGTTATTCAAAAACCTTGTTTGATTCATTTTACCATTGTCACTCTAGTACTTGTTTGTCTCACACGTAAATAAATAAACGCATCCTAGGTACAACTGATAAGGATTTAAAGGTACCTTTTGAGGGTCATTTAGCCCTTAATTGATCACTTTTGTATCCGTTATTACTTAATTTCGTTCCTTTTCACTTTTAGGTCTCTTGAAGGCAAATTGTTGGAATGACACTTATTCGGACGAAAAGGCGCGAATATCTGAAGAAAATGGCCAAAGTCAAGAATCGAGATACTCAGTGCTTTGGGCCGAAGAAGGAGGCGTCGGCATTTAGCTGCGATGCCGTCGCAACATGTTTTGTGATGACTCAAGAGCCAAATTGCTTATTTACAAGTGATGGCATCGGGTTTTAAAAGAGTAGGCGTCGCGACTCGGACGACCTAGATTTGATCGAGACGGCGTCATAGGCGAAGCGGCGGCGTCACGGGCATAAGGTAACGTCGTCGCAATGATAACGTGGCGAAGACGAAACCCTAATGACGGCGACCGGCAGCGTCACAATTAAAGAGGCGCCGTCATGATTTGTAACACTATATATAGAATCCGAATTTTTCGGTTTTAGAGAGGAAGTTTTGTGGGTAAAACCTAAAGCGAACCAAAGTCATCTTATACGATATTTTAGGGTTCCATACCTATTTTACATCAAGATAAGTGTTTTACTTCATTGATTCAATTATGTCTTCAATTGATTGTATGTATGCTTGCATGTTCTCCATGTCCGCTAATTTATTTGTGTGTTTGCTTAGGTAATATGAAACCTAGTTATTGAATATTGATTGGTTGTCTCTTATCTTAATTGTGATTGGCCTAGTATTGCGATAGGTCATTCGTTGTGTTATTAATGCTTGATTAATCTTTGTTGAACCTTAGCATATAGTTACTAGTGGAATTGTAGGCTAAACATCCAAAGAATACCTTAGAGTTAAGTTTATGAATCCTAAGATTTCGTAGTCATTAACCTTTGGTAGCTTCAAAGAGTTAGGGATAAACGCATACCCTACGACCTTAGAAACACAACACGTTAAGAATAAGGACGTGACAATTCAACCATCAATAGGAGATAACTAGGGAGTAATAAAATCTAGGTAAACACATTTTTAACTATCATACGAGCACACAACAATAGACATAGACTACCCCTAGCTTAGTTAATTAGATTAGATAATAGTAGAGTAATCGGTAGAAATACCAACCCCCAAATCCAAACCCATAGATTCGTACCTTTCCATTTTCTAAAAAATATAAAAAAGATAAAAAATAATCTTCCTCAACCCCAACCTTAGCGTAGTAACTTCTTACTAGCATTCCTAATTCCCTAGAGAACGATATCGATACCCGTGGCTTACCCTAATACTACACTGCAACGATTAGGTTCACCGCCTAGGGAGTTGAAAAACTTGCTCGACGAAAAGGGAGTTCCTTTGACCCCGAACGCGTTGCGTAAGCGTATCAAGTTTTTTGGCGCCGCTGCCGGGGAATAGAATAGCTAGTTAGGAGTCCACCTCGTTTAGGTTTCCTTGCTTGATTCCTATCAAGTAAGATTTTTTTCCCATTTTTTTTCTTCCTCGTAGTCTATCCCCCTTCTTTGTGACCTTTTTTCGTAACCCCATCACTTTTCATTATGGAAGGTGATAACCCACCAAACAACACTTTACCACCAAACAATACCCACCGCTTGATCCAGCCTTTGCCAACCAACTTCGGGCTCGTATTGTTAGTGAAATTGGAGAGCTTAGGAAACTGAATAGGATAATTGAAAATACACTTGAGGAAGCCCTTAAGGAATCTACTAGCACTTTAGATAGTGATTCGACCTCAAGTGATTTAGATGATGACTTAGAAGATGGAGATTATAAGCTGTTAGAAATTATGGAGGATAGTAAGGAAGAAGAGGAACTTAGGGAGTATTTCGATTCATACCATAAAGGGAAGGAAACCGCCTATCACTATAACGTGGTTAACTTCCCAAGACCACCTTTTGAGCCTCGCATAAGAAGGGGTAACCCTAAAAACATCAAGATACCGTGCATGATTGGATACTTATATTGGGATCACACTTACATTGACTATAAGGCACCCATGAATATAATGTCTAGGCTCTACTACAATTGGATCATGAGCAAAAAGCTTGGAACTATGAGGGACCCCTTTCGCCCTAGGAAAGAGAGTAACTATGTCGGGAGGGTTAAAGGATTGCATGTCTTCGTAGGTAACTTCACATATAGGTGTGATTTCATGATCTTGGAAAATGTTAAGGGCATCATTGATGGGTTTTTTAGGGGATGTGATACTTGGGAGACCATTTATAGAGGAATCTAAGATGGTTTATGATCAAGAGGAAGGAATAATCGAGTTCTCAAACGGAGCCGAGAGTGTTAAATACATAATGCCCAACAAAAATAAGAAGTTTGAGGGTATTGATGATTTAGATGTGGACAACATTCCGGCATTTGAAGTAGATTGGAAGAGCAAGGTTCACTACCTTTGCTTGTCTAGAGTTAGGCCACAGTATATTCGTGATGAGAGAAGGGTTAAGGAGATCGAATGGGCCTCTAAGATTAGGACAACGTAGGGCACGACTTGAGTCTAGCTACAAGACTCATAAATAAAGAAAAGCGCTTCGTGGGAGGCAACCCATGCTTAATTGTTTGCTTGTTTGTGTGTCGTGTATTTTTTATTGATTGTTTATTCTCATGTTTAAATTTGTAAAAATTATTTATTTTGTCTTTAACCTCGTCTTAATTACATATAAAGGTATTTTACATAAGGGATAAGTGTAGGGAGGATTACACGCGTTTTCAAAAGAAACGTGAACATGAGAATTTCAATTAATTAAAAGATATACATGTGTGTTTGTTCGAGTCAAATGCTTGTATCGAGTCATAATGGATGTTTTGCAGAAATTTTTCCAGTTTTAAAGATAAAAATTTTCCAAAATTTTTTCGTAAAATCGCAGACCAGATTCTCGTTAGGATAACTTTGACGGCGTCGGGAGGAGCGAAACAACTTATAACTTTTCTCGTTTTACGAGCTACTTATAAATTTTTGGAATTTTCCGGTCTTAATTTTCCAAAAATATGTAAACATCCATTCCACAAGCATTATATCCTAGTTTAGTAGAGTCATATATATATTGTTACCGCCGATATTTCACGAAGGTTTCGTTTGTTTTCTTCAAGTGTGCAGGTTTAATTTATTAAGAAGAAGATACATAAGATGAGAAGGAGCTTTTCACGCAAACATTCTTCTTGAAGAAAGATTTAACCACTACTTCACATGGATCCTACCGAGCTAATCAGGGGAGTACTAGTTTCTTTCGTTTTTAATTACCTTCCATTATCATAACTTTGATACTTTTGGGGAACATTGGGAACAATGTTCAGTTTAAGTGTAGGGAGGGAAAATAAAACGGGAACTTTCAAACTATGCTTATCCTTGACTATTTACCTTGTCCAATTTCATTTGTGTAATAAACCATGAGAAATATCGGTTAGGGTAATTTTGGCACCAAATTTAAAAATTTTCATAACATATAGGAGTGGGCCATTAGTCTTAATAAAGCGTCTCATGGATAGGAAGTTATATGACTAGCACAAAAACCCTTTACCACTTAAATTCGACCCAAAATGTGAGGATCGCCCTTAGATTTGTAGGAATTAAAGCATTCCACTTTAATGCTTCGAGTGTGAACCGGTAGTATAATAGATTCTAGAACTTGTTTTGTGATGCATTCCGAGATCGCTAGTAAGACTACACTTGTGTAGTTAGGAATAACTAAATGATAAGAGGCATTAGGATAACCCTTGTTTGATACACGTAATATAATTACTTCTTCCACATCGGTTGAGTAGTTCCCCACACCTTTGCGTTGTACTCATCTTTAGTACACGATACCCTAGTTAACCCTCGAGCCTATCCTTTTCGCGGTTCTCGTGATGTTTGGTTTTCGGAATATCAATGAAAACATTGTTTACAATCCACCCCAAATGTACACCCAAATCGCCTTAGCCTACCTTGTATGCACTCACTTTTAGTGCATTATTGTTATCACACTAAACCCTTAGTTTAATTATCTAGTTGCTTGCATAAGTTGCTAAGTCGAGTCATATCCTTTCTACACAGTTTTGGGACGATTGGGACTCATGGGAAAAGTTAAATTTTATGAAATGATGGGAAGGGAAAGTTAAATTCAAATTCCCTTTATTTGCGTAATAATGTACTCCAAGTGTTTTGATCTTTTCAATTCGGGTCAAATTAGTGTTAGAGTAATAAAAACTCAAGTGTAGGGATGTGCCTATAAATCCCTACTATTTTGATGTTATCGTAGAGGATGGTAGAGTAAAAGTGTATGAAAAAAAATAGAAAAAGAGAACAAGAAAAAAAATAGAGTGTGAAAAAAAATGAAAAAAACATACGGGCTACCATCCTACATCTATCTTTAAATTTATGTTTGTTTGTTTCACTTATCTAGAGTTTAGAGTGTCGAGTCTTGGCTTAGCAACGCAATTCTTCGCTTGCTTGTAACATAAAGATTTTTGACTTGCCACCACTAAATCGCCTATCCCACCAAACCCTTTATTTCCCTACCGTAAGCCTAACGTTACAAACCTTTAAAAGACCTCTTGGATAGTCTTTCCTAGGTGCTTATGCCAAAGCGATGGAGGTTTGATCTAGTCTCAAGCCTATGGTAATCTATGTACTAGGACCGGTTAATGAGTGCTTATCTTCCATTTCCAACTTGTTATATTTCATATACACCCGAGAGATGTGAGTATCCAAACACCCCATGTGAGGTGCTAGTATGTAATTTTCGTGCTTGTTATGACTTTTGCGGGGCTTATATGTGTTGTGAATTGTTCTAAACTAATGCTTCATGACCCCTAACTTATAAATCAATTGGCTAAAAGCACATTTACTTGAGGATAAGCAAATACCAAGTGTAGGGATATTTGATAAGGATTTAAAAGGTACTTTTTAGGGTCATTTAAGCCCTAATTGATCACTTTGTATCCGTTATTACTTAATTTCGTTCCTTTTCACTTTTAGGTCTCTTGAAGGCAAATTATCGGAATGACACTTATTCGGACGAAAAGGCGCGAATATACGAAGAAAATGGCTAAAGTCAAGAATCGAGACACTCAGTCTTTGGGCCGAAGGGGCGGCATCGGCGTTCGCTTCTGCGACGCCGTCGTAACATGTTTTGTGACGACTCAAGAGCCAAATTGCTTATTTACAAGTGACGGCATCGGGTTTTAAAGAGTAGGCGTCGCACTCGACGGACTAGATTTGATCCAGACGGCGTCGAGGCTGAAGGCGGCGGCGTCACGGGCATAAGGTGACACCGTCACAATGATAACGTGGCCAAGACGAAACCCTAATGACGGCGACCGGCGGCGTCACAATTAAAGAGTGACGCGTCGCGGTTTGTAACACTATATATAGAATCAATTTTTCGGTTTAGAGGTAGTTTTGTGGGTAAAACCTAAACCGAACCAAGGTCATCTTATACGATCTTTTAGGGTTCCATACCCTACTTTACATCAAGATAAGTGTTTTACTTCATTGATTCAATTATTTCTTCAATTGATTGTGTGTATGCTTGCATGTTCTCCATGTCCGACTAATTTATTTGTGTGTTTGCTTAGGTAATATGAAACCTAGTTATTGAATATTGATTGGTTGTCTCTTATCTTAATTGTGATTGGCCTAGTATTGCGATAGGTCATTCGTTGTGTTATTAATGCTTGATTAATCTTTGTTGAACCTTAGCATATAGTTACTAGTGGAATTGTAGGCTAAACATCCAAAGAATACCTTAGAGTTAAGTTTATGAATCCTAGAGATTTCGTAGTCATTAACCTTTGGTAGCTTCAAAGAGTTAGGGATAAACGCATACCCTACGACCTTAGAAACACAACGCGTTAAGAATAAGGACGTGACAATTCAACCATCAATAGGAGATAACTAGGGAGTAATAAAATCTAAGTAAACACATTTTTAACTATCATACGAGCACACAACAATAGACATAGACTACCCCTAGCTTAGTTAATTAGATTAGATAATAGTAGAGTAATCGGTAGAAATACCAACCCCAAATCTAAACCCCGAGATTCGTACCTTTCCATTTTCTAAAAAATATAAAAAAGATAAAAAAATAATCTTCCTCAACCCCAACCTTAGCGTAGTAACTTCTTACTAGCATTCCTATTCCCCTAGAGAATGATATCAATACCCGTAGCTTACCCTAATACTACACTACAACGATTAGGTTCACTGCCTAGGGTGTTGAAAAACTTGCTCGACGAAAAGGAAGTTCCTTTGACCCCGAACGCGTTGCGTAAGCGTATCAACAACATTTTATGACTCGTACAACAATTACTCGACACACTCACACTTCTTAGCTTATGTACATATATCACTCGTTAGATAGTTAAACGCACCAAATGACTATTTAATTTTTATATACATGCGTGTGTAAAAGAAAAAGTGCTACATTCATGCCTTATGGTTACATAAACATAAAAACAAGACACTAATGACCAACCTAGAAACCATATGAGGACCTCTCATCCCCTCGTTTACTATAAAACTCAAGTAAACAATAATGGGCCTAAAGCCCAGTTACCGAGCCCAATAAGTCCAAGCAAAGCCCAACGAGAGTCCAACCCTGCCCAATAAGTTAAAAATAAGCCAATAAGCACTAATTATGAGCTAAAAATAAGCTGAGAACATTTTTTCAAAGTTTTGTTTTATAAAAATGATTTTCGGATGTAATTTGCAAACACGTGGAGCTTAGGGTCAAAAATGGAAGTTTTTCAAATGTTAAAGGGAAGAAAATGTATAAGATAAGTACATTATGAAAGTCTAAGGACTAGAAATATAAATTTCGAAAGTACAAGTGTAATATGCACGTGTGCATGTACGCATGGAAACTCCAAGGGCCGAATATGTAATTTACTCAAACTTGTATTATTAAACTTTTGGGTTAAATGTGACAAGTGTGAAAAGTAAAGGTTTTAAGTGTATAAATGTAACATATTGGATTTCACAAACACATCAAACCATGATCAAAAGGGGCGTAGACTTTGAGGTTTTTAGAGAGAGAAATAGTTAGAGGTTTGGGAACTTAGTGAGAGAAAGTGAAAGTATTATTATGAGTTCCAACCCTCTACCTTGGGAGGTAGAGGGTATTTATAGTATCTTACATAAACGCCACCTACGGGCTATGGATCAGGCATACAGTGGGTAAAGACCCGTCAGTCCTCTACGGTATTACTTAACTAAATACTACCTATCATTAAATGACTACGACTACGAGCTTTCTAATGATTACATATGCTTGAGGTGACCGACACTTTGATAACCGGATTTATTAAATCCTAACAATCTCCCCCTAAGGGAGGTCACCTCAAATTACATTGAATACAAAACAGATATTACATTAAGATTGTTCTTTGATTCTTGTTAATGTTCCTTGCTCAGAGTCCGTAGTATTTGATTCTTCATTTTGCATGTTTGGATACTCCAAGTGGAGGTCTTTAAGCGATCCACGTGATAATGAGTTTTGTCCCGGCTTTGAGATCATCGACCACAATATATCTCTAACTCATCCTTTGTTGTGTTTCCTTTATGTGAAGTTGTGACTTTAGGACCGACATGCTCGCATTTTGGATCATGATATCTTCTCATCGAGTAGGCTGAAGCTTTTGTTGATTCGAATATTTCCAGTAAGTAGCGAAGCATGGTTTGAAAATATCGAGCTTCGTTGATGAAGATATGCACTTATCATGATTTCTTTAATTGTGAGCGTGATTGTGTGAGCATGCGGCTATGGATTGACTCTCGATTACGATCATCACCGCAATCGTCGGGTGTACCGCATAAAACAGTTAGCAATAACGTGCACGAAAGTGCCTTTGATCACTTCGTTGATTTGAGGTACACGACCCACGGTTCCCGTTGATCATTACAAATCTTACGCTGTGATCGGTATAATTCGAAGAATCTCCTTGACGGGGTTTCACAATTGCTCTGGCCGTTCTCAAACGGAACGTCTCAAAGAAGACAACTCGGGTGAGTGAACCAAATAATTCGAGATTCATCGATTGATGGAAAGAGATTTGAAAACAATCGAGTACTTCTCAATAAAGTGTTTTTCAATACAACGAAGGTTTGAGAAAATCAATTATCAATCATAAACACCTTTTAATTTTGAAATCTTAATATCGATCGATGTGCTAGAGAAAATAGTTTTAAGCACAACGATCGGTTTTCCAAAGGTATCCGTCAATCCATAACCTGAACCAGGATTGATTCATAATTATGAATCTCCCCATCATTTCTATCCAGTTGTCACAAGCTTGATCTTTAGAAAAGATCTCACATGTCACCCACCAAGAGCTTGTTTGATGTTGGCTCTAGAAGGATTTCCATCTTCATCGTGAATACTTTTACATATCACTCGGATGTTCTTGCAATACCACAAGGATAATGCGTAGGACTCTTAAAATATATCTTCTCTTTTCACATTGTGTGAAATAGAGAGTCTTCATTAATGATGTCCTAATGAGATTTATTTGATGATCTCGTGGCTCTAGACTCAATTGTGCACATTTGGTTCCTATGTCGGAGACTAGGGAGAGGTCTCCTTCTTCAATATCAACAATCTCTAAGAGAAAGTCGATAGATTATGTAGGTTCCCCATGAGAATGAAACAAGTCCTTTTAAGAGGAACTTGAGTGGCTTGGAAGTTTTAGTGCGAGGCGTCACTAGGTCCATGACGTCTTGTCTTCAATACCGGCGTTACCTTAGTAACCACCAAGAGCATATGTATTGAACCCGTTTACGCCCTAAGGTTGAATAAATGGAGGGCTATTTCTTTTCACCCTTTTCTCATTTCATTTTTTTCATTCTTCAACCCCTTCAATTGCTTACCATGACTTCATTACTAGAACTTTGTTGGATTTATTCGGTTCTAGCTCTATCTCGATCCGCACTCTTCCCATATCTAACTTTTCTCCTTTTTTCATCATACCTAAGGACTTCTACACTAACTAGTGGATTGCCCCTGGGTAGATCCCTCCGGTTCTGGCGGATCGTGGGAACGAATACCTAACTTAACCATCCTTATAAATCCGTACATAAAGTAAATTTGGTCAGTCTTTTGGTATTGTTCTTCTTCCATTGGAACCAATTGAAAACCTTTTGAAAATCAATCCTAGTACCTGTGATACATGATCAAAACATTTTGTACCGAATTATTTTTGATATTTTTGAAAAAGCTCCCTCAACATGTGCATCATATGTATTTAAAGCGGTTTTGGCATACGGAGGCAAGAGGAAGGATTCACTTCTTTGATTACCATTTTCTAAAAGATATCAACATCACTTTCACGATCAAAATTAGTATTTTTCATACTTTGTTAAGGGTATTTTTGGAAAGGATGTGGTTTTTAAAAAAACTTACTCCCCCTCAATATAAGCATAGCGATTTGAAAGTGTTTTGCACATATTAGGTAAAACCCGCACATTGAAACAAATCAATCACGTTTCAATCCTTTTTGGTTTGAAATAGATGCTCCTCCTTAACATGTGCATGGAAAATTTGAAATCGTTTGGCACATGAAGGGAAGAAAGCTTGCTAAACACTTATAAAACCATTTATTGAATTATCAGTTTAAATCCAATTTAAATCACAAATTCTCCCCCGATCACAATTTTCAAATCATTTGAGATTTGTGATCTCTGTAGATTTAAATTGATTTTGAAAGCTTTTAAGGAGAATTATGGCTTGCTTATGAAAACATTTAACCGATAAGGATCAAATCTGAGACTTTACACTCCAAAGATTAAACATGCTTGAATATCTTTTGAAAACATGACATAAACCATGGTGCAGAACCAATTGTATGACAAATAACCTTTTGATTCAAATGAAATCATTTTCCCTCAATCAATGACATAAGTTGTTGATTGAGAGATAGATTTTGACAAATGTCAAGTCCAGATGATTTTCAAAAAATTGAGACCGAGTTATTTTTATTAGTTTTCAATAAGATAACAAATATTAGTTTTTAGAATTAGAGCATGAGATTTGAAAAATAAGATAAAGCATGACTCTGTTCTTTCTTTAAAAAACGGGTTATAGACTGAAATGACTATAAGCCTTTTTCTTTCTCTCAATTTTTTTTTAAAGAAAAATATGTACATTTGAAGAACATCTAAAAACCCGTGGCATTCTTTGAATGTCAACACAAAGTCCGTAGATGAAATCGAACCAAAGAAAGACATAACAAAAATATTTTTGGAATTTTTCAAGATTTTCTAATTTTTATGGATTTTTAAGATTTTATATTTTTTCTATTTTCTTTTTGTTGGTTTTATATTTTTGTATTTTGTTTTTGAAAAAAAAAATATGTACAAGAGATAGATGAAGAAAGAACTTTACTCCTCGTCTTCCTCTTGAAGACGTTTGAGTGTTCGGTTGTAGACTCTTTAGACCAAGTCGTGGAAGGATAAACTCAAAACGTTCTCTAGGAAGAGCTTTGGTGAAGATGTCTCGCTAGCGGTATTCGGTTCTCACAGTATAGCTCAACCACACCTTTTTCAACTTGTTCCGTATAAAGTGATGTCGAATGTCAATATGCTTTGCTCTTGAATGTTGAGCGTTGTTACATGAATGAGCAATGGCACTCTTGTTATCACAATCTGAGAGGATTTTGTTGAATTCAAAGCCATAGTCGATAATGGGATCTCATCCATAGGATTTGAGCACAATAAGATGACATAGCTATGTATTCACCTCTGTAGAGGATATTGAGGCACTCATTTGTTTCTTTGAAGACCGACTCACTAGCTTATCACCCAAAACCGAGCACCTCCGGGCGTGCTTCGACGTATATCTTGACATCCCGCATGGTCGGCATCTCGCATAGGTCGTTAGTGACATACCGGTGTCCTTCTGATATCAAAGTCCCATATTGATGGTTCCTTGGAGATACCGAAAGACCCGTTTAACCGCTTCAAGGTGCTTTTGGTAGGCTTAGCACGGTATCTAGCACACATGCATACAATGACGATGAATATCGTGTCTCTGGCGATGGGTACATCGTGGATCCAATCATACTACGATATTTTGTTTGATCTACCATGATCCCGAGTGGTCCTCATCCGGTTTGATACGTTCTACCATGGGAGTGTCAGCGGTGTCACAAGTATCAAATCCAATTTTTTAAATTTCATTAGCATATTTAGATTGATTGATAAAACGCCACGGACTTTGTGAAATTTGTAATCCCAAGAAAATGACATTTGTCCCATCATTGACATTTGAAATTTGGAGCCCATCTCCTTAGAAAACGGTCACATTCATTGGGGTCGGTCGAGGCAAAATAATATCATCAACATAAATTTGAGCGTGAATTAAATGTTTGCACGACATTACGGTGAACAATATTGGATCAAGCTGCTCCTTTCTTTGAATCCAAGTAGATAGAAGAAACTTTGATGATGTATCATACCATGCCTGGAGCTTGCTTCAAACCGTAAAGGCCTTCTTCAAGCGATAGACATGAGTAGGATGCTCGATTCACAAAACCTTCAGGTTGGTGACATACACGACTTTTTAAGATCTCCATTAAGAAAATCCGTCTTTACATCCATCGATAGACTACCATGTTCTTACTTGCAAGATTTGCCAAGAAGATTCGATTGCCTCGACGTGCAACTGGAGCAAATGATTATTCAAAATCAATACCTCCTCTTGACGGTATCCTTTTGCAACCAATCGAACCTTGTTCTTTAATACATCACCATGCTCATCAAGTTTTACTTTGAAGATCCACTTTAGAGCAATGATCATAGCACGCTCGAGAATGTGTACTAATTCCCATACATCTAGTCGATCGAACTCATGAATTTCTTCTTGCATGGCATTGAACCAACTGCCTTCATTCATTGCGCTTTAACGTCTTTTGGTTCGACCTTGGACAGTACAGAGTTGACGAAGCACCATAAGGCATCAGTTGCAAGTTGTTTACGTATGGATACTGGATAAGAGGGGTTTCCAATGATGTTGTCCAATGGATGGTCATGTGTCCATTTTCTAAAGTGTTCGTGTGGTTGTTGTTGAGGAACTATAGTAGCAGAGTTGTTTTCTCCTGATGAAGATGGTTCTGATGATGGTTCAAGAGCAAATATGTTCTCAAAGGGAGCATCTTTGGGAGTAGCAAAGGGGTTATCTCCATCATAGGTGCCAGAAACATTTCCATGATGTACACTCGATGATTAAGGGTCTGATGATGAGAGTGAGTGATCTGCAGCAGGATATTCTAGACTCAATGACATAGATCTTGAAGGTTAACCGTTGGCGTGGATAGGAGCAACCTCTATTGATGGATTTGACGGATCACTAGCAATTGGCTCATAGTGTTCATCAAACATTGGATCAAATAATTTCTTCAATCATCTTCTAAAGGTGGTACATATGGAGTTCTTGGTGAGGATTGTGTACAAGAGTAGAACCGATGGGACTACTTGATGAAGGTTGTGATGCGGGTCCGGCTGGGTTGTCACGGAGCCATATGACCGTCGACTCATCGAGCGAACGAGAATTGTTTCCATGATATTTCGGGTTCTTTTGTTGTAGATTCAGTATCCTTTTATGCTTGGTGCATATCCTACAAATACTCCAATTTCCGATTTAGCTTTAAGTTTGCCTAAGTCTTGACCCTCATTAGTTGGATAACACAATGCACCGAACACACGAAGGAATGAAAGATTAGGTTTTCGATTGTGGACAAGTTCATATGGAGTTTTTCCATGAGATGTGTGAATTAGGGATCGATTTTGAGTGTAGCATGCAATGGCAATGGCTTGACCCGTAGAAACATTGGAACCTTTGAGTAAATCAACATTGTTCTTGCGGCTTCCATAAGAGTTCGATTTAGTCTTTCAACTACACCGCTCATTAAGGAGTTCATGGAACACTTCTTTGATGGTGATTCTAACACTTTCATAAAACTCACTAAGTTCTTTATTAACAAACTCGGTTCCATTGTCTGCTCGGATGATTTTGATAGTTTTGTTAAGTCGAACTGCAATGCTTGATAAGTTTAATGATGATATCTCGGGTTTCATCCTTTGTCCTTAAGAACTTAACCCAAGTAAATCGAGAGTAATCATCAACCACAACTAACACATATTTCTTCCGAAAATATTCTCACTCTCATGGGTCCACATAAATCCATGTGAATGGTATGAAGAACTTCCATAACTGAGTTTGTAGGTTTGGGTTTGTGGGCATACTTCTTGCTTTTTCCCAATTGGCATGTTGAACAAAGATGATCCTTTTCATACTTTAGTCTAGGTAATCCTATTACTAAGTTCTTTCTAGAAAGATCATTTATGGTGTCGAAGTTCAAGTGATTGAGATGACGATGCCATAACCATGACTTTGTTTTTGAAGCCTTTGACAACAAGCAAATTGGAGAAGACTTCATCATATCTTCGATAGAGATGGTGTATAAGTTTGAACCACATTTTCCTCTTAACAGTTCTGTGCCATCAAGTTCTCTAACGAAACAAGTATGTTTTACAAGGCCACTTCTAGATCGTAATCACGTAATCGACCGACGAAAATAAGTTATGACCAAGACCTTCAACGTAATATACCACGGAGATTACACTATCACCAACAACATAGTCTCCATAACCTATAATTGCACCGAAATGATCATTCCGAATCTAACGGTCCGATGAATTTACTCACGAAGTTCATGAGTCGTGACGGTCTCGATCATATGCTTGGAACGGCTGAGTCCGGTACCACGTAACGATTTGAACGATCTGCAGTTGAACACGCATAAGAACGGATAAGCGGATAATTGGGATCCCCATGCAAGAATGGGTTCCACTTGGTTAGTAACATTGATTGGAACACCCACATCGGAAGCAGAAACAATGAATTCATTAGGGATGGATGTTGTGCTAGTGTGTGAATTAGACCTATTCAAAGTATTTTAACTTCTTAAAGGAATAGTTCCACTAGTAGGCATCCATTTCCTAATGGGTATTGGTCTAGATAATCTAGGGCACAACTCATTAAGATTAAATTTGCGTCCAGTTGGTATCCACTGATAACCTACATCACTTAGTTTTTTCCGTGGGTTTCCTTTGCTTTTCTACCCTTCTTCCACCATTGTTTTCTAGCCTTCTTAACCTTTTGATAGCATTAACATTCTTAATCGGGTATTTAACCCCATTACTCACATCATTCACAACACATTCATGATTAACACGAAAATCAAACATTCATTACATGTTTTGCAAGTAGTAGTAGAATTGAATTAATTACAATGCGCTTAAAGCTAATATTAGAATCAACACGATTCATTTTATTCAATTCCAACTTAAAGTTCCTAGGGTGGTCTTCTACTTTCCTCCATTGATTACACTTAGCTTGAGAGGTCCTATCTTGCTCTGTATTGCCTTGAGGCTTTGACCGCTCGCTTTGGTGTCACTTTTACTCTGTAGAGGAATGGGAACATTAGTTGGTTTTGCTACCTTTGCATTTTAGGTTTACAAGTGCTGGGATCTAAGCTACTTGAAGGCACATTGAAGCTTACATGCTTAACTTTAGGCACTGAGTGAGGCATATCAAGATTGGCATTCTTAAAATCAGGCATGAAACAAGGCATAACTATTTTATCCTTCTTACCAAAGGGTTTAGGGCATGTTGCTCTTAAGCATTCTAAAATTTCTTGAGATCGTTTGGCATACACGCAAGCATACTTAACTTCACTATCAAGTGGCTTATTTATGAAATCCTCTTCCACAATCTCACGGAGACATTCTAGACTATCCTTAAGGTGAGCAAAATAGTTATGAAACACAAGTTCGTTGTTTTAAGATGAGGAGGAATGTATTTAATGATCACAAGATATTTAAAGTCTGCAGACGACTTTGAAGCAACATTCTCATTAAAGACAAGTGGCCTTTTCCCTTTTCCTATTTCTTGATTCTCAATTTCTTTTGTAAAGAAGTTATTTTTTCATTGTTTTTGTCACGAGTGACTTTCATTGAATCATATAACTCTTTAAAGTGTAGTTTAACCTTTTCATTTTCTTCTAGAAAACTCTCATTTTCTTGTTGTAAAACATTAACGAGGTTTTGAAGATGGAAAGTTTGAGAAGATTGAGAATCTAAAGGTGGAGGCGTTTGGGAGCCATTCACATTATTTCTTTCGCCTTCAATTGTGAGATTTGGGCTCTCAATTTTCGATCGTGTTACAATGAGCTTGAATTTGTTCATCACGCTTGTTTATTTCAAAACTACATCAAATTCGGAGCATCCGAGGATGTCCCGATATTTGAAGTTTTAACATTTTCTTTAAGATGTTGATATTTTAGTTGTAAATTAAAATGTTCAACTTCCAATTTAGAAAAATGTTTGACCAAGTTATCATGATCATCCTGTTCAATTTTATCATGCGCTTTTGAATTTCTTTGTTTCAAGCTCAATGACACGATCATGGGAAACTTTCAAAGCAACAGATAATTCATGAAATTGAGAAGCGAAATAGAATGCTTAGTAATCAGATAAAACACATCTTGAGCCACACAACTCAATACTAAGTTCTCATTTAAGATATGCGATTCTTCCTTTCAATTTCATTATATTTGAGTTCCGCTCATAATCATTGACCTCAACAATCATTGCATCAAATTCCTTTTCCATTTCTTTAATATCCGAGTTTATTCCCTTTGAAGACATTCAAATTGACCTTTAATTGTTTAAAGAAAGGCATGACCTCGCTTAAATAGCATTCTTTAGTTTGCTCAAAACCCTTTCCCTTCGCTATCCCGATGGGTGTGATCCTTTTCTTACACGCCTTCTCAAGTCAACAAATAGTTGATAAACAACATATAGGCTGATTAAGGTCTTGCTATTAGTGGAAATAGTTCTAGGAACTAAATGCATTGGTGTATTAGGAGGATACACGATGGCTGCAGCACTTTCCTAAGGAGGTTTGTTTCAACAAGTTCACTTGCCTTTTGCTTATCCATATCTTTCTTCCAAAAATTTGTTCAGGCGTTAATATGGTTTGAGGCTTAAACTTGTTTAGGGAAATCCAATTTTCTTTTGTGTAATCATGGGGTTTGACCGTTATATTCTGGTTTTTACACACAGGATCATCTAGCTTCTTATCCATTTTCTCCCTAGAGGCATCTTCTAATTGAATATCTTCCACAGTGCACTCAGTACAACTAGGTTTCTGTCTGGGTTTAAAAATCTCATTGCCATCATAGATTACCTTTTGAGCAGCTCTAGCTTTCTTACCAACCTCAGGATTTGGTTCATTAACAAGAGGAATGCTATGCTTATCGCTGAGAACTCTATGCTTAGTGATCATGTGAGCGATCGAATGGTATTCCTTGTACGTACAACTTATTTTCAAGCTTGTTTTTCAACGTTTTAGATTGGAAAATCATTCAAAAGTTTTGATTCCTTAGCATTAAATTCTTGTTTAAGCACTTTAACATTATCTTGAAGTTCTTGCTTTTGCTTAATGCTTTAGAAAGCTTTTCTTGTAAGGAATTTAACTCTTGTTTTAACACTTCTTCTCTAAAATTACTTTTTCTAATGATTGTGCGATTTGGTTATCCATTTCCGCTCACGGGTAGTTAACTCAAACTTAGCACGTTGTTCATAAATGGCAACTTGTTCCTTATAGGCATTAAGTTCATAAACTATGGAATCATCAGGGGCACGTTCAGTGTATTCATCGAAAGCATGTTCATCATTGACTGCAGAAGATACATTACTTGGTACCGTTTCACTTTCATCATGCTTCACATATTGGTCATATGGGAAAACTTTACTATTGCCCATATTTTCAATATCTGACTCACAGATTTCGCTTGGTTGTACTTTGTATTGTATCTTTTGCTCATCAACCTCATCGTATAATTTTAATACATCGTAGATGATTGATGCCTTGGAGGAACCGGTGTTGTTGTGAAGTAGCCTTAGGAGAGACCATTGGTGAAATGCTAGCCATGAAGATGGTCCGGCGCTGGTTCATCATCAACATCCGAGTCATATGCATCATAATCGCCACCGAAATGCATTTGGATGATTCGACCCGTACCACCGGTCGCTCATCAACATCAAGATCATAGGTTTTGGCATTTCCTCTCGAAGAAACAACAACTCTTCTTCATCCAAAACCGCTCCACTATCTCGAGCTTGTACCAAAGACATCTTGTCCTCAAGTACTCGCATTTTGAGGCGTTTTGGTGCGCGTTCCTTACAATGTGTCCATCCCCACCACAGCTTGTAGCACTTGATTGGCTTTACTTGTCCTTGATTGGCATTCCTTCCACGATTCGATTAGCCACATACCTCCACCGCTCCACCTCTTTCCCTGCTCATACTGCCTTCCTTGAATCTGGTTGCAACATAACCTTTCCATCTCGACCGTAGCTTGATTGTGTGGATTGGATGCGCTTACGAGGTTATTGTTGGTGTGTGGAGTGAATTCATATTTTGACTAACCATGAGAGACAGTTGATTGATGAAGTTTTCCATGAGTGTGTTTGAGTCCGGAGGCTTATATCTTGGATCGTGAATGAGCTTGTAATTACCATTACCCGTGGGTATGACTTGAGAAGCTTTGGTGGTAATTCCAACATTGGTGTAAAAGGTCGTTGAATCATTTGACTAACTTGTTTCTCCTGCTTAGATTTGAACTGATCAAGAATCATTCGCTCAAACATGGCATGTCTCTCATTCAAGCGGGAAGGTATATAGTTGCTCATAGTTAGTGTTCTTTAATCCTTTGGTTAGCTTCACGAGGTGACAAATTTGTGCCATTCGGGATTCATGTTGTTCACAAACTTTGAGTTCAAATGAATATTTGGCTTGGTCATTTTGATATTCCTCATGTCATTCACAAGCATGTGGAATCTCACGTAATATTCATAGACACTTTCTTCTGGTTTCATCTTAAAGTGCTCAAATTCATCATACAGTTGTGATTCTCTGTCTTCCTTGGTTAATTCAGAACCCGAGAGAAGCATCTTGACATTATCCCAAACCGCCTTGGCTTCAGTGTTGTGATTGATAAGCTTGTAGATATCTTTTGGAAGACCCTTAAGTATAATGTTTGAAGCCACGATATCAAGATCGTATCTCTTTTCTCCTTATCACCGAGCTCATCATACGTCTTTGGTTTGTCCAAACCTAAGATCACAGTACCATCATCCGCAGCAGTTTCAAGTGTGTCTCTTGTAGTCTCAATCGATAAGGTCCTTCATCAATTGACTTGAGAATGTTAACCCCATTTTCCTTTCCCAAACAAGACAACCTAATTCGTTGAGCCCATGAGTCATAGTCGGTTCATCAAGCATAGGTGGGCAGTATCGATCCATTGCTTGAACATCCTCATCAACGTAAGAGATGATTGTAGGCACGTTGGTAGACATGATTACGATTTCACGGATTTTAAAACTCTTGGATTAAACCGGAAATAGATTCTTTCACGGATTTTACTAAATCAAGAGAAAGCGGTAGAATGTAATCAAGAAGAAAAGCACTAAGTCACAAGAGACAAATCGCTCAACACGACAAATCGCATGCAGACAACAAATTGCTCAAAAGTGACAAGTCGCATCAACTAACAAATCGCTTAAACAATCAACTCGCTTCAATAAGCAAGTCGCTAATCATACAAGTCGCTTAAACCAAGACAAGTCGCTTAACCAAGACAAATCGCTTAACCAAGACAAATCGCTTAAACTTACAACTCGCTTCAATAAGCAAGTCGCTAAAGATATGACAAATCGCTTAAGCAACACAAATCGCTTAAAGTCACAACTCGCTTAAATAAGCAAATAGCTAAGAAGTGACAAATCGCTACTCCGAATAAATTGCACAAGTACAGCCACTACCCGGACAAATCGCTTAAATAAGTGATTTAAAACTGACACAAATCGCTTCCAAACACAGGGACAAATCGCTCAACAGAATACTTTACCGTGACACAAGTCGGTAGTTTTAAACAAACCAAAACGCCTCTTTTAAATCCAAAAACAGTCCAACCACAATGATTCAAGCCTTCCAAATCAAAACCTAAACACTTATGATGATCCTAAACACAAAACTACAATCGAAATCCAAACTTTAACACTAGAAATGGTCCAAATTATGCAAATACCACTAAACTTTTCAAACCCAAACCCATAAAAACCACCGTAAATCCAAGAATATGTAAGAGATGATCAAACCATGGCTCTTGATACCATTTGTAACATATTGGTTTCACAAACACATCAAACCATGATCAAAAGGCGTGACTTTGAGGTTTGTAGAGAGAAATAGTTAGAGGTTTGGGAACTTAGTGAGAAAAAGTGAAAGTATTATTATGAGCTCCAACCCTCTACCTGGGAGGTGAGGGTATTTATAGTATCTTACATAAACGCCACCTACGGGTGTGGATCAGGCATACAGTGGGTAAAGACCCGTCCGTCCTCCATGGTATTACTTAACTAAATACTCCCTATCATTAAATGACTACGACTACGAGCTTTCTAATGATTACATATGCTTGAGGTGTCCGACACTTTGATAACTGGATTTATTAAATCCTAACAATAAAGCTAACTAAAGGGGCTGTTTTCGTAAATTCAGTTTTACCAAGGGTTGAAAGTGTCATTTCTGAAAGTTTTACTATAAAATATATTTTGGGTGAAAAGTGTAAACTTCTCAAACTAAAGGGACTAAACTTGTACTTTTTGTAACTCGAGGGTAAAAAGTGTAACTTCAGGAAAAGTTTAGAAATACTTATGATTCCATCATAGCCTCATAAAAACGAGTATTTTTTTTATCACATGAGCGTAATATTTTCGAATATTGATAAACTTATTTCATGCATAAATATATATGTAAATATATATTAGAAAATAATTAAGTATATGTAAATATATACTTATTTCGATAAAACACATGGAGAATCTAAATACGTTAAAATACCCAACAAATTCATTAAGATTACAACGGGGGAAAACATTTCACTTATGTGTAAGTGAGGATCATTAATTAAGGCAATGTATAACGTAAAATTTACTTAAAACGTTAAGCACGCACGCACACTATTGGATTGGACAATCCAATGATCTATTGAATAAGAATATTCGATGCTCTATTATTTTGGTCGCGAACCAAAATGCTCATTTTACTGAGACTCGCCATCTCATCATTTTAGGTTTCGAGTTGGAACCTTCGCTACATTGTGCTTGATCTATTTGTGCGTGTTCATTACCATCAAGGTGAGTTCATAGCCTCGTTTTTACTTTATTTTTTCAAGCCCCGCGAGGGAGATACATGCTCTAAACTAGAACACAAGGTTTTTCATAAATGCTTGATCCTCTTGATTATTGGTCTTTGCTAAGTATTTAGCCACAAGTCCCGATCATGAACCATTAGTCACCGCGAGTGAGCGTAGATATCGTGAATAGTACTATGGGATTTACTGAACCCGTTTGGTTATAGAGAAATAACCGGGGCACCATATTGAATTTCTTTAGGTAATTGGCTATTACCTCCTTTGGGGCATACTTACGTGCTTTGGTAATTCGTGTATGCAATTGAGTTTTGGTTTCATGAGCTTAGCGCATAATAATCTGTGATTTTTCTTATGATATTGTTAGTTTACAATGATCATGATCTTATACTTGTGTTCAACTATTTTAAACCTATGAACTTCACTCAACAATTTTTTGACCTTTTTAAGCATGTTATCTCAGGTAATCAGTGAAGATTATGACCAAGGCGCGGAATGGGGCATGGCAAGGCTTATCTGGTGGTGTAAAACATAAAAGTTGTCATTTCTTTCAAACTCATGATCTTTCTTTTGGGAAAAACACTTGATCTATTTACAACGTTTTGTAACAAACTATGAGTTTTCGATGAATGATAACTATTTTAATAAAACGTCTCTTTCGAGTCGTTTTCTATAATTATTGACTATGATCACCATTCAAGTAACACCCGAATTAGTCTTCCGCTGTTATTAAGATTTTCGGGGGTGTTACAATTGGCAACAAAGTCAACAAAGCACCTTAAACACCAACTTTCAAAATCTACAATTCTCACAACATTCACAAACTGAAACACATGATGTTCCTGAAACACCCACGTCTCCTCCAAAAAAATCCAAAGGTCGTGTTAAACGAAAGTCCAAAAAATCCAAAGACCCCGAGCCCGAACCAATCGATGATGATGAAGAAGAATTCGCTACTGGGCGTTGGCAACCAGCAGAGGAAGAATTACTTGTCAGGTGTTATATAGCTGTTACGGAGGATCCGAAAGTCGGGCGTGCACAACCCAAAGATACGTTTTGGTATCGGGTCACAAATGAGTTCAATAGACTCAAATTTCAACGACGCAACAAGGATATGATGTCAAGCAAGTGGAAAACATTGAACCATCAAGTTGCAAAGTTCAACGGTTTTACAAACGTCAAGAACGGAATAGAGAAGGGGAAAGTGAGATGGATGTCATGAAACGGGCGGCAATGGTATCGTGAGGAGCACAAAGCAAAGACCGCTTGCTCGATGAAGCTTGGGAGGTTTTATGTAAGCATAAGAAATGGGACACGCCGGATGCGGTTGATTTAACCGGCGATGTCCCAAGCCAAACAAACGAGGCTTTGTTTGATCATGATGAACAACCACCCCCATTGGAAAAAACGTGCTTCCAAAAAAGCAAGATCCGAGAGCACGACAAGTACTGGGGGAGCGAGCACCGGAGGAACGAGCTCGTCAAGTCATTTCACCGAAACTGTGGTAAACGAGTATTGTATCAAACGTGAAACCGCCCAAGCGGCGTATCGGGTCCAACAAGTCAAAGATGAAACAATAACAAGGTTGGAAGAGATGAAGTTTTTGATGGTTGATACTGAAGGCAAAGATCCAAGTGTCGTGGCTTGGATCAATGACGAAAAAGACCGAATCATCAAAAAATATAACTTGCAACCTCGTCAGTAGATTTTATTCTCGTCATTTCCTTTATGTTGTAACATTTAATTTTCAGTGTATTTTTTAATTTCGTTGTAACTTTTTTTTTTTTTTTTTTTTTTTTTTTTTTTAATTTCGTATTGTAACATGTTTTCAAATTAATGATATGGTTTTAATAAATGAAGTGTTTGTTTTAGTTTAGGGGTTGAAATTGAAAATATCAAATGTTAAAGTTTAACTTGGGATGTTATGATTGTGGGTGTTTTTTGGGAATGTTAAGGTGAAATGTTAAAGCTGATGTGGCGTTTACGTGACAAATGTTAAAGTTTAACACAAGTTATTAATGGGAGTGCTTTTAGGCTGGATGGCAAGGTGATGAGCCACTCACCTTACACCTTAGCTCCACATCAGCTTTCTTTCTACTCTCACTTTCACTCACTCCCACTCACTTTTTTGTGGACAAAGTCACCTTACAATCACCTTTTATTAAAATACTCACTGTATAAAAATATAACTCACTAAATACCCCACATACACTCACAAATCAAATAAATAATTATTAAACTCTAAGGTGAGTCGTTCACCTTAATTTGTCTTGGGTTGTGTGACTAGCGCGTGAGTGTGCACCATGGACAAGGGACTCACGAGTGAGTTGGAGGCAAGGTGAGTCACTCACTCTCCGTTGCCATCCAGTCTTAGTATTGCTAATGGTAGGTTGCACTTTGTTTAAAAAAATTACATTAGTAACTTAACTTGGAAATAAAGCGGAATCTCTTTTAAGAACTAATAATTCCAGAATATCTCGAAGTATCTTGATAAACCTATAATCTAAAACTCAATAATATGAAAATACCAAATTAGCTAATGTATGTTGTTACTTGTTAGCATGTGGTGTATATTGATTTTAAGCATGTTCATATAAATATGATGATAATGATAATGTAATCTTGATAAATCTAGATAAAGTATTGCTCAAATCAGGAAAGAAATCTAGAAGATTCAAGGTTAGTTTGAATTATCATAACTAATACAACTAACAATCTTTTAAAAAATGTTTATATCATGGTATGCTGAAAAACACATGCATGCGGACAATGCGGTGTATTCCAAATGCATAGAAAATTAAATCAGTAAAAACACATTATGGGGGTGTTTGGTTGGTAAAAATATAAATACATGTACTTTAAACTTAATATAATTTATAGTTAGAAAGAAATATAAATTACAAGTTTTAAAAACCTTTAACATGTTTGGTACGATGTATTTGAATAGCTCTTTATAATCAATCTTTTATAAATAACACAATTACCCCTGATTATTCATATTACCAAGTGACAAAAATAAATTAATAAAGGCGATAGTGTACAGTAGTTCATTAATTAATCGAGCTTTAATTACATCCCTTACGAAGTAGATTAAAAAACCCTCAATTTTGGCACTATTCATGGGTCCTACAAAATTTAAAACATCATTATTTTACTACCAAACACAATTATTCTATGTATTTCTAATAAATAACCCATGAAAACCATGAAATTTTGGTGAACCAAACGTCCCCATATATTGTATTTTTATTGTAAATGAATAAAATTACCTACGGTGAAATCCACTTTTTGTTTAATACGGAGTAATAGTTTTTGATCTTTTGATTAATTAATTCACATTTGAGCTTATCGTCACACCAACTCAAAACAGGTAAAGTTTACACAAATCAAGTTGGCTAGCAAACTCTCTTTGCTCATGCCTTGCTAGCTATCAATAGCTTATCCACTTTCTTTTGTGCATTCGTTTCATATTATGTTACTAAAAAATTCACAAGTTTTTTCCTTTACTATGTTGAAAGCATTTTAAAGGCATAAATATTCAGACGCATAATAATATTTTTGAAAGTATTAATTTTTTTCAAGTTGAAGCATGATTAAAAGCTCAAAGTAATAACAATAACTGTGTGTGGTCTTTCGTAACTGCCGTTAAATGATCCACCGGTAAGATTTTTGGTTCATCAGAATAGGTCAATGACTCAAACCTTTTTAGATGTGTATATTTAAGGGTGGCTAAGAAAAAGTAATAAACGGTCTCAAAATTAATCCGATAAAACCGCGTACATATGAGTCTAGAAAAGATTCATCATTCCCGAGTAACTTAAGTAAAGGAAATCTCATCCATCAAGTATATGTTTCTTTGACCAAAAGGTTTATGTCTCAATGATACTCTTGTTGTGTGAAAAGCTTTCCAACTTAATGGTAGTAGATTCAAATCCTGCTTAAAACATGTGAGATAGTTTATAGTTATATATTGTGAGATAGTTAGTTGTCGTTTAAAAAAAATGTATTCTTCTGTAAAATGATTTATTGTCTAAATACAGGTATGAAACGCAAGTATTTCTACCGACAAGGGATAAATATTAATTAGAGGAATTTTCTTTTCTTACCCTTATTTTGGTCTTCTAAATGACAAATCTCCACCATTCATATAGTTTAAGGTTTAACCTAAGATTTAATACTTAAACCTAAGTCCATGTTTTTTCTTGTCTTTTGTCTTCCTTTTTATTCACCTTTTTTATTTCATTTTATTATTTTTTTTTTTGTTAATTCCGTTTTTTTATAAATGAGCGTTTTTTTTTTAATTCGCGTTATTCGCGCTTTTTATTAGTGTTTTTCCGCTTTCATACGTTTTCGTATGTTTTCATCTGTTTCCTCCGTTTTCCAATGTTTTCCTCCATTTTCTTACGTTTTCGTTCATTTTCATACGTTTTCGTCCGTTTTCATACGTTTTCGTCCGTTTTTTTACGTTTTCGTGTTTTTCGTCCGTTTTTTTACGTTTTCGTCCGTTTTCCAACGTTTTCCTCCATTTTCTTACTTTTCGCTAGTTTTTTACCGTTTTCGTCCATTTTCATACGTTTTCGTCCGTTTTTTTATGTTATCATGTTTTTCGTCATTTTTATACGTTTTCGTCCGTTTTTATACGTTTTAATCCGCTTTCATAGGTTTATATACGATTTTGTCCGTTTTCATATGTTTTCGTCCGGTTTTATATTTTCTTCCATTTTAGACGTTTTAGCGTTTTCTTACGCTTTCATTCGTTTTCATACGTTTTCTTCGTTTTCATACGTTTTAATGCTTTTTAGGTTTTCATGTATTTTGTCCGTTTTAGACGTTTTGTCTCTATTTTATGTTTTCATGTATTTTCGTCCGTTTTCACACGTTTTCATCCATTTTTACGTTTTCTTCCATTTTAGACGTTTTCTGCTTTCGAACGTTCTCGTCCGCTTTTATACGTTTTAGTCCGTTTCATACGTTTTCGTCCGTTTCATACGTTTTCATCCGTTTTATAAGTTTTTGTCCATTTTCGACGCTTTTGTCCGTTTTATGACGTTTTTGTCCGTTTTCATACATTCTTATACGTTTTTCATTCATTTTTATACGTTTTTGTCCGTTTTCAGACGTTTTCATTTTGATATTTGCAAGTGTTAGGAATTGGAAATTCCATGAGGAAGTGTCGGTCACCCCAATTATAGTCTAGCATAAGTTAGCTCGTAGACATATCGTTATTTACTGTCTATTAGGTTAGTTATTAGCTTAGTGCAACACCGTGGAGGAAGGATGGGTCTTTACCCATCAGATGCACGATCCACAACCAAAGGAGGACGTGTAGTATGTAACTATAAATACCTCTACCTCCCAAGGTAGAGGGTTGGACCTTCATTCTAATCTAACATTCTCTTTGTTTTCTCTCGGTTTCTCTCTAGAAAGGCTCCCATCCTACTTTCTCTCTAAGTTTCTTCATATCATACGCCCATTTATGTGCTTGATTGTGTGTTTATGAAAACCAATGTCCCACAGTAAGTGACACTTATTTATCTCTTGTGATATAACACTGTAAGAAAGATGAAGAGTATTACATTATTTATCATGTATGTGTTATCAGTTGGGATAATCAACTAAGAATGTGAACAAAATGAAGTTAAAGCAACACAATAAAGTGTTGTATTATGCCTTTAAAATGTTGCATTATGCATTATGCGACACTTTACCAAGTGCTACGTTATGTAACGTTGCCTTAGGTATATGCAACACTTATATTGGATTATGCAACATTTATTGAAAGTGTTGCCCATGTTTAGCAATTGCAATATTTGAATGTGCAACACCTTTTAAAATAAAATGCAACACTTTTACACTCAAGTACAACACTTATACGCTCAAATGCAACATTCTTTACGAACAAACGCAACACTCTTAAATTCAAAACAACACTTCTCACGTTGATGTGCAACACTTATTCATCTAGAACCACAGAGCATACAACACTTTAATGTATCAAGTGTAACACTTTTTTGTGTTTTATCATATCAATGCAACACTTTTTCTAATGATTTGTAGCACTTCTATTTCATGCAACACAAATGTTGAATGTTTATAATGCACAGTTTTTCAAGAATCTAATATATAAATTGATACTTCCATTCAATAATAGAAATAATTCAATACAATACAAAATATTATAATGTACATTGACCGATTTGTTTAATCTAAAATAGCTAACATACATCAACGGGTAGAAAGAAAAGTTATCTAATCAAATCCTAGAAATCTTGACATCTTCTTTGCGACTCTCCACGTACAACTTTTTGTTGGTAAAGTAAGCCAAAGCAATGTAGCTGCTATACATGAAAACGGTATAAGATTAGTCTTTTCTTCATATCTTAGAATAAAAGGATAGCTCATTAGTAAAATAGTTACCTCATATATTTAATTATTAAAAAAAAATAAAAAAAAAAAAAAAAAAAGAAGAATCTTATAAATCATACAATATCATTCAAGTAGTTCTTTGAAAAACCTAATCAATACAAAAATAAACCAGTAAACCTTATAGCTTACCTGAAGTTTTAGGTCCTTAAGGGGATGGGGCGTGGTGAAATAGTTATCTTTGATGACCATATAACCATTTCATATCCTCTAATGCTTACAAATTTAATACGCGACTAATGTCAAGAGATATATAATCCTCATGGTCAAACTAGCACTACATACGAAAGTCACATTTACTATTGCAGCATGCAGTATCAAACAGAATAGGAATTACGAATTCATACCTTCTACAATACTTCGATTATAACTCATGCTAATAACAGTCGGGTACCTCCATACTTTTCTATATGCTTTTGCATACCATTTTCAACTAACTTGTCTTGCTTGTTGTCAACTTCTTTGCACCTTGCATCTAGTTCAAGCTTATTTCTTTCATGATGATCCTTTCGATCTTTGAATTCCAACCAACCCGAGTATTTCACTTCTAGTAGCCCATATGATCCCTTGGACCGATTTGATGTCTAGTCGCCATCCACCTTCCTTATCAACTCACTACTACAAAAAGCTGAGAGCCATGTTGAAAAGGTCATAAAAACCTGATTTTTCAACGGGTCGTAATGGGAACTCGTTAAACACAAATAGAGCCTGTTTTAAAACGGGCTCTATACCCGTTATAGAGCCCGATTTCCGTTAAAGAACATGATTATGTTGGGAAAAATATATTAAAAAATCTTCTAATGTTATATTTCCGGTTGTTATGTCAAATATTGAGGTGAAAAAAACCGAATCAACAAATCAAAGACAAAATTAGGAAAATGGATTAACAGGAGCTTATATCGGGAGTAATTTTGTTCACATACCGATAAAGTAGAAGTCTTTGATATTGTATTCGAAGGTGACAAGCTTATCAACCAATTGAGGATCTATAGCAAGTGGAAGTGATATGAAGTGAGTGTTTTCAAGAGTTGAGATTTTAACGGCTGCACAAAATCATGTGTGGAAACCACGTATCAACATGTTAAGTAAAACAAAAGCTAAAAAAGATTTTCATTAAAGCATGACAATTTATTTTCTTAGTTAGCTGATCGACATATTTAATACCAAACATAAAGAACAACAACTATCGCAACAAGGATCACGTGCTTGTAAATGTGAAAAGATGGGTGGTTGGTCGGGTTGGGCAACAAGTCAAAACGCAGTCGTGGTTGAAATGGTCATCGGTATAGGTCAATACAACATAGGTTGGGTTGACCCGTAAACACTTTTTTGTCGTTTTAATAAATCATGATTACAAAAATAATAGTATTACAATTATTATCTTAGTTATTAGAACAAAAGGATTTAAAAGGTTTTATACATTATAGATAAATTGGGAGACTTTCAGCTGTTTGACCATGTCTCCTGGCCCATTTGAAATAAAAAAAATCCTAATCAACTCAGTTATAAGTAAATGGGTCGAAATTTCACCAAAGAAAACATACACGAAAACTGGTATCTTTTTCCTATAACCAACCTCGTCAATTATGGGCCGAATTCTTTCAGCAACTCTAGCTATAAATGTATTAAACAGAATATTACTTGATCAGTTAGTGGAAACCATAAAGATGATAGTGACATTAACAGATCGAAATTCCATCACTTTATGTCAAAATATTAGTTTCATAAAAACTTGTAACATGAATATTATGCAAATTTACCCATGTTTCATTCTCATATATGTTGTATGCTAGTTCATTACTTCCCTCCGGCCTAGACTTATTTTGTGAATCATCCAAGAAGTGACATGCAGGGCGCACATTAACTACACAAGTAGAAGCCTAGTTTGTGTATAATGAGAACAAATGAATATAATCAACGCAAGGTGACTAATGGTTATATCTACTTTTTCAGCCATCACACCGAGGGATATGAACCTGTCGTGTCATCATTTTAGCTAACAGAGTAGTCATTAAAATCCAAATAAGTAAACATATCATGAGATTGTCAACATAATACTCATTTATAACTTTTACAGATATATGAAAATTGGTGTAGTAATACTTTTACTGCTTGGTTTATGTATCATATTGTTTCACACTTTTTAAAAGTTATATTAAAATGTTGATGTTTGTACACGATAATCTGAATCACCCGACCGACATAACCCAACCCGATTCCCACTGAACCCGATAACCCGATTCCTAATCGGATCGGTTCCACTGGTCACTTTTAAAATTTCAAAAGCCGATTCAACTCGGCCCGATAAACCTAATAACCCTACCCGATAACACCCCTAGTTAAATGTACAGGTAGAATTATAAATTTAATCCGTTTTAGGTGTTGGGCAAGATAAAAAATCGGTATTAATGATTATGATAAAAGTAGTTTCAGTCTTATTCCTTACGAAATGCATATATACACAATACACAAGAAGCACAAAAGTATACACCTAACTGCCTAAGTAACTATATATGCATCTATCTAACAGCAAAATGATAATTGACTTTCAAAAGTCAAAGTCACATGAAACTTGGGCAATTGAGATAAGTAACAAAACAATTCTTCCTCATTTCAAATACACAAAACATGTTCATATTTCCGTTTTTTCACAACGGTATACAATTGAACCAAAAAAATTAATTAAATGCTAAAATTTAGTGACTAATGAACACAGTTACTCGGAGGAGGATGGTGAAGCTAGCAATTGTAAAACAAGTACATGAATTGCCTAAATCAAACTACCGTAATATTTATGAAAAACTACATAAAGGGCTACAATTAGACCGAATTGATAAATTAAATTCAATTTTTCCCAAATTGATAAATTAAGCATAATAGATAAGTTTTACGATTTAACCTGTGATGGACAAAGATGATGCTTGTTCTAGAGTGACTCGGTTAAAAGGTTGAAGGCGATGGAAGTAGAGTGCGTGTGGAGGAACAAATGGGTAGTTTCTTATTTACAGTTTTCATGATGAATGGAATGAACAATGAACCATTTTGGTGAGTGAGTAGAAGACGACACCTGGCTTTTTATTTTTATTTTTCTTACTTTTTTAGTGTCATCGGCTAAGATTATAAATTGGGCTAATGATTATATTAGGTTGGGCACAACCGTGACCGACTATGACCTTGGCACATTAGTTTTCTTTTTCTGACGACATGACGACGATCAAGTTACCATAATCGTGATCAAATGCTTTTTTTTTTCTTTTCTTTTTTTTTTTACTTCCAAACGGTCAAAACATCAAAATTTCGACCGACTTGTGTTTTTGAGTGCCCCACGACCGACCATGACCAAAGTGCCACAATGGACACGACCGACCGAAATATCGGTCAACATTGCCCCTTGACCGATCGAGTATGCCAAGCCTTATATAAGTTGTTTATGGTTTATATATCATGAGCTAGTAAACCATTGCTAATTGTTTGGTTAGCTTATCAATATTAATGAAATAAAATGACAAAAAATACATGAACATTAAATGAGTGTAATTATTAAATGAGGTTATAAAAGTCTTTTTATATAAGTCCTCCCCTCTTCAAATAAGTCACAAAATTTGAGCTTATCAAAACCTCTTTTATATAAGCTCATAAGCCCACTCATATAAGCTTAGTCAAACACTTAGTTTAGGCTTATTTATTAATTATTCAATCACAAAATTAAATTGTCAATTTATCACATCATTAAAACTAAAAATTATACTAGGGCATTGCCATAGTGGTATTAGTCCCCTACCGCAGCATTGCTCTAGGGGTATTAGTCCTCTACCGCAATTGTAGAGTTGACTAGTCAATGAATTTTTTTTGGAAAAATAACCTATGCGTTCAATATGAAAATGTCACTCACATATGTGCTAATTGCTTGAGGTTTGGTACTTAGGGAACAGTTCTTCAACACACAAAAAGGGTGCGTCAACACAAAAAATTGGTGCACGGGCCAGGTTTCCACACCGACTTAAACTTATTGAAAAACCAAACTGAGATTTTAAAATTCATTGCAATTTGATAAGGGAAGTTTGATGAAAGGTGTTTCACTATACACGCCCTCTCACCCCAAGTGCTTCATAGATGCACTCTTTGAGTATCCATACCAAGACTACCATTTCTCTCTCCATATCATGTATTGAGAACATGAAACTGACAAGATCTTCCTAAAAACTCTATCGTTATAGTCTTAACGATGTTACACGATATTAAATGGTACATTTGGAACATAATCGATATCAATAAGATAACAATCGATTCATTGCGATAGGTAATGCGACAAAACATCATGTCGGTTTGATAAAATCAATATATCGATAAAATTTGCGATAGGAAATTTCCCTATAAATACACTATTTGTGTTTGTGTTTTTATTCTTTCATGCAAACATTATCTATATACATTGCCCATATAATAACACTTATTCCAATCTCCATACAAATTTTGTTAAACATCCTTTTAGATCTTCGTAAAAAAATATATGTTTTGGATCTGTTATGGTCTAAAACTAGGCCTTCATCACTTTACGGCGTGAGGCCTCCGGATATTTACTCTTATCATGTGTTTACCGGGGGAAAGTGGACAAGACCATTGATTAATATGGTCGTAACCACCATCTCTTATCCTGTGAAGAAATATAGGATTTATGATAGGGATCCACAAGCGCACCCACGTTCCTTGATGTGGTTTGGGAATATTGGGGTTTTGTTCCCATCTGCATTCCTTGGAATGATATGGCTTATGAGAAAAAAGGTTTCAAATGGTCCCTACCCTTACACATATGTGTAACATGGTTTTGATACTTGTTATCTATGTTATGTAATGAGTTTTGAGAAAGAATGTTGATCCATAGATTTTCAAGCCCTTTTTGGATTCTGTGATCAATCATAAAATAAGATGTAGTTTCTATCAACTGGATGTATTAATCTAGTTCAAGTCCTCTTTTGATTAAATATCATGGAAGGTCGCAAAGTTTTGGCAAAAGCTCCTGGGTTATGAATTTCATTTTGAGTTTTCGGAAAACAACTCGAAACTAGGGTTGTAATCGAGTCAAGCCGAGCTCGAGATTGACAGGGCTTGAGCTTGGCTTGAAAATTTTAAGGTAGGCTTGAGCTTGTCTTGATAGCTTGACGAGCTTTAATCATTAATAGGCTTAAGCTCGGCTCGTGTAAGGCTAGAGCTCGGCTCGAAAAGCTTGAATTTATATAGAAACATTAAATTTAATAGTAAAACTCATCAATAAATTCAAGGAAATACACGATAAACTCAAGAGAAAAGAACTTATACAAAATAATTAGGAGAATTATGGTTTAAATGGTCCTCCTACAAATATTTAATTATTATAGAGTATATCAATATTCACGTTAGTTTTAAGTTGTTTATATAAATATGTATACTAAAAATATATATGTTCTTAAAAGATTGAAAAGCTCGATAAAAGCTTGAGCTCGGCTCGTTATGTGTTTCGAGCTTGTTTATTAGGCTCGGGCTTGAGCTTGATAAAAGCTTGACTCAATCGAGTCAAGCTCAAGCTCGAGTTGTTTGATAAGAGCTTGACTTGTTTACACCCATACTCGAAACTATGTCGAAATCGATCTCAAGTTAAAGAGGAAAGTATTCTTAATTTAGTAGTATGATTAATAGAATATAAAACATAATACGGCTAGAGATGTCGATCCTTTAATCGGCTAGGGGTCGTGAAAAATGAGAAAGTGAGTAAAAAAACATATAACAAAGGGGTTTTTTCAAAAGCTTATTATAAAATAATAGAAATTTAAATAGTGCACTTTTGAGTAGAGGTGGCAAAACGGGCGGGCTCTGGCCGGACCCGAATGGGTATGGGCTTAGACTGACATGGCCAAACGTGATCATATTTTACGAATCGCCTTAGAAAAGAATCAAACCGACGAAAAAATTCTCCAAATGTAATACCTCATTTATATTTAAATAGCTAAATAGATTATATTTATAAATTTTTATTTAAAAACAATTTCAATGTTCTTCAATTGAGAAAAATATGATTCCGTTAATGCCCATTTAATTTTTAAATGGGCTATACATGCCTAATTTAAAAAAATGAAAGGATAAATGCTCCCAAATATTTGAAAAATTAGCTTGGTAACTATTTCCACCAAAAGAAATAGTAGGTTACTGTGTCACCTTGGCGAAAAATTTGCATTAGTCCTCTAGGACTAACGACAGATTAACTAGATGATAACGACCGTTAAAAAAAAAAAAAAAAAAAAAAACTTTAAAATTTTTTTAAAAAAAATAAACTTTTATAAAAAACATAAAATATAAAAGAAAATTTTAATTTTTAAAATTTTTTAAAAAAAAGCGTAAAAAAAAAAAAAAAAAAAAAAAAAAAGCGTAAAAATTTTTAAAAAAAGCGTAAAATTTTTTAATTTTTTTTTAATTTAAAAAAAATTTAAACGTAAGATTTTTTATAAAAAAGCGTAAAATTTTAATTTTTTTTAAATTTAAAAAAAAGCGAAAATTTTTTGAATTTTTTAAAAAAGTAAAATTTTTAAAAGTTTTTTTTTTTTTTTTTTTTTTTTTTTATCGTTATCATCTAGTTAACGATCGTTAGTCCTAGAGGACTAATCACAAGAAATTTTTCGCCAAGGTGACCTGGTAACCTACTATATTTTAATAGTGTTTAAGGAAAATTAACCCTCTTGTTATGTTTTATAACCAATGTTTTAAAACCGGTTTTTAATTGACTCGGTCGAGTCACTGGGCACCGGTTCGACCGTCGAGTGAACCCGGTTTTTAACTTATTATTATTATTTTCCGACCCGGTCAACCGGTTCGACCGCCGGGTCAACTGGTTCGACTTGTTTTTATAAAAAATAGATTGAAAAAAATCAAACACGGCCGGGTGTCAACCTGGGTAACTCAAAACTCTGTGGGTCTAACCGGTTAACCCGGTTTTAGAAACCCGGGTTTTTTGACCCGTTTTTGTGGCCGGGCCGGGCACATGTCTAACCGGTTGAAATGGCCGGGTCGACTCGGGTTTGAAAACGTTGCTTATAACCAAGCTAGTAAATTTGGAGGGAAAGATTTCATAGCCCGCTAATTTTCCCCGCCATTTCTTTCACGAATTGACCCCACGTTTTCCACCCATCTGTATTCAAAGATCATCAAAAGGCTTTGACATAGTGTTGTTTATTTATTTTTTTCCCCAGGCCAAATAGTAATATTGAAATGAAAACAAAAAAAGTACATGAAACTTCATACAAACGAATGTATCGTCTCCTTCATCTTGATCAATTGGATGCTTTGTTTTGCTATACTTGAAGGCAATTGCATGTTACCTTTTGTTACATATTTGTATATTTGTGTGCGGAAGTGTTCGATGAAATGTCTAATTTGATTATTATCAATATGAGACATAACACTCGATTATATTTTAGTAATCACATATGAGTACATGGTCTTCCATCTGTGTTGTTTTCCATATATATGTAATGTAATGTTATATGTAGTGTAATGTTACGTAATGAATGCTTTTGACTGATTCAGCCCGCTTTTCCACAAAGGTCTATGGTGACTAAGTGGTGAATTGGTTGAAGATGCGACACGACGTAGTGGGATTTAATGCTTCATCTGCAAATGTTGCGAGTCTAGATACTCTCCCCTGGGTGTGCACAAAGTAAGTTCCAGTTATGTCTCTTTGTTTTACAGTTCCCCCTGAACTAGTTGCATTATATATGGTTTACCAGCTACTTAATCTTGTTCATAAGCTTTAGATAGAAAAGATAACAAGTTGAATAGAAAAACCCAATTTAGCGTAACAAATAATCAATCAAGAGGACTACATGTTGCAATTGGAGTCACTTATAAGTAAATTGATAAATACAATCAACCTGCTTTGTACCAAAAATCACCTTTTTTACCCGTGGCTAGTGCATAACACAAAGTTGATTTTTAAGAAACATCTTGTTTTACACTTTTCTCCCTATTACTTATGTGATTTTAATGAGAATCTTCTCATGCTATATATTATTTCACTTTGCATTCAAATCTGATGTAGGAGGGGTTCAGTATGGTTGTAGCTCTATATTCTGCAAGTTGCTTTGTTCATGGAAAACTAGGGAACGATGATGCTTTTCAATCGGATGCATTATTGGCCCTAGTGATTGGCTTATATGTGCAAACTTCAAAGTACTACTTATCATTTATACCTCTAACAAGACGTGGCATTAAATAATTAAACATTCTAAATCGAATTATTCAAAATGTTTAAAGACACTACTACTATAAATTAGTATCATATCCTCATTTACTTGTGGTACATCACAATGAAAAATTTGTGAAAACATGGAGTAAGGAACAATGCTTCATCCGGTGTTTGTATTGCATTAAACGTCAATGTAATACATATGGTCTTACGTATATGGTGACTATTGTTGTCTGTAAACATTTGAAGATGCTACATTTAATAAAATGCTTCTATTGTTTGGATGAAATGTCCAAAACTTTAAATTAAATTAATGTTCTAACCAACATCATTTTCTTTTTATAAGTATTGAAACGAAGAGCAGCAACACTTTACACCAACTGTTGTCTTTGATCATTAACAATTGCAACACCTTTTAAAAGTGTTGCATTTTCTTAACAATTTTGCAACACTTGAAAAAAAGTGTTGGTTTAAATCTTAATATGCAACATTTATTTTGAAAGTGTTGCTTCATAATTAATTTGATCAAAAAGCAACACCTTTAAAAGTGTTGCTTCTAAAATGTTGCATTAGGCTCATTTTGTTGTAGTTAAAACAAGAGATGTTATGATACTTTTGTTAGACTTGTGGTGGATTTTTCTATTTAATAGATACATTGTGCATGTTTGATAGGTTTTATCGCGATTTGAAAATATCTATGGTTAAATCGACAAACTAAAGAAGCTATGGTTGAAGAAAGCACACATCTTTATAAACAATGAGGAAGCTCAAACACGTGATATGACACATGATATCACGGGTGATATCACCCTCACTTGTAATATCACATGATATCATGTGTGATAACACAGGTGATATCATGTGTGATATCACCGGTGGTAGTATGTGTGATATCATAGTTTATATCACTTGTGATATCATGTGATATCAAAAGCGAGGTGATATCACCGTGATATCATGTGATATCACGGTGTTTGAGCTGCTAAGTTTGTTGGTGCTTTCTTCAACCATAGCTTCTTTAGTTTGTTGATTCAACGGTGATATTTTAAATCGCTTTATAAAACCCATCGAAACATGCACAATGTATCTATTAAAAGAAAATGTCACCACAAATCTAACCAAAGTATCATAACATCTCTTGTTTTCGCTAAACACCTATTTTAATATTTCATATTATCAAAAACACAAAAATCTTCTAAATATTTTCAAAACACAAATAAAAATGAATGAGAATCATCACAATGATATAATAAGTGATGTATATTATTATTTCTTTCATATATACTTGGTAAAATACTAAATTCTTATCACATTTGGTAAGAATGTAATATTTCACATTCTTAGTTGAGTATCAAAATTGATAACACATACATGATGAAGAATGTAATACTCTTCATCTTCCTTACAAATGTTATATCACAAGAGATAATAAGTGCCACTTTAAAAATATTAAAATGAATAAAATGAAGCAAACTATGAAAATAGAGATTTGAAATATTCTCAAATTCAAACAAGTGTTGCATTAAATTAGCATTTTTTGAACAAAATAAAAATTCACCTAAAGAGACTTTAACCATTTTATTTCTACTAAGAGTATAATATCACAAGTGATAGATAACACCGGTTGCATTAAAAAATATACGCTTGTCAATTGCGATGAAAGGTACAAAACTATCATGAATCGAAAATTATAAAAATATTAGAAAACACATAGGTGATAATATATAAATATATACTGAGCGATGAAATATCTCGGGTGATATTAAAGGTTAAAAACATGCTTGTTTGTTTATGAAATATTACAAGTGATATTAGACATTAACTTTTTTTTTATAAAATATCACAATTGATATTAGACATGTAATATAATAGACTTTAATAATAAGCATGAAAACGTATGAAAATAGACGAAACGTATAAAAATAACTACAAAACTACGAAAACGTCGAAAACAGAAAAACGATAAAATGAATGAAAAGCGATAAAACATCTTAAAGCGGACGAAAATGTATAAAACGGACAAAAGCGTATGAAAGCGGACAAAACGTCGAAATGCATTTAAAGCGTCTAAAATGGACGAAAACGTAAAAAGCGGACGAAAACGTATATAAACCTATGAAACCGATGAAAACGTATAAAGTGGACGAAAATGTCTCAAAACGAAGAAAACGATATAAAGCGGATGAAAGTACATGAAACGTAAAAACAAATGAAAGCGTATGAAAATGGACGAAAACGTATGAAAACGGACGAAACGTATGAAAACAAACGAAAACCTAAGAAAGCGGACGAAACGTATGAAAGCGGACCAAAACGTAAGAAAGCGGGCGGCGTCAAAAATGGACGAAACGTATGAAAACGGACTAAAACGATATAAACCTAGAAAACGGATGAAAACGATATAAAAGCAAGCGGCGTCTGAAAGCGGACGAAACGTATAAAAGCAGGCGAAAATACATGAAAACGTAAGAAAACGATGAAACGGACGAAAACGTATGAAAGCGAGCGAAAGGTAAGAAAATAGACGAAAACATATGAATATGGACGAAACGTAAGAAAATAGACGAAAACGTTAAAAACGGATGAAACGGATGAAAACGGAGGAAACGATGAAAGCAGAGGAAAGCGTATGAAAGCGAAAAAACGCGAAAAAATAAACGTGAATAACGCAAATTTAAAAAAAACGTTAGTTCATAAGAAAACGAAATTAATAAAAAGACAAAAAAAAAAAAAAAAAAGGTTAATAAAAAGAAAGATAAAAGACAATAAAAAACATGGATTTATGTTTAAGTATGAAATCTTGGGTTAATCCTCACCATTAGATTATCTTAGATGGATGGTGAGATTTATCCCTAGTAGCGTGGATTTTAAGTAAGCGAAATAAAGTCACTCTACTAACTTAACTAAGTTCAAATTATAATAAAGAAGATGGATATTCGAATATTGATTTTTCTTTTTTCGTTGGGTGTGTATTTACGTATTTAATTATGGATGGAGTTATTTATTCAACAATACATGTCAAATCAAATGTTGCATTCAACAATAAAAGGATCAGATAAATAATTAGAATAAATTCTTGAGAATAATAACCTTTTGGATAAAATCTTAAGATGCGTGTTGTCACGGACTGTGTCTCACAAGGCCTCCCGCATGACTTAGTCTCACTAAGCTTCTCACTTTCGAATACTCAACGATATATGTAACGAAGTAAACTTCAAAGATGGAGCAGGTGGAATGTAAGGAATACTTGTATTGCTTAAGAGAACTCTTTACAAGGTAGCTTTACAAATGAACTTCTATGGATGAACTTTACAAATGAGGCATCACCTATTTATACTAGTCTATACAAGTTTCTACACTATTCCTTAGGAAGCTTCTAGCTTATGATATTTCCATAAGCTTCTAGTAAGCTTCTAGAATTTCCACTTATCTAATGTCTTCCAAAAGCTTCCAAGATTATCCACCATCTTCCATGAGCTTCCAAAGTCTTCCAAGCTTATCCAAGGCCTTTCATGAGAAGTGTAGAATAATCCGGAATCCCGAACATACTTGTAAAAATAGGCGGGTCGTGACATCCTCCCCCACCTAAGCTCGCGACGTCCTCGTCGTGCCATCCTCGTGATACTTCTTGATCTTGTCCGCAAATTGCCACAACAAGTCTTCCGCTTCCCAACTTGCTTCACTCTCGGGCAAATTACGCCACTTGATCAAGTACTCCTTATAGCTTGGCACTCCTCGTCTCCGTATCGTACGATCCGACAAGATCTCATCAACCTCTCGATCGTGCGAGTAACAACCGCTGTTGGTGCCGCTTGGACACCCCGTTCCGAGTCTTCCTCGTCCTTATGATAAGGCTTGAGAAGACTAACGTGGAAGAGCAGGATGAATCTTCAACTTGGGCGGTAGTTGAAGTCGATAAGAAACTTTTCCAACACGTCCTATCAGGGAAAGGGCCTTCATACCTCCGTATCAAGCCTTTGTGCACCTTCCTTAGTGATTTGAATTGTTGAGGCAAGAGCTTCACCATTACTTGATCTCCGACCTCGAACTCGACGTGTCTCCTTTTCCGTCCGCCCACTTCTTCATCTTTTAGCCGCTTTGTCCAACGAAGCCGGGCCAAGTCCGCTTGCTCGTGCCATTCCTTCATTGTTTTGTAGCGGTGGGCTACTTCCTCGTATGATGTGGCTAAGGCATTCGAGTCAATGGTTGGCGCCCGTGACCAACTCAAAGGACTCTTCCCGTGGCTTCACTCCTTTGCATGTTGTACGAGAATTGAGCAACGTCAAGGAGTTTGGCCCAATCATGTTGGTTGGCACTCACATAGTGCCAAGATGAGCTCGATGGTCGTTTACCTCTCCGTTTGCCGTCCGTTTGGGGATGGAAACTCGTAGAAAGTTCAAATCCGTTCCCATGATCTTGAACAACTCCGTCCAAAAGCGCCCGTAAATCTTGGATCTCGATCACTAACGATCACATGTGGCACTCCCAATACTTCACCACATTCTTAAAGAAAAGCTTAGCCGTGCATTCGCGGTAACATCGGGTGGTGCGGCAATGAAAGTTCCATACTTGAGAATCGATCGACCACCACAATAATACTCCCATTTCCTTCCGACTTGGCAAGCATGTGATAAAGTCCATGGAAACGCTTTCCCATGGTCCCTCGGGCATCGGTAGAGGCTCCAACAGCCTCCGGACTTCTTTTGCTCTATCTTGTCTTGTTGGCAAATAAGGCACGTTCGCACGAATGTCTCTACATCGTCTTCCATCCTTGGCCAATAATAAGTGCCTTCGACTAATGCCAACGTCCTCTTAATCCCTGGATGACCGGCCCACTTCGAATCATGACACTCTTTCAAGATTAACCGTCTAAGATCACCCCACTTAGGCACGTAAAGCCGATCTCCTTTGGTAAACAACATGTCTCCTTTAAGCCAAAATCTTCGAGTCTTTCCATCTCTTGCTAGGGCTACGAGCTTCTTGGCAAAAGGGTCATGTTCCAATCCTTCCTTGATTCGGTCTTGGAGGAAGAATTGTGCTTGGGTGATTGCCGCAAACTCCGCCTTGCGACTCAATGCATCGGCTACCACATTAGCCTTCCCGCTTATACTCCATGTGATAGTCGAACTCGGCTAGGAAGTCTTGCCACCGAGCTTGCTTAGGACTTAACTTCTTTGGGTTTGAAAGTAGCTCGTCGCAACATTGTCCGTCTTGATCACGAATCTCGAACCCAATAAATAATGCCTCCAAGTCCGTAAGCAATGGACGATCGCCGTCATTTCTTTCTCTTGCACGGTGTACTTCCTTTCCGTCTCGTTTAGTTTCCGACTCTCGAATGCGATCGGGTGTCCTTCTTGCATTAGAACTCCTCCAATAGCAAAGTCCGATGCATCCGTGTAACTCGAAGGCATAGTTACATCCGGTAGTCTCAACACCGGTTCTTCCATAACCGCTTTCTTCAAACTCTCGAGCGCCACTTGGCACTTTTCGTCCCAACTCCAAGCTTTGTTCTTCTTCAATAGGTCCGTCGAGGAGATGCTATTGCCGAGTACCCTTGATAAACCTTCGATAATAGTTCACCAAGCCAAGAAAGATCGTAACTCCGTTACCTTGGTTGGTGGTTCCCACTCTTGGATAGCTTTTACTTTTGCACCGTCCATCATTAATCCACCGTCTTTGATCTTGTGTCCCAAGAACTCGACTTCGTCTTGGGCGAAGAGCATTTCTCCAACTTCACATAAAGTTCGTTGTCTCGTAACACTTGGAACACTGTTTCAAATGTAAGACATGCTCCTCCAAGGTATGACTATAAACGATTTATATCATCCAAGTATACCACCACAAATTTATCAAGAAACGGGTGAAATAGCTTATTCATGAGGGTGCAAAATGTAGCGGGAGCATTAGTCAAGCCAAAAGGCATTACTAAGAATTCGTAAGATCCATACCTCGTAACACATGTCGTTTTAGCTTCGTCTCCCTCCGCTATCCGTACTTGGTAGTACCCCGACCTCAAGTCTAACTTGGAGAAGTATCTCGCCTTTCCAAGTTGATCGAACAAATCCGCAATAAGAGGAATCGGGTACTTGTTCTTGATCGTTACCTTATTAAGTGCCCGGTAATCTATGCACATTCGTAAGGATCCGTCCTTCTTCCTTTGAAATAACACCGTGCACCATACGGGCTTTCGGTCGAACATAGCCCGCATCCAAAAGATCCTTGAGTTGTTTACGCAACTCCTCCAACTCGGGTGGTGGCATTCGGTAAGGGGCTTTGGCGGGTGGCTTGGAACCCGGTTCCAACTCGATGGTATGATCCACCTCCCTCCTAGGTGGTAGTCTCTTAGGCAACTCCTTGGGCATCACGTCCTTGAACTCATCAAGAACTCTTTTGATCTCTTTCGGTATCTCCACTTTGCCCGAATCGCCATCCGTCTCTAGCCTTGTTACCGCCAAATAACAAGGCTCGCTCTTGTTGTACCCTTTCTTGAATTGCATGGCCGAAAGGGTCTTCACTCCACACTTAGAATCCCGTTCCGTGCTAACCATGCAAGTCTTTCCACCATCTAGGATACATAAAGAATTAGCAAATGGCATAGGGAAAGCTCGTACCTTATCGAGGAACTCCAACCCAAGAACCACATCAAAATCATCCATCGGGACCACCGACAAGTCAACCGTCCCTTCCCATTCTCCAATCTTGGCTCGAACATCCTTGGCCACTCCTTCCATAGGCTTGGCCTTCGAGTTTACCGGCTTGAACGTCCCACTCCCTTTCGTAGTGCTAATCCTTAGCCGCTTGGCTTCATCAACCGACACGAAATTATGAGTGGCACCGGAATCTACTAGAGCACGTACCTTGGTTCCATTGATGGTTGCTTCCACAAATTGCAATCCTTTCCCTATGACTTTTGGCACCTCCGTTTTGGCCTTGATTGCATTCAGAATCCTCATCGAGCTCATGCATCCACCATCACTTGGGCCTTCGTCTTCATGAGCCATCATTCCGTTAAGGCTTGCTTTCTTGGGGCAATCTCGAGCTCTATGAGGTCCGTCACATATGAAGCATCCACCACTCTTGAAGGCCGTCTTTATTTCCTTGTTCTTTCCGGTGGGTGGTTTACGTGTATTGTCGGGCTTTGCTTGAGCGACTTTCTCTCCCCCACCTTTATCGTGGCTCACCTTTCGATCCTTCGGCTTAGACGTTTCCCTTCTCGAACTAAAGTCGATCAAGCCCTCGGCATGGGCGATAGCCGTAGCGAGGTCTTGAACTCCACGTCTCTAGCTCCGTCTTAGCCCATCCTTGTAAACCATCGAGGAAATAAAGAGAGTCTTGTTCGGAAAGGTCCTAATCTCCAAGGTTAGTGTAGTAAATTCCTTAACATAATCCCGGATCGTTCGGAATGCTTAAGTTCTGAAGCCGACTCTTTGCTTCGCTTCTTAGCATTCTCGGGATAAAATTGCTTCTTAAGTTCCGCAACAAAATCACCCAAGTATCGATAGTACACGTACCTCGCTCGATATCTCCATATCGACGTCTCCACCATAACGCCGCGGTATCCTTCAAGTATCGGGTCGCCATCTTGATCTTGATATCATCATCCGTAATGTTGACGCCCTCCAAGTATTGCTCCATCTCCCATAAGAAATCATCAACCGCCCTAGCTTCCCGCTTTCCCACGAACGGTGATGGTTTTGGAACATCAATCTTCGGAGCATTATTACCAACGTTTCCACCTCCGTTAGCCATGGATCGCTTGCATAGCACTACATCGGCTTGCAAGTCTTCGATGGTCTTCTCAATGTTGGAGATTTTGCCTACAAACAACTCTTTTAGGCCATTGATTTCACGCTTAAATTCACCGCTAAGCGTATTGATGACCTCCGAAAGTCATCCTTCATAGTCATAAACTCGGTGTCTAGACCATCCAAGCCCTCAACTTGGGTCTTCAACTCCGACACGGATGTCTCAACACCCGCTAATCTCTTTTCAAAGCTTGACATAACGTCCTTAGACGCACTTCTCTTTTTCGGGTCTTGACGCTTGTCATCGCGACCTTGCCTCTCATCAACATTCGCACCTCCACTAGCACCAATCTTATCGGTCTCGTTTGCCATCGTCTTGAATCAACCTGGCTCTGATACCACTTGTCACGGACTTGTCTCTACAAGGTCTCCGTGCGCACTTAGTCTCGACTAAGCTCGGCCTTGCTCGAATACTCAACGATATATGTAGCGAAGTAAACTTCAAAGATGGAGCAGGTGGAATGTAAGGAATACTTGTATTGCTTAAGAGAACTCTTTACAAGGTAGCTTTACAAATGAACTTCTATGGATGAACTTTACAAATGAGGCATCACCTATTTATACTAGTCTATACAAGTTTCTACACTATTCCTTGGGAAGCTTCTAGCATGATATTTCCATAAGCTTCTAGTAAACTTCTAGAATTTCCACTTATCTAATGTCTTCCAAAAGCTTCAAGATTATCCACCATCTTCCATGAGCTTCCAAAGTCTTCCAAGCTTATCCAGGCCTTTCATGAGAAGTGTAGAATAATCCTAATCCCGAACATACTTGTAAAAATAGGCGGGTCGTGACAGTATGTTTAGTTGTTTACTCTTAAATAAGAGTATCAAATCATAAACGAATTGTTAATGCCAGGGTACTCAAACTGCTTATTTCCTTCTCTAAAAAAAACTCAAACTGCTTATTGTTATATCGAAAAATCTTAACCAAATTGTCAGTTTTAGTGTGTGCACCAAGCACCCAGTAGTTACGTTCCATTAATGAAGTGAATCTCAAATATTTGGTCAAAACGACTATAATACTACTATAACTTTGAGTCTTTGACGGCTAATTTAGCAAATTTTTACATAAATGTAACTTGGAATTTTAAAGTTGTGGTTAGTGCATTTTTTACAAGCATTCGAAATTTGTTTTCCCTACGATTGGAACTTTTGGTTGTTACAATTTTTTAAACCCCTCTAAAGTGAAGTAATACCCTTTCAAAATAATAATAATAATAATTTTTTTTTAAGTTTTATAATTTTGTTTTTATTATAAAACTATGAAAAAAAAAAAAAAGTTTACTAAGTCAAAAGTAGTAAACACAAAAAATACTGGAAAAAATTATAAAAATTTGTCTTATCTTATTAATAAAATGGGCAAACCGCCATGAAAATACTGAGAACAAAAATTTTAAAATTTAACAAATCAAAAATAGTAAAATCAAAAAATACAAAAATAAAAAAAAAAACATCAAAAAATACAAAAATAAAAAAAAAACATAATAACAATAATATTTTTTCTGGTCAATAAAATAATAAGTGCTAAGGAGGTATTAGTTGGATTACTCGTAAAAGTGTAGGAGGTACAAACAGTACCACTCTTTCTTTAATAATGAGACATTAATTGACTAATCTTGCCATGTCATTTCAACACTAGATAATAACAAAGCAAATAATTTAGTGGGCTAGTTGATTTTAGTAGTATAAAGTTAAGTGTCTCAAATTTTTGGACACAAAAGCTTGCTTACTCTTTTACTAACCCTCCTAGTTTTCTTTTGGCTCGTGTTTGATATTATGATTCTGAGTATTTCACATGTAACTAAGGATTACAATTCGGGTAGGATTAATCACCAATTTTGATCGTGTATCTTTAAAATAACTTAAAAGAGTGGTTGTGTCGACCTGTTTAAACCGTACTCAATCCAAATGCAGTGTGTTCATTGAATGAGCAACGAGCCGACCTGAAACCCAGTTTAACCCAACCCCAACACTTTTCTTTCTGCGTCGGGTGGCGAATTACTACCCCTACATGTAAATCAAGGATCCTTGATTATTATATGCACACTTAGCCTGAGCTAATGCTTGTAATATACGGAGTATCCGTCAGTCAATACTTCTAAACAACAGAGTAATAAGCCTTGACAAGGCTACAACTAGACTCGTATGTTATGACTATCCGGTTCATGCTCAACAGGTATAGCACTGTAGAAACTCTCGAGAAAACTAAGACTACCCTAGAATGTATCGTGCTATCATATGCGCGAAAACCATGATAGGTACCTGCCTAAAAATGGTAAGATCAGGTTGAGACAATGAAAGTAAAAGGTACTATAAGAGAAGCTCTTTTGGGTTCTTACTGCTGCAGCTCCCAACTAATTAGGCTTTAAAGTAAAAACTACTGTTAACAAGAACAGATCTATTTCCGAAAATATGGAAAATAACAATTCTGCAAAATTTACCAACAACTCATTTCCATTGGCAAACATAAATGAAGAAAATCCAGCTCATTTCAAACACAAACAAACACATCAACAAGCTGTCTCTTATTCACCAAAATGGGCGAAAACCGTCAATAAATAATGTAACTCAATAAATAGTGTAACAGGAAGCAATAGCAATTAGATAGAGTGAATCAAAACCATAGCACGAAAGTCGCCACAAACAAAGAGATTATAACAATGACAACAAACCACTTAACCATAACAATGAATATCAGTAACAACAACGAGATCATGAAACAGAATACCAGTAGAAACAAAATGAGCGAAACATACTGTTATTTATTCGCACCACAGGCACCCCTGAAAAAAATCTCACATAAATACAGACGGACGGACGGATTACATTATTTCCACACACAGATTAATAAATAATCTAACCAAAGGGATGACAAACTGAGCATAACCCCACATAGTCTTGTATCGAGACTGCGTCACTCTCTTTGAGATCATACGTGTTCCACGGTTTCAATACAAAACAGCGCAAATCACACACAGATAAAAGAGCAAGAAGAAGAAGAACACAGTTCCACAAAAGCATTCTCCTCTGTCAATTCACCGAAAATTGCAGAGCAGGATATGATTGATAATATAGTCTTCGGCCCTAATTTCTGGATATGAATCCCCATTCAAAACCCAATAGACTAGACAAAAAAATTAAATAAAGCCTAACTAGATAACAATCACACAGCAAAACTAAACCCTAGTTTCTGAAATACTAACTTGGACACGCGATAAACAACAACATGCAAATATTTATATAAAAACGCGATATCAACAAACAGCGCCCGATAAATAAATTCATTCATTCATTATCATCTTTGCCTCCTCCAGAAGACTGCTGAGGCGGACCTTGAAGCGAAGCAAGCAAGTTCAAATGACCTTGTGTTATAGGCAAATAATTCCCAACCCTAGCCGCCGAAGCCTCCCCCATCGCCTGCACCTGCTGCTGCTGCTGCTGATAAAACCTCCCTTGCTGCTGCGCCGCCGCCATCGAATTCATGTCTTGCGGCGCCGCCGCAAAACTCCACACCTGTCCAAAATCACTCCTCGCAGGCAACGCCCAAAACCCACCTCCCCCGCCGACACCGCCGCCACTCACCGCCACCGCCTGACCCATATGATTACCACTCTGCCCATCATCTTTATCAATCTCATCATCCGACCTTAACCTCTTCCCCAACAAAAACGGCGCGGGAGACAACATATGGTGGTGGTGACTAACCGGCGGCGCCGCTTTTTGATCAAGAGCCGCCGTTATTGACGTGTTGTTGTTAGACCTAACAGCAACGCTAACAGTAGAGAAACTAGCAGGAGTAGTACCAGTACCAGTAGCCGCAATAATAGACGGTTCAGCTTGTCTTAAAAGCCACTCAATAGTTTGACCATCAGACTTATGACCCAGCTCACGAGTCAGCTGAAAAACCCTAGCAGCACAAATAATAGGCATGCGTATCCTCCTGCCACGACCGTCAACTTTGCTGTGACGGTCTTTGGCAGGGGGTTTTTTGACCGTTAAGACGCCGTTACCTGGTTGGCTTGAGATGGGGACGCCGTTAGTTGTGCCGTCAGTTGTTGACATGGTTGTTTGGTGTGTGAAAAGAGTGTGTGAAGATAAGGGTTTTAGGAGGAGGGTGAATATGGTGAGTAGAGAGAAGAGAGTCTAATGATTGAGCGGCAGGAGCTGGTGGAGACAGGAGGGCACATGGGTGGGTGGGCCATATATTAAGTACTACTGTTATTACACTTCCTTCACGCGCTTTCATTCACGAGTGTGTCTAACCTTCCATTTTCAAAAATTATTGGACTTTTTAGTAGGGTTGAAAACGAGTCGAGTTGAGTTCGAAATCGTTTCGAGTCTTATGATTGAGTTTGGTTTATTCCTGCTACAAGTTGAATGAAATAAAGCTCGACTCAAATTTCGTTTGTTAAGATCACTTAGTTCGAGCTCTTTTATTTATAAATAGCTCGTTTATAAATAGTTATTATACGTATGGTTCGTAAAGCCCTGACGGGATTGGGTTTGTTGTTGTTGTTGGTGTTGTTGTAAAGGAGATTAATTGTATCTTTGGTTTTTCTTGAGTGGTAAGAACCTTAATAATTTTGTTTATCTAAAGTTGGGATAACGCTCACATAGATTGAGGTTTAGTGTGTAAAAATGAAGATGTGCTTGTTCGCTTCTCATGGAATGCACGTGTATTTATGGTGATGCGTTTAAGATTTTGAGAGATTCGTTGGATGTGATCCAACGGCTCTGGGAGACCCACGTGAGAGTCATCCCATAAAGGAGACATGACATGTGGGCGTATATCCTTGCGTTAAGATATAAGAGTGATGCAGGTTTTACTGACCAGGTTTTAATATTTATAATGTCTCGTTATACATATGGTCTACCTTAATGCACTAACGGGCAGTGTACCCGGTCGTGTGTAGTGTAGTATTAGGTAAAACCAGGTCGTCCCAAGAGCTATGTGTTTGGATTATTACTAAGTCTAGGTGTCATGATTTTCATATGATTTCGATAAGGAATTAATTAACTACTAAAGCGGATAAAGACAAAGGTGTAATCAATGTAGGAGAGTGGTCTTAACCCAGTTATTCCTCCTAGCTAGTAATGTCTACGCCTAATTACTTCCAATTACTTGGTGGGGTCAAAGTCGACAGGGACAACATTTGGTCAATTCGCCCAACCTATCGTGAAAGATGCCATCACGGAGAAGTCGGTGTCCCTCATAAGTCCAGGTTGTTCACGGTCCTCTAAGTCGAGTCATTACACCGCCGTACATGCTAGACTTATAATAGTGAGTGCGGGTGTTAGAACTTAAACACTCACCCCGTAATTTTAAGTTCATCCAAACGGTAGGTGATCAATTGGTCAAATCGCACAAGTAGAAAGTGGTCATTGGTCATATCTTACCCTTTCCGTCCCGCCTCTGCTCACTTAGGGTCACTGGTCATATCTCCTAAGCAACTAGCCTCTATCGCCATTTAAAATACCGAAACAAGGGTAGCTACCAATAAACTATGCATGCATACACTTAGAAATAATTATGCGGAAGTAATATAAACGCAAACAAAACAATTAAGGAATCATAACTAGGCCAGCACCAAGAGGTGCTTAGCCGCTCATATTAACCACACAAATCAATTCAATAACTAATGTTACGAAATACATGAATCGAAAGTAAAGAAAAGATAAAATGCTAATGCTTATCGTAGGGGAGTGATTTCTCCCTTGGAGATTGATGACGTATAGTCCGTATTCGGGTCACGAACCCGACCAACGACCGCTACTAGCGGGCCCAATACGACTGGGCTAACCCGGTAACGGTTTGGGCTCACGAAGGCCCAAACCGTTAGTTATTTATGATTTTGGATATCAGATATCTCTTATTTTTGGAGATATGTATTCAATGACCGACTTAGGCGGGATACGCCAAAGGTTGGGGAACACGAAACCAATAAGGATTTCGTGTGTATATAAAGGGCATCCAAGCCTCATTAAAAGGTACGATCTTTAAATCCTAAATCTCCACTAAACCCTAAAACCGATTACTTACTCTCACGCCGGAGGATAATCGTGGGAGACAATCCCACGATAAGCCTAACGGTGTTTTCTGTTTACTTAGTGCGCACGTCTCAAGCATCAAGGTCTAATTGATACGAGAACTGGAGTCCAAACAAGGAACGCCCAACTTTTGTATCAACAAGTGGCGCCATCCGTGGGAACAATCACTAAGAACTAGAATGACAAAGCACGGAAACCTAAGCCGGTGATCGCATAGCAACTTACAAGGAAAATATAGCAAAGTGGATCGCCTCTAAGCGGGCCTCGAACAACCAAGACAACCGAAACCAAGGGTCGATCCGGTCTTCGCAATGGAACCACGACGGGACAACCCATGCCGCCACGACAACCACCGGTAGCGAGGTTCCACAACAGCACCTCCTTACTACCCCCGCAATCGGTGCGAAACGAACCTCACAACCCCGCCAGCGCACCAAAGCATAACAGGTTTCATAGGTGGAAGCAAAGAACCTACTCGCGAGAAGGGGTCGCGCCTGAACTAGCGCCAAGTGACTTCGTGTCTCAAAACTATGAAACCTTGGCGGCCCTCATGCAAGAAGAGGCGAAAAAGAGGTCGAATCAAAACCTGCAGCACCGACTAAACTTCGACATGGAGTACGAGACATCCCCATCGCGTCATCAGAAGGAGAGGCGCGGGAAGGATAGCCGTCGCCCTCCAAAGGTTTACCAGATTGGGAAGAGAATCGAGAACGATGAAGCGGTGACTGCGGTATCCGGAAGAACACGAAGAGGATGGACGGCGTATCAATGTCCACGCTAGGCTTGGTAGCCGCAGGTCCATGATGAGACTGGACGACGACACTCCCAAGTGAAAGCTCTTCAAGATCCGATTCGAGGGCGCGGCAAGCGCCAGAAGAGGGAGACTCGTCTCCGGTGATTCCTGGACAACGAGGAAAATGAAACAGACACCGGAAGTCCAGGGAAAGATATCGTGACGGTGAAGAGGAAGATATGTCTCTTCCCCGCGCCGCCAAAGGCGGATCGCTCACTCGGCGCGATCGCTGATTTCTCGAAGATAAGAGAAGGCGCATGCCCACCAATGTGAAAACCTAAGATGGAACAGTGATCCTGACGATCACCTAAATTTTTCGAATCACCGCTACCATCGAAAATTGGCCACAACCCGTGCGGTGCTACATGTTCAATTCCACATTAGTGGGCGATGCGCGAATCGGTTCAAGAAGCTTCCACGCAGAAGCATTGATGGCTTTGAAGAGTTGCGAAGGCGTTAGCCCGAACTCACTCAAAGGAAGAAGTCGCCAAAAACCCCGTCGAACTTGCCGAGGTAAAACAACGCCGTAGGAATCTACAAGCTTATGTGGGCGCTACAAAGATGAATGCATACATGTCAAGGCATGTCCCAAATACTAAAAATCTCAGGGTTCATGAATGGGATCAATAACCCATAGCTCATCAAAAGGCTGAACGACAAGGTCCCCCAAACCTTTGATGAACTTATGAAATGCACAAGGTCCTTTATCCAAGGAGAAGCTGCTACGGCAGACAGCAAGAAAGGCTACTCAAACTATAGGTCACAAGAACAACCTAGGAGACAATCCATTGACCAGAGTAGCAACCGCAACAGGAACTACCGTGGCTAGGGGAGCGGACGAGATAATGACAAATATACCCCGCTAACCAAGACTCCAAAGGAGATATTTATGGTGGAAGGCGCGAACTTTCGAGACCCCCACCAATGCGCACCCCGTAAGATCGGCGCTGGGAACGGATCTGCGACTATCATAGATGTAAGGGCCACACCACCAATGAGTGTGTCCAATTGTGCCACTAATTGATAAGCTAGTAAAGAAGGCGATTGGACCATTTGGTTAAAAACATCAAGGAGGGAAAGATATGCAAAGACTAGGAACAAGAAAGAAGTACCCAAAGATAAGGTCGATACCATCTACATGATACAATCATGGCGAGAGAATGACTAGGCGTAAGATCAACCAAAGTTTTCCGCGAGTAGCGAAATCTCCTTCCCACCTTGGTCAAGGACAACGATGGTAGAACCGCTCACCATTGAAATCAATGCAGGGGTCACGATATCCACCGCATGTATGTTGATGGAGGAGCATCCGTAGATATAATGTATGAACACTATTTCAAATGATCGCGACCGAGATACGGTCGATTAAGCCTGGCCGGACGCGTGGATTGTTGGTTTACAGAGAGAAGATATGGCCGATGGGGCAACACGCCTACCACCAATGTTGGCAATGAAGAACACTCCACAACGCCTTGATGAATTTTATGGTGATCAAATCCCTTCGCCATACAATGGCATTATTGGGAGACCGAGGATTTCACCATATGCGCAATACCGCCTACAAAGACATGGGATGCTCAAATTCCGGTGGAGGAGGCATTGTTACTCTCACAATACCACCGCACCACCGGAGAATGTAACACAATTACATGTGAAACGGCACATTCCGCAATAACACAAACTAAAGTGCCAAACCTCAAGGTTGCAATTCATCCCGATTACCCAGAGAAGAAGTATCGATCGGAGGATCGCTATCCGATAACGAGCGGTATGTCGCGCACTCTTGCAAAAGAACACGGATATCTTTGCGTGGGAACCAAAGCACATGACCGTGTGCAGTGCTCGATTCTGAGCACAAGTTGAGAATCGACAAGGATACTCCTTAGTACGACAAAAGAAGCGCCGCCGGGCTCTGAGCGCGCACACAAGCACTCGCGTAAATACATAAACTTGTGGATGCAGTATCATGCGAGAAGTCTATTACCATGACCGGCTTTCCAACCCAATGATGGTCAAGAAGCGACGGTGGTTGGCGGATGTGCGTGAGACTTCACGGATCTCAACAAAGCATGTCCACAAAATCGCTACCACTACCGTAGATAGATCGAAGATAGAATCTTTGTGTGGATACCCACTTAAATGCTTCTTGGACGCATACAAAGGATACCACCAAATCTATCTGGCTAAAGAAGATGAAGAAAAAACGGCTTTCCATACAAGCCAAGGCGTCTATTGTTATACTAAGATGCCCTTTGGGTTGAAGAACGCAGGCGCCACCTACCAGCGATTAGTGGACAACGCATTTGAAAAGCAGGTGGGCCGCAACCTAGAGGTTTATGTTGATGACCTTGTCATAAAAATCCATACGGAGGATGAATTGGTGTGCAACATTGAGGAAACATTTAAGACACTAAAAAAGATCAACATGAAGCTAAATCCCAAGAAATGCACTTTTGGCGCTATGTAGGCATGTTCCTGATATTTGATAGAGCCGATGGAATCAAACCGTGTCCGTAAAAAAACGAAGGTCGCCATCCAACTTCCTTCACCACGCACGCTGAAAGAAGTCCAATCTCTAAACGGAAGCCGCGGTTTGAATAGATTCTTGTCCAAATCGTGAGACAAGTCACTCCTCTTCAAAACACTCAAGAAGTGTACAAAAGGGAGACTTTATTGACTACGGAAGCGAAGAAGCTTTCATAATTTTAAATAAAGACTTAGCAACATTCTCCCACACTAGTCGCGCCCTGCCCGAAGAATTAATTATGTACTTATCCGCGACTAATGGGCGGTGGCTGCGATGCTCTTGATAGATGTGATTCAAAGATAAACACCGTATACTTTGTAAGCAAAGCGCCAAGAAAATGGAGGTTAACTATAGCGCAATGGAGAAGTTAGTCTTGGCATTGGTATTCGCCGCCAAAAGGCTGCGCAGGTACTTCCAGGCGCATCCAATAGCGGTGATCACAGATCAACCTATCAAGCAAATCATCTCCAAACCCGACGCATCGGGACGACTACAGAAGTGGAGCGTGTTGCTAGGTGAGCATAACATCTCCTACAGACCACGTACTGCGGTTAAGGGGCAGATACTAGCAGACTTCATCATCGAAAAACCGGACACTGACGAGGCACCTTCACAAAGCAAGGTGGAACTGCAAGAACCATGGATCCTATTTACGGATGGATCTTCATGCGTGGACGGGTCAGGCGCAGGCCTTATCCTCACGAGTCCAGAAGGAATGGAATTCACTTACGCACTGCGTTTTGAATTCACGACCCGCGAACAACGAGGCGGTATGAAGCCACGATTCTTTGGATTACGCATTGCGGCTCGAATGGGCATACGCAACCTAGAAGCAAATGTGGATTCACGCTTAGTAGCCAACCATGTGTTGGGCGAGTACGTGGCAAAGAGGAAAACATGATTCAATACCTCGACAAGACCAAGTCCCTAATCCAGACTTTGACAGTTTACCATCAAACAAGTTCCTGAGGGAGAACGAAGGCGGATGCGCCGAGCAAGATTGCATCCACAAGCTTTATGACCACAAAACAAGTATTGGTGGAAACTCAAGAGCAAGTCCATCTCGAAATGGAGATATCCACGGTGATAGAGGAACAAGGTCCTACATGGATTACCTTAATTTTCGAGTTTATAAGCGGTGTATTGCCCAAGAGCGTATGACGCCCGACGAGTGCACAAGACATCACTGAGGTTCGAACTTCGGACGGTATACTATATCGACGCTCATTTCTACAACCATGGCTACGATGTGCTCGGACCCTTCAAGCAGACACGACTCAAGAGATCCAGTGGTTCATGGTATGCACTCGTGACCACGGTCCGTTGCGGCGCGCGCTTCGGTCAAGATACTATTGGCCTATGATGCACCGTGACCAGCGGGACTTAATAAGAAAGTGTGGCGATCGCCAAGTTCACGAGACTATTCCACGCCACCCACAACAGAGCTAACACCTATTACGTCGCCATGGCCATTCTATAAATGGGGTATCGACATGCAGGCCCCTTCCCTGCTGCAAGCGGGGGGATTGAAATTCCTTATAGTGGCTATAGACTATTTCACTAAATGGATTGAGGCAAAGGCGGTCGCGACAATCACAGTAACTGTGTAAAACGATTTGTTTGGGAAAATATCGATGCCATTTCGGATTACCTGGGAAATCATCTCGACAATGGAAAACAATTACGTGACAACCTTTCAAGGAATGGTGCGAGAAACCGAATATTGCATAACACTTCGCGTCGCTTAAACACCCACAAACAAATGGTTTGGTCGAAGCGCAAATCGTAGTCTAGGTGAAGGAATTAAAGCACGCTTAGACAAACACAAAGGAAGGTGGGTAGAGGAACTATCGCATGTTTTGTGGGCGCACCGCACTTCAATCAAAATTAGTACGGAGACACTCCTTTTCTCTTGTCTATAGGATGTGAAGCCGTCATACCACCAAATCGGGATGCCAACTATTCGCCCGCCGGTTAATGTTACAACCAATGACGATGAACGGCGATCGACTGGACTGTTGGAAGAAAGCGCCAGCTATATGCGAGGCTAAAGCTAAGTCAAAAATGAAGGATACTATGATGCTAAAGTTCAAGCGTTTCATTCTGATCAGCGACTTCAGATATCGAGCCAATGATGCGAGCCACGTAGAGGATACAGGAAAACTTGGACCAAAGTGGGAAGGACCTTATGAGGTCATTGAAGCATTAGCAAAGGCGCTGATAAGTCATGTGACATGGATGGTCGCGAGCTACCACACACATGGAACATCCGCAATCTCAAACGATGCTATCTCTAGAACTACTACGACCCGGACACGGATACTCCGCACTTTATTATAGTGCTCAATAAATATCCGTGTATTTACATTCTGTTTTACTTAGGCAAATGTCTTTATTCTTTTTACAAAAACTTGCAAGTATTAATAAAACATCGCGGTTTCTAGCTAACTCCGTGACACATTTCCATTTGTTATTTACATACTATTTATGTTTCAACATCATTGTTATATTATCTTTTGCCTACATGGCGTGCATGCACTTACTAAACCCACGATGGTGCAAAGGATGAGTAAACCTACTAAATAACTCGTTGAGTAAGAGGGTTGCAAACCCATCAACATTGGATCATGCATCCTTGTTAAACACATTATTTTCAAGACGTTGGAATAAGTTCAATGCGCATTCCATGATGGATGCGCAACAATGCCTACTGTGCGCGTTTAACAAACTAGGAATCAAGACTCTTGACTCCTTGATATGATATTTATAGTACGCTGCATATCATACCATACACGATTATGATAAAAGTACTTAGACACTATGTTTTAAGTATGATTGGTCATACATGATTATGAACCTCATATATTATTCGCGCTTATGTAACAGTTTGATTCTTAGATAACAAACACATTTTTTATGCAAAGACATAAAACTGAGTACAAACATTATAAGTTGCAACCACATCAAAGCACATTCAACAAAAGGAAAATTTTATTAAGAACCACGAGTTCTTACAAAAGGATATTTAAAAGGAGATATAACTTATATACTACTACGTAGCCTAAGATGAGAGCTCTCCACGTGGCTTCAGATGTCTCGATGCGTGCAAACAACAAGCTAAATCACTCAAGCCGCCACTTGTGAATGGCCGACCGTAATAAGCTTAAACCGCTTAAGCACGAATGCAATGAAGATCCGGGAGTATAGTGTTTCCCGGTCGTTATGTCCCAAATGAGCTATGCAATGGATTACCAAACGGATAGTGATCGAGAGATTTGAACGGGAAAAGAGATTTGATGATATTATAACTACGTAAAAGAACATAAACTACAAGCGGCTTAAATGCAATTTAAAGAAAGTTAAAAGATAAAAATATTAAATAAACGCTATCACTATTTTTAAAATTGATGAACGCTTAAAAATAAAAACTTACGTTTAAATAAAATTACGAACGTATAAAATAAAAAGTGAGATCTAAGAAATAAAAGTCCTAAAATATGAAAATGACATTTTTACAAACCTAATGATAAAATAAAATTTATAGAAAAGAAAATTATTTTTATAACAAAGGGGTTTGAAAATAAAAATCTCAACAAAGGAACATAAAGTATGGAAATTGAACATTAACTTGAATTATCACTTAAACAGAGTTGCAAAACACTTAAATACTTTTATTTGATACAAGTAAACTGGAAATTTCAATGGAGAACTAGTTAAGACAAGATAATCTAAAAAACGACATACATTGTTAAAAACTAAAACTAAGTACTCTACTCTTGTTGCTTCCTCTTGTATTTTATACACCCAAACTGTTTCTCTCACCTTTCTGAATAGTTCCCAGCATAAATCTCAACCATTGGATGTCTTGGTATCAATCTTGGCCGTTTGAGCATTTTGGCGCCAATTTTGGTTTTAACAGCCAGTGGGTTGAGTGAGGTGGAAGGAGGCATTAAATGCGTCCTTGGAGTTATGTGTTTGGAGGGGGGTAGGGATGATGATGATGGAGTGTTTGCAGAGGTTGCAGGGGGGGGGGGAAATGATGGAGATGGGTAACCCGTGAGTGGGAGGGAAATGGGGTAGTCAACTGTGTTTGACTGGTGTTATTAAAAGGGAAGGGGTCCAAAGTTTTAATGACAGGGGTCCAATTTGGATTATGGCAGGGGGTCAAATGGGATTTTGACAAGGGACCAAGGGTTTAGGGGTTTAATAATGACAAGGACCTCAATTGTAATTTCTGAAATTCAAGGGGCCTGTTCTGCCAAATTCACAAAGTTGTTCCAAGGCTGAAAATGACAATCTCAAAAAGTACAAGGACCAACTTTGCCATTTTCCAATTTCCAGGACCATTTTGCCAATTTTAAACTCGAGGACCAATTTTGTAATTTCTCAAAACTTTTGACATTTTTCACCAAAGGACTAATTTTGACAAGTTATGATTTTAAAAGGACCTTTGGTGATTTTTCTTTGAAATTAGGACTCGTGGACTATTTTTGACAATTTTAGAAACTGGGGACCTGAAATCGCCAATTATGCAAACTTTGCTCATTTTTCATCCGATTTTGAACATTTTGCATCTGAAACATATAAAATGCAATTTTGGAATATTTTCGATTTTGATGCATTTGTGAGCATTTTAAACGCTTTGCGCTCAGATTGACCCAAAACGATGAGTATTACACACTCATCAATCCCCACACTAAACTATTGCTAGTCCCTAGCAATCTTTTGAGAAAAACTTAATGGATTTGAATCTCTTTACCAAAAGCCATTACTTAGGAGTAGCCAAATGTTTCAGCTCAAGTAAGAACCATGGTACACCGATAACCATGTGATTTTGAGCAAACCACCAATTTTCAACTGATTTGATTTTGTCTTTACCAAGCCGCTTGCTCTGGACTAGCCAACTCTTAGATAAATTATCAATATTATCTTTGGTGAGTGATTACCAATTATGGTTTTCCATCGCCTTTACCACAAGCCATAAACTTGCGGGCTAGCCAACTCTTCACTTTTTAGGATACGCGAATGAATACCATATAATTTTGGGCAAATTGTGTCGTAAACGGATTTGATATATCTTTACCAAGAGCCGTTTGCTCTGGATTAGCCAATCCTTTTGTTTATTAGACAAGGCGGATCGACAACCAAATGAGTAAGTGCAGAACATTTACTCCAAAAAAATTTTGGCCAAAACGGGAATTGGGCGGATAATACATGATAAAATTCGTGAGAATTCCCCACACTTAGAAATGAATATTGCCCTCAATATTCAAAGTACCGCGGTTATGCCGAAACCGAGAACGTAAAAGGAAATACTACGGCCATTATTTAGCAAGATTTTTTTTTTTTTTTTTTTTTTTTTATTGGAAAACTTATATACATATAACATGTGGGTAACTCCCCACACTAGGGTGGGACACACGGTGAAAACCCATGTTTAGCTACTATTTTTGATTACCGAGTCGCTAGCTTGACTCGACCCGAATTCATTGGTTCATGGGAAGCAAAGTGGAAGAAACAATCTCCATCTGACTTTCATTCAAGATGTTCGATAAACATTGAAGTACGTGAAAGTTCCACACCGATGAGATATACATAGAACCGGCTCAGAAATGATAAATGAAAATGCCGGGGTCAAAGATAGTGTCTTCATTCCCGAAGGAGTGAAGATGAAGAGTAATCACAAGATATTTGAGGAAAGGAAGAAAGGTTTTGATAACAATCAAGATCCATTCTTCATCCTCAAATGTAAACATATCGGGAGGAAGGGTGAGGGTAATATCATTAATAAGCACACTCATATGATAGAGTACACCTTCCTCCGAGCCAATATCATCCTCAAGATCAAAATAGAAATGATCATGTTCCGGAGGAGATATGTCATGAGAGAGTTCACCGGAGAACTCTTCATGAAAAGAATCATTCACCTGAGGTGAAATTGTGAACTCTTGTTCCATTGTGGGCTCATCACTATCCTCAATCTGAGTATCAAAGAGTGGATTCTCGAATTGAAGTGAATTCGAGTTGAATTCAAATAGAGGATTGGTGAAAGTAGCTTTGAATGTTTCGGGAACAAAGTGATCAACATTCTCGACTGACCGTTAGGGTGAGAAGTGAGTGAACGATCATCATCGAGGGGACTTTCGGTCTCTCCCGGATCGGCTTGAAATCAAAGAGTGATTGATTTGAGTGAGTTCATCGGTGAACTCCTCAAGAAGGGATCAACATCGATTGTGGAAGTGATGCCTCAACGTACTCGATGTCTCCATATGAAGCACAATCTTCGCTAAGATCGTAGAAAGTTTCAAAATGATCTTTTGAATAACAAGAGGGAAAGAGAATCACACATATGGCCGTGCACTCGTGACTCTCTCGGGATTGGGACAAGGTTCTCAACACTAGACTTTATGAATTCGTCCGATTCCTTTTCGAGAACAGTGTCAAGCTCATCCCCATATTTAGAGCGAGTGGGAGCTTGGTGTGATAGCAGCTTGTTCGAGATGGAATCTCAACCATCGGGATATCAATCGACCGAGGAGTTGAGAAATATTATCTTTAAAAGGATAAAACTCTCCTCGTCATCATCATAGAGAGCGCCTTAAGAAATTGGGAACGCCTTGAGCCGCATGCTCTAGGACCAATGATTCTTCCCTAGATTGGCGGGCCTCTCGCTCTTCTCGCTCTTCGCCAAGAATTCTCCTATGGTCTTTTCACCACTCACTTGATTCTTAAAGTTTCTAATCATATCATCAAGTGTTTTCATTGTGGTTTCAAAATCACGAGATTTCGTGAGACAACGGCTCGTGGAGTTTGAACCGTATGGTCTTGTGGAGGTTGGAAGTTGTCAAACATGTAAGAGTCATGATTGTTACAAGGAAACGGGTTCCTATTTGACAATCGAGTGAAATGGGGACCTCCACAGACTCACAACAAGAAACTGCTGAGTCCGATCGTGAATCATATGGATTTTGGTCATAACCAAAGTTACGAGCATCATTGGAAAACTGCTCATAGACAAACGTGTTTCCGATTGACAATCAAATTCTAGGTGAGGACCTCCACAAAATTCACAAGCAGTATGTTGATTATATGAAGATAAGTCGGGCTGTGGTGGGTAATTGGAAAAGTTTGAGGGTCGTTAAATTAGTTCGATTAGGATCATAATCAAATGAATTCCTCGAACCACAAAACAAACAACTCCGTTATGAATATCATTACCACATTGTACACACGTACACTAAACGATGGTGAACCAAAGAGGGCTCACCACAACCGACACAAGGAATAAACGATTTCATTTGAGAGTTATGATAAGGAATCGGTTTATTCAAAGAATCAACAAAACCAACATGGTGATCCGAATGACTATCAAGTCTCAAGAACATTCGAAAAATCGGGAGGTGGGACAGTGGTGTGCTCGAGAGCTAGCAATTTCCACCACTTCCGTTATGGTCTCCGGCTCGAACGGGTTCATCGGTTTGTGGCGGATGGTCGGAAAAACTTGGAGAATCATCAAGAGAGTTATCGATAATTCGCACCAATAACAATATTTGCTTGCACCCATCCTTCCACATTGCTTGCATAAACAATCCGGATTCGACAATCGAAATGATCCTCTTCCATACGGCTTTTGCGGTGGAAACAACGAGGATAATCGAACGCCGCCATGAGAATTAAACATGTAGAGGTTAAAGAAATAGAATTAAACGGTTTTGAGGTTAAAGAAGAGTAGAATCAAACTAGTGCGAGGGGTAAGAGAAATAGAATCATACGGATAAGAGGAATGAGAAGAGTATTTTGTATTTTGGATAAGAAAATATAAACATATCTGATGGATGGTATGAACAAAGAGTGAATATCAAAATTACTAATCTGCTAAACGAAGATAATCAAAGACACTCCCCAAGAAGAAGACTTGATGCGATGCCCACAAACAACAAGCTAAATCACTCAAGCTACCACTCAGAATGGCCAATCGTAATAAGTTTAAAAGCTGTAGCACGAATGCAATGAAGATCTGGGGAGTATAGTGTTTCCCCGGGTCGTTATGTCCCAGCGAGCTATGCAATGGATTACCAAACGGATAGTGATCGAGAGATTTGAACGGGAAAAGAGATTTGATGATATTATAACTACAGAAAAAGAACATAAACTACAAGGGCTTAAATGCAATTTAAATAAAGTTAAAAAGATAAAAAATATTAAATAAACGCTATCACTATTTTTAAAATTGATGAACGTTTAAAAATAAAAACTTACGTTTAAATAAAATTACGTAAACGTACAAAATAAAAAGTGAGATCTAAGAAATAAAAGTCCTAAAAATATGAAAATGACATTTTTACAAACCTAATGATAAAAGAAAATTTATAGAAAAAGAAAATTATTTTTATAACTAATTGTCTAATTATTATTAATTAAAAACTATTTTTAACTATTTAATATTAGCCTAAAATACAAGAAAATATGAAACAAAGCTAGAAAAATAAAATTATGAATTGAAAAGTCTAAAATATCAAAAGAGAATTTTCAAAACTATTTTGTATTTTGTGATTATTTTTCTATTTTCTAGGAATTAAAACTATTTAAAACTACTTAAATTATTTAAAAATACAAATTTAACTAAGAAAAATCTAGAAAATATTTTTTGACTTTTATATTTATCTTAACTTAATAAAAATGAAAATTATTTTTTGAAACTTTTCTTAATTTTTGTATTAAATGCTAATTAAAATGCTTAAAACTAATTTAAATCAAGAAAATAGCAAACAAGCTAGGAAAAATCTGAAAATTTCAGGAAAACTCTAAAATAATATTTGGAATCTAGGAAAAATGGAAAAACATGTGCTTATGTGGAGGAATATGAAACTGATGTACAAGTGCTTATTGAAATAAGCACTTGAATAAGCAAATGGAGACCAATAAGCACCAGACCAAAACAGGAACTTGGATAAGCTAAAAGAACTAAAATGCAACAAGTCTCAACTGTACTAAACCTCTGGAATGCTGATTACCAAGATTTGATGAATTGAGATCATAAGCTTAAAAGCAGTTTTGGTGGTCTACTTTAAGCCCAAGAATAAGCAATCAAATAAGCTAGCAACTAAAACCAAAACTTAGAACTTACACTAGACCTAGGTGAGACCTTATAAACCAAATTACAGACCTAGATAAGCTCTGATGAGCTTAATACAAGCTCTGCAAAACCTGCAAAAGTCCCTGTGCAGACTTAATGCCCTGCACAGGGCATTTAGTCCCATTTTAACAAGCTAGTTTGGGGCTTAGAAAAAATTTGTAAAAATCTGAAAAAATGCTAATAAGAAACAAGACCAACTGAAGTTAATGATCCCACAATTTCACTTATATTGGTTCAGAAATGAACCCAAGAAAATTCTTCCTAGTTGAGCCAAAAACTGATTTTTCACATTTGACTTTTTTGACAGGATTGAAAGTTTGACTAAGTTGAACTTTGATCATGATTTTAAAGACTTAGATTGATGTAATATGGTGTAATGAACACAGTGCAAGCAATGTTAATGACTTATAAACACAAAATAAGACTTTTGCTAATCAAAAATTACAAAAGTGAGGCAGTGAGACAGATTAACCAAGATTTTGACTTTTGAAGTTGCAAGTGCAGTTTTTATGACTGATATGAGCTCAAATGAGCTTAATAAGCGTGAACTAACAGGTATCTACCACTGATTAAATTTCTAAGACAGTTTAACAGTCAATCCAAACACACATTTTATACAATGATTAGCAAATTTAAACAAGCTAACTATTAGTCCAACTAGTTTCAATGATCAAACTATGTTGAGACAACCTAAATACACCTTAATGGACAGATTATAACTACTTGTGACCACAAAAACAAACTATGCTATTAATTGTTGAAAAACACTTACAAGTGTGCCTAGCCACAATGGCTTGCTAGCAATCAAACCAGAACTGTAGTCACCACTAACCTATTCAAACCAACCCCATAGCTCCTAATTCAACCCATTTCAAGTTCTGAACCAACTCATTCCATTCCTGCATTATTTGTGTTACATGTTGACTTTTGTTGACCAGGTTCTAAAGATGCTTGAAACTTGATTATAGGCTTACAAAGCTATTATAAGTTTATATAAGCTTATATGAGATTAAGATTGAGTCGCTAAAAGCTTTAACAAAGGGTTTGAAAATAAAAATCTCAACAAAGGAACATAAAGTATGGAAATTGAACATTAACTTGAATTATCACTTAAACAGAGTTGCAAAACACTTAAATACTTTTATTTGATACAAGTAAACTGGAAATTTCAATGGAGAACTAGTTAAGACAAGATAATCTAAAAAACGACATACATTGTTAAAAACTAAAACTAAGTACTCTACTCTTGTTGCTTCCTCTTGTCTTTTATACACCCAAACTGTTTCTCTCACCTTTCTGAATAGTTCCCAGCATAAATCTCAACCATTGGATGTCTTGGTATCAATCTTGGCCGTTTGAGCATTTTGGCGCCAATTTTGGTTTTTAACAGTTTGTGGGTTGAGTGAGGTGGAAGGAGGCATTAAATGCGTCCTTGGAGTTATGTGTTTGGAGGGGGGTAGGGATGATGATGATGGAGTGTTTGCAGAGGTCATATGGGGAAATGATGGAGATGGGTAACCTGAGTGGGAGGAAATGGGGTAGTCAACTATGTTTATTGGTGTTATTAAAAGGGAAGGGGTCCAAAGTTTTAATGACAGGGTCCAATTTGGATTATGGCAGGGGTCAAATGGGATTTTGACAAGGACCAAGTGGTTTAGGGTTTAATAATGACAAGGACCTCAATTGTAATTTCAAATTCAAGGGCCTGCTTCGCAAATTCACAAAGTTGTTCCAAGGCTGAAAATGACAATCTCAAAAAGTACAAGGACCAACTTTGCCATTTTCCAATTTCCAGGGACCATTTTTGCCAATTTTTAAACTTGGAGGACCAATTTTGTAATTTCTCAAAACTTTTGACATTTTTCACCAAAGGACTAATTTTGACAAGTTATGATTTTAAAAGGACCTTTGGTGATTTTTCTTTTGAAATTAGGACTCAGGGACTATTTTTGACAATTTTAGAAACTTGGGGACCAAACCGCCAATTATGCAAACTTTGCTCATTTTTCATCCGATTTTGAACATTTTGCATCCGAAACATATAAAATGCAATTTTGGAATATTTTCAAGATTTTGATGCATTTGTGAGCATTTTTAAACGTTTTGCAGTTCAGATTGACCCAAAAATGATGAGTATTTACACACTCATCAGTCCCCAACCTCTTTTAGCTTCTTCAACAACTCAGAATCTTGGCGTGATACCGTGGCCACACTAACAGGTACCCCGTCAGATCTGGGAAGATGCGCCGCGCCAAGACCACACAAAATGGGCTTTCCCTTAACACCCTTCTTCTTTGCAAGCCTCGTAGCATGAGCTTCTAAGGATTCATTCAAAGGAATTTCCTTCTCAAGAGCGAAAGGGTTCAAGATGTCGCGGGGGTGAGCAAAAATAGGCACATGCAGCTGTGACTCATCAGGCTTCAAAAAGTAGTCAGGCAGTGTCTCTGCATTATCAGCACGGTGGCGGGCTAAGGTCAATCCCTCCATAATCACACCTTTGGGATAATCCTGGTCGCTAGGGGTGGAAACGAGCCGAGCCGAGCCCGAGCCTGCCAGAGCTCGAGCTCGGCTCGTTTAAGTTTTAAAAGGCTCGAGCTCGAGCTTGGCTCGTTTCGAGCCTTAAATTTTAAGCTCGAGCTCGGCTCGTGGTATATTATATAGGCTCGGCCTCGGTTCGAGCTTAGCTCGTTTATACAATTTGGCCATGAACATTTAAATAGGCTCGTTTATATAGGCTCGGCTCGTTTATATAGGCTCGTGGTATGTTATATAGGCTCGGCTCGTTTAAGCTCAAGCTCGGCTCGTTTATACGATTTGAGCTCGTTAATAAGCTCGAGCTCCACTCGCATATATGTTAAATACTTAAAATATCATAATGTCGTTTAAGCTCGTTTAGGCTTGCGAGCCTAAACGAGCTTTGTATGTAAAGCTCGAGCTCGAGCTCGATTAATGAACGAGCTGCAACTTAGGCTCGAGCTCGGGCTCGAGCTCGTTTAGGCTCGGTTCGTTTGAGCTTTTTACCGATCCGATCTCGAGCTTTTCACTAGCGGCTCGACTCATTTCCACCCCTACTGGTCGCGCTCCAACTCCACAATCAGAGGAAGCTCCAACAGCTTCATCTTCTCCATTGCGGCAACCAGATCATCATAGGCATGTTCGTTATACTCAGGCACCTGTGCGACAAGCACTTTCAAGAGGCCACTCTCATGAAGCTCTTCTATAGCTTCTTCCTTGCCACGCGCCAGCTCCCACTGCACAACCCCCCCAAATGCGTATACCAACTCTTGAGATTCCAAGGTACTAAGGGCAGCAAGGCGCAAACCATGGCTGATAAGCCACCTGCGCTCGGCGATAGTGGAAACCAGCTGAGGATACAGCTCTTCATCATATTCAATACTGAGCTTGCGAAGCTTTATCTCCTGCTCCTCCTACGAGCTTCCCACGTTTGCACCAAACTCACCCAACCGAGCGAAAAACTCGTTCTTCCCATTATCCAAATGCTTAAGAGCCCAGGAGCAATTAGCCTTATACACCTCTAAATCAGCGCGCTCCTGGCTCACTTGCGTAAGCAACTGGATCTTTTCTTCAGCAAGTTTTTAGGCATACGAGCTCACCGCTCCTGCGCCTGGCATCGCCAAACGTGCCTCCAAAGAACGCAATCTATTGGTCCTTCACGCTACCGCTACTTTCTCCGAATACCTTGCCTTTAGTCGCAACCAACGTGATTGGTGCGCAGCACCACCACCGACTCCTCAACAAGGCGATCCATTGGCGCGTCCCGGATGCCAATGGCTCGCTTGCTCTTTGGTTCGGAAGATTCGGTATGACGGGACTAGCCTGGGGTGATTCCCGAGTGATCAATACCGCATGCGTAAAAGAGAATTAGCGATTGTCTCATAACATAAACAGGAATGAGATAGGGGCTTTGAAAATAATACTTACCGGGAGAAGCGATGTCGGTGAGGGGGGATGCATCATCCGAGGACGACTCCACATCAAGAATGACAGTCATTTTTCCGGATGAGCTCGCGCCATCACCACCGTGCGCTCTTTACGCTTTACTCCTTGGTCCGTTTCTTCCGGCTCTACCCCGAGAACCCCTACATTCTCTGCTACGTCTATGTGTGGCAGCTCCACTCCAGTGGGGGGTACTCTGGGGCTGGGCACGCTTTGAAGAAGGGTTGCCTCCATCGCAACGGGTGAACCACCCCCAGATTCCTCCAGATTCATTTCCAGGGTGCGCCCCGCGGTAGCTTCCAAAATGGGGACTTCTCCCTCTTTCAATGGGCGCACCCCCACGGTAACCTGTCGAGGTTTCGCTAATTGCACCACGCTGAACAAATCCATCTCTGCGCAACAAAAGCAAACAAAAACAAGTTATATAAAGTACAAAGGTGAAAAGACAGGCTCACATTATTAAAGCTAAGGAGTACGAAGGACGAGCACCCACCCTGGTCATCCGCGTCTAAAAAGGTTGGCACCTCATCAGGACTATCAAAATAGTTGCGACTAATGCCCATGTGCACTAAATATTCCTCGGGATAGGAACTGATGGGAATACGATTGGCGTTTATCGTTTCCGCATCATCTGCGCTGTATGTTCCAGGGAGGGGGCGCTCATCCTTCGGTAGCAAACCCTGAGTATAGAAGCCGAAGTCCCAGGGGAACAATGCCTTATCCACCCAGAAAAATTTCTCTCTCCAGTTCCTAAGCGCGTCTAGTTTTTCCGTATAACATTGCAGCCGCCCTGCGCGCTTAGCAAAGGACACCCACCCGTTTGACCACGTTGTATGGTAAAACGCGGAAGAGATATATAGTGGGGTTAATCACCAACAACCGCAATTAACCTCGGTTTGTTATTTTCACCGCACCTATGCAAAGGTACCGGGATATGTGTAGCGGTAGTAATTTAATCGTCGCAAAAATAAGGAGATAGGCACACGTTGATTCAAAATTCAAAAACGCGTAGATACCCTACTTTCCTTCTGGAAATTCGCTATTGACGCTGTGCATCCGAAACTACCGGATGCGGCGCAAACGGATATAATATTCGAGGTGAACTCACGCAGCTCATCCTCGGTCATATCGGATGAAAAGTCGCTTAATCCACGAACTATGATCAGGTTTAGATTGCGCACGCGCGGTTACCTTTAAACGTTTGTGGTTTTCTTGGTGGATATTTCAAGCTTTTCAACAATGGTGGAAATGAGTTTTTACAGAGATAAACACAGTAAAAGGGAGGCGGTTGTTTATATAGGGTTCCACATCCGTGCGATGCTCGACACGTGGATCCCACTTTCTTCAAACGTGTGGATGGGAGTTGCTGACATGACACATTTTTCAGTTACTTTCCCACGTTTTACGAGGAATGTATTTGACCTCATTTGACTGGATTCATCGTATCTTTCTTAGGCAAAAAACCTTTGAAGCTTCTCCGCTACGCCTTGAAGAATATTAGGGCAACAGTTATTAGTCTAGCACCCGCGGGTTTCACCCAGCGCATACTAGACTGGGGGGACATGATGACGTATCGTCCGTATTCGGGTCACGAACCCGACCAACGACCGCTACTAGCGGGCCCAATACGACTGGGCTAACCCGGTAACGGTTTGGGCTCACGAAGGCCCAAACCGTTAGTTATTTATGGTTTTGGATATCGGATATCTCTTATTTTTGGAGATATGTATTCAATGACCGACTTAGGTGGGATACGCCAAAGGTTGGGGAACACGAAACCAATAAGGATTTCGTGTGTATATAAAGGGCATCCAAGCCTCATTAAAAGGTACGATCTTTAAATCCTAACTCTCCACTAAACCCTAAAACCGATTACTTACTCACGCCGAGGATAATCGTGGAGACAATCCACGATAAGCCTAACGATGTTTTCTGTTTACTTAGTGCGCAGGTCTCAAGCATCAAGGTCTAATTGATATGAGAACCGGAGTCCAAACAAGGAACGCCCAACTTTTGTATCAACAGAGATAGCTCCGAATGCTTGATAATGCTACACGCGTCGTTCGGGGTCAAAGGAACTTCCTTTAAGTCGAGCAAGTTTTTCAACACCCTAGGCAGTGAACCTAATCGTTGTAGTGTAGTATTAGGGTAAGCCACGGGTATTGATATCGCTCTCTAGGGAATAGTGTCGTTAAATGAAGTGTATGTCGATTTAAGTCTAAAGGTGAGGGATGATTATTTTTGTATTTTTATATTTTATGAAATGGAAAGGTACGAATCTCGGGGTTTGGATTTGGGGGTTGGTATTTCTACCGATTGCTCTACTTATCTAATTAACTAAGCTAAGGATAATCTATGTCTATTGTTGTGTGCTCGTATGATGATTTAAAGATGTGTTTACTTAGGTTTTATTACTCCTTAATTATCTCCTATTGGTGGTTGAATTGTCACGTCCTTATTCTTAATCGCGTTGTGTGTCTAAGGTCGTAGGGTATGCGTATGTTCCCTAATTCTTTGAAGTTACCAAAGGGTCTCGTCTACAAAACCCACTAGGGATAATAAACTCTTACTCTAAGGCACTATTTGGATGGTTTAGCTTACAACTACTCAAGGAGTTATATTCTAAGGTTCACAAAGATTTAATCAAGCATTAATTACACAACGAATGACCTATCGCACTACTAGATCATTAACAATTAAGATAAGAGACAACCAATCAATACTCAATAATTAAGTTTCATATTCCTAAGCAAACACACAAGTAAATTAGCGGGCATGGAGAACATGCAAGCATACACACAATCAATCAAACATAGGATAGACATAATGATAAATTGAATATATGGATTAAGATATAATCAACAAACCATTATAAGATGTTTTTGGAGTGATTGAAACCTTCAAAGTTCTTTGGAAAACACCTATCTAAACCACGAATCGGATTTAGGGTTTAGAGCCTACAAAAGTGAAGTTATAATGTTCTATTTATAGACAGTTTTACGTCGGCAAAGGGTGACGGCGTCACACTTATAGAATGACAGCGTCACGACCATTTTTTCACCAAATTGTAGATTTTCTCGTTCGGTCGCGTGGGCTTTTGAACCACCTAAATCCGAGTTCGTATGCAAAAGTTATGGCCAAAACAATATCAACTACTTGGCATGTCTTGTGATAGTCTTTATCACCTTGTGACGGCGCACCTTGTGGTTGTGTGCGCCGTCGGCTTCATCTTCCCGACGCGTCGGATCTCGAATCTAGGACGTCCGAGTTGTGACGTCCTACTCTTTAAAACCCGACGCCGTCACTTGTAAATGAGCAATTTACTCTTGAGCCGTCACAAAGTGATGCGACGGCGTCATGATTAACACCGACGCCGTCCCTTCGGCCCAAAGCGGTTTGGTGGCTCGATTCTTGACTTTGGCCATTTTATTCAGATATTCGCGCCTTTTCGTCCGAATAAGTTTCATTCCAAAGATTTTGCCTTCAAGATACCTAAAAGTGAAAAGGAACGATATTAAGTAATAACGGATACAAAGTGATCAAATAAGGGCTTAAACGACCCCTTAAAACGGTACCTTTTAAAACCTTATCAAATATCCCTACACTTGGTATTTGCTTGTCCTCAAGCAAATGTGCTTTTATCCAATTAATTTATAAGTTAGGGGTCATCAAGCATTGGTTTAAAACGGTTCACAACACATATAAGCCCCGCAAAAGTCACAACAAGCACGGAAATCACATACTAACACCTCACATGAGGTGTTTGGATACTCACATCTCTCTCGGGTGTATATGAAATATAACAAATTGGAAATGGAAGATAAACACTCATTAACCGGTCCTAGTACATAGATTACCATAGGCTTGAGAATAGATCAAACCTCCATCGCTTTGGCGTAAGCACCTAGGAAAGACTATCAAAGAGGTCTTTAAAGGGTTGTAATGTTAGGCTTACGGTAGGGAAACAAAAGGTTTGGTGGGATAGGCTATATAGTGGTGGCAAGTCAAAAATCTCTATATTAAATGCATACGAAGAATGGCATTGCTAAGCCAAGACTCGACACTCTAAACTCTAAATAATTGAAACAAACAAACATAAATTTAAAAGATAGATGTAGGATGGTAGCCCGTATATATATATATTTTTTTTCATCACTCTATTTTTTTTCTTTTTTCTTTTCTAATTTTTTTCGATTTTTTTTCACACTTTTACTCTACCATCCTCTACAATAACATCAAAATAATAGGGTTTATAGGCACATCCCTACACTTGAGTTTTTATTACTCTAACACTAATTTGACCAATTGAAAAGATCAAAACACTTGGGGTACATTATTACGCAAACAAAGGGAATTTGAATTAACGTTCCCTTCCGTCATTTCATAAACTTTAACTTTTCCCATGAATCCCAATCGTCCCAAAGCGTATACAAAGGATATGACTCGACTTAGCAACTCATGCAAGCAACTAGATAATTGAACTAAGGGTTTAGGGTGATAACAATAATGCACTAAAAGTGAGTGCATACAGGTAGGCTAAGGCGATTTGGGTGTATATTTGGGGTGGAGTGTAAACAATGCTCTTCATTGATATTCGGAAAACCGAAACATCAAGAGAACCGCGAAAAGGATAGGCTCGAGGGGTTAACTAGGGTATCGTGTACTAAAGATGAGTACAACGCAAAGGGTGTGGGGAATTACTCAACCGATGTGGAAGAAGTAATTATATTACGGGTATCAAACAAGGGTTATCCTAATGCCTCTTATCATTTAGTTATTCCTAACTACACAAGTGTAGTCTTACTTGCGATCTCGGAATGCATCACAAAACAAGTTCTAGAATCTAATATACTACGGTTCACACTCTAAGCATTGAAGATGAATGCTTTTAATTCCTACTAATCTAAGGGCGATCCTCACATTTGGGTGGAATTTAGGTGGTAAAGGGTTTTTTGTGCTAGTCATGCAACTTCCTATCCGTGAGACTCTTTTGTTAAGACTAATGGCCCACTCTTATTTGTCATGAAAATTTTAAATTTGGTGCCAAAATTACCCTAACCGACATTTTCTCATGGTTTATTACACAAATACAATTGACAAAGCAAATAATCAAGGATAAGCATAGTTTCAAAGTTCCCATTTTATTTTCCCTCCCTACACTTAAACTGAACATTGTCCCCAATGTTCCCCGAAAGTATCAAAGTTATGATAATGGAAGGTAATTAAAAACGAAAGAAACTAGTACTCCCCTGATTAGCTCGGTAGGATCCGTGTGTGAAGTAGTGGTTAAATCCTTCTTCAAGAAGAACGTTAGCGTTAAAAGCTTCTTCTCATTTTATGTATCTTCTTCTTGGTAAATTAAACCTCCACACTTGAAGAAAACAAACAACCCAACGATCAAACCGAACAAACAAAAATCTCAACAAGATGTAATTCCGCACTTAAATAGGATATAATGCTTGTGGAATGGATGTTTGCAGATTTTCTAGAAAATTAAGACACAGGAAAATTCCAAAATTTATAAGTAGCACGAAAACGAGAAAAGTAGTAGCGCTTCTACTCCTCCCGCCGCCAGTTATCCTCGACAAACCGGTCTCATGATTTTCCGAAAAATTCGAAAATTTATATCTTTAGAATCTGGAAAAATTCCTACAAAACATCCATTATGACTCGATACAAGCATTTGACTCTAACAAACACACATATATATCTTTTAAATAATTGTAATTCTCATGTTCACGTTTCTTTTGAAAACGTGTGTAATCCTCCCTACACTTATCCCTTATGTAAAATACCTTTATATGTAATTAAGACGAGGTTAAAGACAAAATAAAGCATTTTTACAAATTCAAACATGAGAATAAACAATTAATAAAAGATATACGACACACAAATGAAAATGAAAAACAAATACACATGGGTTGCCTCCCAAGAAGCGCTTGTTTTTGTTCGAGTCACGAGCCTGACTCTACCCTTATTTAACAGATAAAGGGAAAAGTTTTCCTACACTTAAGTTTAAGTGCGGGTGATAGTAGCAATACACACCCTTAGGGTGGAAATTTGCTACGTGAGGAGAGGGTGATGGGTGATTTATATGCTCAAAGGAGTGTGCTCCATTCATTATAACCTTACCTAAGTCTATTGGTGTAGCGGGTGAATCAAATCTCCCTCCTAAAAATGGATCATCTTCTATCAACTTCAAAAGATTCTTAGTTAAGGATCCATCTTGACCTAATAAACCCGTTTAAACCCATAGTGTTTCTTGTTATCAACCATGAATGGGTGATATAAGTGTGTAAGGTCATGGGTTACTCCTATATTAGCTTCCACTCTACATGGCCTAGAATCTACCACCTTTATCAAGCAACTACCCGGACTATTTATTTTGATGGGTGGATTGGGGCCTAATTCAATTCCAAGATTCACATCTAAAGACGGAACATTGGGTAAGGTTTTGGTTGAGGCTCGGTTCATCAAAATTAGGAACTTCCCTAGGACTAAGAGAGAGTCACGACAACAAGCATCTAAACCTACATTCTCTAGTGGTGTTTGGTCCAAGGTTCTCTATCAATCGGGGCTCCTATAGTCTCTTCGACTTCTTCCGGAAAGTTATAGGTGATGTGTGTCCTCAAGTGATGGTAGGGCTTGTGGGCTTGGAGTTTCCACCTTTTCTCCATTATATCTAGATCTCCTAAATGTTTGAAATCTATCCAACACATGCAACTAGGTATTTCAACTATAACCATCTCACAATCTTGTTCGGGTTTAGGTTCCATGTTCTTAAAAACTAGGTCTTTTTGATCATGATGCCTAAGGTTAGATAAATCCTTCTTATCCATTTCCTCAAGTTGTAACAACTGAAGGTTTATGCATATGAGGCTTTTCTGAAAAATTCTAAAGATGGTGTCACTAAAAGGAGTTGATCTTGACAACGATCGTTGAATAGAAGCCACACAAACACAAAATATATCAAATCCATCCAATCTTACACCCTTCTTCTTTTGGATATCTCTAAGTTTACTCACAAATTCATTAGAACAATAAAAACCAAACCAACTTGCGAAATTCAATTGTTCCTTATTTGTTAATGATTCAAATGCTACTTCACTTGCCATAGTGACAAATGAAAATGGTTTCTGAATACAAACACAAAGAAGGGGATAGACTACAAGGAAGCTAATAAAAGAAAAATCTCACTTGATAGGAATCTTGTGAGTAGACCTAAACGAGATATAAATCAAGCCTAAACAATAACTATTCCCGACAACGCGCCAAAAACTTGATAACGCCACACGCGCCGCTTAGGGGTCAAAGGAACTTCCTTTCGTCGAAAGCAAGTTTTTCAACACCCTAGGCGTTGAACCTAATCGTTGTAGTGTAGTATTAGGGTAAGCCACGGGTATTGATATCGTTCTCTAGGGGAGTAGTGTCGTTAGGTGAAGTGTATGTCGATTTAAGTCTAAAGGTGAGGATGATTATTTTTGTATTTTTATATTTTATGAAATGGAAAGGTACGAATCTCGGGTTTGGATTTGGGGTTGGTATTTCTACCGATTGCTCTACTTATCTAATTAACTAAGCTAAGGATAATCTATGTCTATTGTTGTGTGCTCGTATGATGATTTAAAGATGTGTTTACTTAGGTTTTATTACCCTTAATTATCTCCTATTGGTGGTTGAATTGTCACGTCCTTATTCTTAATCGCGTTGTGTGTCTAAGGTCGTAGGGTATGCGATGTTCCCTAACTCTTTGAACTTACCAAAGGGTCTCGCCTACAAAACCCACTAGGATAATAAACTCTTACTCTAAGGCACTCTTTGGATGGTTTAGCTTACAACTACTCAAGGAGTTATATTCTAAGGTTCACAAAGATTTAATCAAGCATTAATTACACAACGAATGACCTATCGCACTACTAGATCATTAACAATTAAGATAAGAGACAACCAATCAATACTCAATAATTAAGTTTCATATTCCCTAAGCAAACACACAAGTAAATTAGCCGGGCATGGAGAACATGCAAGCATACACACAATCAATCAAACATAGGATAGACATAATGATAAATTGAATATATGGATTAAGATATAATCAACAAACCATTATAAGATGTTTTTGGAGTGATTGAAACCTTTAAATTTGCTGGAAAAACGCCTATCTAAACCCTGGAATCGGAGTTAGGGTTTAGAGCCTACAAAAGTGAAGTTATAATGTTCTATTTATGATGATTTTACGTCGGCAAAGGGTGACGGCACACACTTATAGAATAATGACGTCATGACCATTTTTTCACCAAATTGTAGATTTTCTCGTTCGGTCGGCGTGGGCTTTTGAACCACCTAAATTGAGTTCGTATGCAAAATTTATGGCCAAAACAATTTCAACTACTTGGCATCTTTGTGATAGTCTTTATTAGCTTGTGACGGCGTCACCTTGTGGTTGTGGCGTCGGCTTCATCTTCCGACGCCGTCGGATCCGAATCTAGGACGTTCGAGTTGTGACGCCTACTCTTTAAAACCTAACGCCGCCACTTGTAAATGAGCAATTTGGCTCTTGAGTCGTCACAAAAGTGATGCGACGATGTCGCAGCTAACACTGACGCCGTCCCCTTGGGCCCAGCAGTTTGAGTGGCTCGATTCTTGACTTTGGCCATTTTATTCGTATATTCGCGCCTTTTCGTCCGAATAAGTGTCATTCCAGCATTTTGCCTTCAAGATACCTAAAAAGTGAAAGGGAACGATATTAAGTAATAACGGATACAAAAGTGATCAAATAAGGGCTTAAACGACCCCTTAAAAAGGTACCTTTTAAAACCTTATCAATGCTCCTCTAGACCTGCCTTTGGCTTCTTCCCACGTTCTTTGGTTGTGGTGTGTGGAATGGGATGCTTTGAAATCTTTGGAAATAGTGGGGTATTTATAGGCGGATCGGGTTACAGGCGTAACTAATAGAATAGTTACGCGTAATCTTCTATTTCTTTGTAATTTTCACTAGATCTGTTGGTTACAGCGTAACCTTATAAGTAGTTACGCCGTATCTTCAATATTTCTTGGTTACGCCGGAGTTTAAGCAAGAGTTACGGCGTAGTTATCAGCGGCGCGGAACCTCATTTGACCTAATATAGTTACGTCGTAGTCTTTTGGGATAGTTACGTTATAATCTTCTGATGAGTTGGCTTTTTGAGTCACACTTTAGTTACGGCATAATGTGAGAGACGAGTTACGCCGTAACTTCTTCAAAGTGAGCATACTCTGATAAATCTTTGATAATTCTCCAATTCCGCGTCTCTTTAGCTCCAATGCTCGTAATTTACCTGAAAGTGGAAAACAATGGAAAACAAGCTTAAATCCATATAAATGATATAAATTACAAGCATTATCGGGGGAAATTGACACTTAATATTCATGATTATTTGATGTTATCAAATATCCCCCCACTTGAACTCTACTTGTTAGGAATTAGAAATTCCAGGTATTAAAGAGTCGGTCACCTCAAGTATATGTAATCGTTAGAAAGCTCGTAGTCGTAGTTCTTTTAAGTTAAGTAGTAATTTAGTTAAGTAACACCGTGGAGGACGGACGGGTCTTTACCCACCAGATGCCCGATCCACGACCCGTAGTGTGGCGAATTATGTAAGACTATAAATACTCTCTACCTTCCAAGGTAGAGAGTTGGAGCTCATAATAATATCTTTCACTTTCTCTCACTAAGTTCCCTAAACCTCTAACTTTCTCTCTCTAGAATATCACCTTATACGCCACCTTATGCTTATGGTTTGATGTGTATGTGAAAAGTTATATCTTACAATTGGTATCAAGAGCCATGGTTAGATCATATCTTGCACATCTTTGGATTTATAGTGGTTTTAGGTGGTTTTGAGTTTGAAAAGTTTAGTGGTTTTTCATCATTGGTTGACTTCTTGTGTTAAAGTTTGAATTTTGTTGGTACTTTTATGTTTAGAATCATCAAAAGTGTTTAGGTTTTCATTTGGTAAGCTTGAATCATCTTGGTTGGGTTGTTTTGGATTGAAAAGTGAAGGTTATTTGGTTTTCAAGCTAGCGAATTAGCTCTCGGACTTGTTTTCTTGGTAGCGACTTCTGCTTATAAAATCTAGCGAGTTAGGCGTGTAGCGAGTTAAAGTACAAGTAGTGGCATCTCCACTACGGTTAGCGACTTGTGGTAGCGAATTAGTGCATGTGAGTTGCTCTTTAGCGACTTGCATATCTAGCGACTTGTGTAGCAATTCTTGCACAAATTTGGCTAGCGAATTAGTCTCAGAGCGAGTTACTACTTAGCGACTTGCTTTTCATTGGCGACTTGGAACTCTAGCGACTTAGGCGTGTAGCGAGTTAAGGGTTAGCGACTTAGTGCATTAATTTCTAGCGACTTAGTGCATTATTTGGTAGCGAGTTAGCACGTTATCATCTAGCGACTTGGTGATTGTTTACGGTTTTCTCTTGATTTAGTAAAATCCGTGAAAGAATCTATTTCCGGTTTAATCATAGAGTTATAAAATCCGTATAATCTGTTAACATGTCTACCAACGTTCCTCCGTCATCTCCATTGCTGCCGAGGATGTTCAAGCGGTGGCTCGGATACTGGCCCACCAATGCTTGACAGGCCGACTACGATTCTTGGGCTCAACGAATCGATTGTATTGCCTTGGAAAGGAAAATGGTGTCAACATTCTCAAATCCATTGATGAAGGACCATATCGGGTTGAGACGACTAGAGATATACTTGATACTAATGAAGATGGTACTCACTCTACGGAATGGACGGACCTAAGATGTACAATGAGCTTGATAATGAGGAGAAAAGAGATTCGATGCGATATCGGGGCTTCAAACATTGTTCTTCAAGGTCTTCCTAAAGACATCTACAAGTCGATCAATCATAACACCGATGCAAAGGTGTTTGGGATAACGTTAAGATGCTTCTCTCGTGTTCGAAATTAACTATGGAGGACGTGGAATCCCAACTCTATGATGAATTTGAGCACTTCAAGATGAAACCGGATGAGAGTGTCTATGAGTACTATGTGAGATTTCATAAGTTAGTGAATGACATGAGGAACATCAAGATGACTATGCCTAACATTCGATTGAACTCAAAGTTTGTGAACAACATGAATCCCGAATGGCACAAGTTTGTCACATCCGTGAAACTCACTAAAGGATTGAAGCATACAAACTATGAGCAACTCTATGCCTTCCTCCTTGAGAATGAGAGACATGCTATGTTTGAAAAGTTGATTCTCAATCGCCAAAACCAACGGTGGTGAGACAAGTTCTGTCTAATGACTCAACAACTTTCTACTCAAACATTGGAATCACAACCAAAGCATCACAAGTCATTCCCTTGGGTAATGGTAATCACAAACTCATCCACGATCCTCGGTTCAAACAAGGCGATCTTTGATGCAGCGTGGATAACATCGTTAATCAACTAGCTCTACTCATTAGTCAAAACATGAACTCTCTCCCACAAACCAACAACAACCTCTGAACCGCATCTAACCCACATAATCAAGCCACTTTGTTAAAGATGGAAGGATCGTGGTGCAACCATTCGGAAAAGACAGTATGATCGGGGAGAGGTGGAGTGGGAGAGGTTATGTTGGAAACCGAATCGAGGAAGAAATGGTAACCAAGGTCAAGCTAAGCCAATCAAATGCTTTAAGCGTGGTGGTGAGGACACTTTGCAAGGAACGCACATCTCCAAAGCGTCCACAAAATGCCGAATACTTGAGAGATAAGATGTTCTTGGCTCAAGCTCGGGACAATGGTGCTACTTTGAATGAAGAGGCTAACTGTTTCTTCTTGAAGGCAATGCCAAGACCCATGATGCGAGATGTAGATGAGCGGCCCATTCGGGAGATAGGTCACAATCATCAAAATGCCTTTCAAGTCGGTGATCGCGATGCTTACGACTACGATGTGGATGATGGACCCACGCACACACACAATATTTATGGCTAGCATCTCTCCCATGGTGTCTCCCAGGTCACTTCTTCACCACAAGTGGCCCATCAAAGGACAAACTCATCTCGAGGTATTAAAGCTATATGATGATGTCGATGTGCAATGAGATGCATGACAAAGTACAACCAACCGAAACTTTTGAATCAAATATTGAAAATACGGGTAATATCAATATTGTCCCATATGATCAATACGAGAAACAAAGTGAAAGTGAAGTTGTACCTAGTGATGCATCTTCTGCATCAACAATGACTATGTTTTGATGAATTCACCGCATGTGCTCCTCGATGATTCCATTATCTCGAACTAAATGCCTATAAGGAACGTGTTGCCATTTATGAACAACGTGCAAAATTTGAGTTGACCACTCGTGAAAGCGGAAATGGATGACCAAGTGCGTGCGAGAATTAGAAAAAGTAATTTTAGAGAAGAAGTATTGAAACAAGAATTAAATTCTTTGCAAGAAAAACTATCTAAAACACTAAGCAAAACAAGAACTTCAAGAAAACGTGAAAATGCTTAAGCAAGAATTTAATGCAAAAGAATCAAAGCTCTTGAGAGATTTTCTAATCGAAAACTTTGAAAACAAACTTGAAAACAAGTCGTACATACAAGGAAACACCATTCGATCGCTCACATGATCACTAAGCATAGAGTTCTAGCGATAAGCATAGTGTTCCCATTGTAGAGGAACCAAATCCAGAGGTAATTAAAAGGCTAGAAATGCTCAAAAGGTAATTTATGATGGTAATGAAGTCCTTAAGCCTAGGCGTAAACCTAGTTGCGTTGAGTGCACCGAGGAAGATAAGAAATCGATGAAGTCACTAGGAAAGGATGAACAAAAACTAGATGACCCCAAATGCAAAGAGAAGAACATAAATATCACTCCTCATGATTATAAGAAGGAAAACTGGATTGCATTAAACATGTTTAAGCCTCGGACTTTGTTGACTCCAGAACAAGTCTTACGGAAAATGGATTTAGATAAGCGAGAAAGTTTAAAATATTGTAAAACAAATCCTCCCTTAGGAAAATGCCTAAAGCTACTGTGTATCCTCCTAACACACCAATGCATCTTGTTCCTAGAACAATTGCCACCAAAAGCAATATCTTAATTAGCCAATACGTTATTTTTCAACTATTTGTTGATTTTGAGAAAACTTGCAAGAAAAGGATCACACCCACTGGCATAATCGAAGGAGAAAGGGGTTTTGAACAAATGAAAGAATGCTATTTAACGAGGTCATGCCTTCTTTAAACTTTTAAAGGATCACTTTGAGAGTCTTAAAAGGGATAGAAAGCAGACATTAAGGGTATGGAAAAGGAATTTGATGCAATAATAGTTGAAATTAGTGATTATGGCGTGCATTAAAATATAATGAGATCGAGAGGAAGAACACGCATACATTGAATGAGAATCTTATTCTTGAATGTGTTGCTCAAGATGTCTTTTCATCGCTTCAAATTGCTCTATTAATGCTTCCAAATTTCATGAACTATCTGTGTACCCCGAAAGTCTCCCATGATCGTGTCATTGAGCTTGAAAAACTAATTCTAAACTTAATGAGAAAATTGAACTGGATGATCATGACAATTTGGTTAAACATTTCTCTAAACTAGAAGTTGAGTATTTTAATCTACAACTAAAATATCAACATCTCAAAGAAAATGTCAAAACTTCAAATTTCAAGACATCTTCGGATGTTCCGAGTTTGATGCGCTTTTCAAATAAACAAGCGAGATGAATGATTCATGCTCGGTGTAACACGATCGAAAACGAAAGTCCAAATATCTCAATTAAAGGGTCAAACGAACAAAATGACAGTTCCCAAATGCCTCCTCTTTAGATTCTCGAAATTCTCAAACGTTTCATCTTCAAAACCTAGTAAATGCTTTACAAAAGGAAAGCGAAAGTTTCCTAGAAGAGAATGAAAAGGTTAAACGTCATTTCAATGAGTTGTTTGAATCAATTAAAGTCACTCGTAACAAAAACAACGAACAAATAACTTCATTGCAAAAGGAAATTGAGAATCAAGAGTCGGGTAAAAGGAAAATGCCAATGATCAATGCGAGAATGTTGTATCTAAGGTTCACTCGTAACAAATCTACTTTATCGTGACATATGTCCCCTCACCTAAGGAACAACAAACTTGCCATTCAAACATATTTCTCATCCCTTAAGGATTGCTTAGAATGCTGCGTGAGATTGTTGAAGAGGATAAGCTAGAAACCTCATGATAATGCAATTGGACATGCACGCTTATATGCCAAACGATCTCAAGAAATCTTAGAATGTTTGATCACTATATGCCCAAAGACATTAGGTGAGAGAGTTAATCCCTTGATTCCATGCTCAATGCCTAAGGCCAAACATAACATGCACTCGATTCCCAACGGTTTGAATGTGAGGAGTAGTGCACCAAAGAGTAGTTCGATTTTAGATCCATCAATACTAGGAATGTGAACTCAAATGTGCCTTCTAGGAGTACTAATCTCGGTACCTCTAATGTTAAGAAAGTGAACCTTAGTGCATCTGCATGTAGTTCGGATCCCAACATCTAAACAGTGGTGCAAAGAGTAGTAAAACAAACTAATGTTCCCATTCCTCTACAGAGTAATCGGTGACATTAAAGGGAGCAGTCAAAGTCTCAAGACAATACAAGGAATGATAGGACCTCTCAAGCTAAGAATGTGCCTTTGGAAGAGAGTAGAAGAACAATCTAGGAACCTTAAGTTTGAATCGAATAAAGCGAATCGTGTTGATTCTAGTATTAGCCATAGGCGCATCAGTAATTAATTCGAATTCGATACTATTTGCAAACCTTGTATCGATGATTGCTTGAATTTCGCTTCTAATCATGAATGTGATGTTAATGTTACGCCTAATGATGTTAATTGTCCGATTAATGTTGTTAATGCTAAAATTCATGCTAAAAAGGCTAAAAGGCAAATGCGAAGAGAGTTAGAAAACAATGGAAACCCACAGGGAAGAACATTCGTGAGAATAGGCTTTTATTGGATACACATTGGTCATAAGACTAATCGAGATAATGCCCACTAGAAAATGGATGCCTCTTTGGTAGAACTATTCCTTAAGAAGTGGTCACATCAGTAAATAGGACTAATACGAGACACTAGTATTGCATCTATTCACAATGATTCCACTACTTCACCATCGATATGAATGCTTCTATTTACGATGTGGGTGGTCCAACTGCTAATAACCAAATGGAACCCATTCTTGCATGGGGATCCCAAATATCCGATTATCCATTCTTGTGCGTGTTCAACTGCAGATCGTTCAAATCGCTTACGTGGTACCGGACTCAGTCGCTCCAAGCATATGACTGGAGACCGTCACGGCTCATGAACTTCGTGAGCAAATTCATCGGGATCATTAGATTTGGTAATGATCATTTCGGTGCTATCATGGGTTATGGAGATTATGTTGTTGGTGATAGTGTCATCTCCGTAGTGTATTATGTGGAAGGTTTAGGCCATAATCATTCTCTGTTGGTCAATTCGTGATTCCGATCTAGAAGTAGCCTTGGAAAACATACCGCTTTGTTAGAGATCTTAATGGAAAGGAACTGTTGAAAGGAACTCGTGGCTCAAACCTTTACACTATCTCTATCGATGACATGATGAGAGCTTCACCAATCGCTTGTTATCAAAGGCTTCTAAAACAAAGTCATGGTTATGGCATCGTCGTCTCAATCACTTGAACTTCGCACCATCAACGATCTTTCCGAAAAGGACTTAGTTGTAGGTTTACCTAGACTAAAGTATGAAAAGGATCATCTTTGTTCAGACTTGCCAATTGGGAAAAAGCAAGAAGTATGCCCATAAACCCAAACCTACTAACTCATCACGAAGTTCTTCATATGATTCATATGGATTTATGTGGACCAATGAGGGTGCGAAATATCTTTGGGAAGAAATATGTGTTAGTTGTGGTTGATGATTATTCTAGATTCACACGGGTCAAGTTCTTAAGAACAAAGGATGAAACTCGATATCATCATCAAACTCATCAAACAAATGCGAGTTAGACTAAACAAAGCGCTCGTAATTATCGAGCAGACAATGGGCCGAGTTTGTCAACAAACAACTTAGTGAATTCTATGAAAGCGTTGGAATCGACCATCAAAGAAGTGTTCCTCGAACCCCCAGCGAGCGGTGTAGTTGAAAGACGAAATCGTACTCTTGTTGAAGTTGCTAGAACAATCTTGATTTACTCAAAGGTTCCAATGTTTCTGCGGTTTGAAGCAATTGCCACCGCATGTTACACACAAAATCGTTCCGATTCACACCATTCATGGAAAAACTCCATATGAACTTGTCCACAACAGAAAACCTAATCTATCTTTCCTTCGTGTGTTTGGTGCCTTGTGTTATCCAACTAATGAAGGTCAAGACTTGGGCAAACTTAGGGCTAAAGTCGACATTGGAGTATTTGTAGGATATGCACCAAACAAAAGGGATACCGAATCTACAACAAAAGAACCCGAAATATCATGGAAACTATTCACGTTACGTTTGATGAGTGACCGGTCAAATGGCTCTGGACACTCCACTCAGGACCCGCACTTCATAATGATCCTATTGGTTCATCCCTTGTTCCAAACTCCTCTCAAGAAACACCATATGTACCTCCATCAAGATGATGTAATGAAATTGTTTGATCCAATGTTTGATGAACTGTATGAGTCTACTACTAATGAGGTATCGATCCCTACAACAGAGGATGCTCGATTCCGGTGAATGAAGTCAATCCATCCGTTTCAATATCGGTAAGTCAAGAAGCACTCGTCACGATCCTTGATCTCATCAACAAATCATCATTCTTCAAATGTACATCATGGAAATGTTTCGGCATCAATGATGAAGTTAATCCCTTTGCAACTCTGAAGATGCTCCATTTGAAAACATATTTGCTACTCCCGAATCATCGTGAGAACCATCTTCTTGAGAGACATCGACTCGCCTACCTCGGTTCCTCAACAAATGCCACATGAACACCTCGAGAAAATGGACTCACGATCATCCATTAGACAACATCATTGGTAATCCCTCCGTCTGTATCAACCCGAAGCAACTCGCAACCGATGCCTTATGGTGCTTCTTCAACTCAGTATTATCTAAGATCGAACCAAAAGATGTTAAACGCTATGAATGAAGATAGTCGGTTCAATGCTATGCAAGATGAAATTCATGAGTTTGATCGACTTGATGTATGGGAGTTAGTACACGCTCAGATCGTACTATGATTATAGCTCTAAAATGGATCTTCAAAGTAAAACTTGATGAGCATGGTGATGTGTTGAAGAACAAGGCTCGATTAGTTGCTAAAGGATATCGTCGAGAGGAGGTATAGACTTTGAAGAATCTTTTGCTCCGCTTGCTCGAATCGAGGCCATCGGGATCTTCGGCTAATGTTGCTAGCAAGAACATGGTGGTTTATCGATGGATGTAAAGACGGCATTTCTAAACGGAGATCTTAAAGAAGTCGCTCTCGTCGCCCAACTGAAGGATTTGTGAATCAAGAGCATCCTACTCACGTTTACCGTTTGAAGAAGGCTCTTTGCGGTTTAAAGCAAGCTCCAGGGCATGGTATGATACATCGTCTAAGTTTCTTCTATCAACCGGATTCATCAAAGGAGCATTGATCCTACATTGTTCACCGAAGTCGCAAACATTTGATTCATGTTCAAATTTATGTTGATGATATTATTTTTGCCTCGACCGACCCAATGGAATGTGATCGTTTTCAAATGAAATGAGTTCAAAGTTTCAAATGTCAATGATGGGACAAATGTCATTTTCTTAGGATTACAAATTTCACAAAGTCCGGAGGCATTTTCATTAATCAATCTAAATATGCAAATGAGATTTTAAAGAAATTTGGATTTGATTCAAGTGACCTGTTGACACCCCATGATTGACCGAACCAAACTAGATGAGGACCTCTCGGGGATCATGATTGACCAAACGAAATATAGGAGTATGATTGGATCCCGATGTATCTCACTCGCTAGTAGACCGGACATCTTGTTCTCTGTATGCATGTGTGCTAGATACCGTGCTAAGCCTACTAAAAAGCACCTAGAAGCGATTAAGCGGGTCTTCGGTATCTCCAAGGAACCATCAATATGGGACTATGGTACCCAAGGACACCGGTATGTCACTAACGGCCTATCACGAGATGCCGATCATGCGAGTTGTCAAGATACACGTCAAGCACGTCGGGAGGTGCTCGATTTTGGGTGATAAGCTTGTGAGTGGTCTTCAAAGAAGCAAATGAGTACTTCTATTTCCTACTGAGGTGAATACATAGCCATTTCATCTTGTTGTGCTCAAATCCTATGGATGAGATCTCAATTATCGACTATGGCTTTGAATTCAACAAAATCCCTCATCTTCGTGATAATAAAAGTGCTATTGCTCTCTCATGCAACAACGTTCAACACTCAAGAGCAAAGCATATCGACATTCGACATCATTTCATCGAGAACAGTGGAAAAAGGTGTGGTGGAACTATATTTTGTGAGGTCGAATATCGGTTAGCGGACATCTTCACCAAAGCTCTTCCAAGAGAACGTTTGAGTTTATTCTTCCACGCCTTGGTTTGAAAAGTCTTCAACGAGAACTCTCAAACGTCTTCGGGAGGAAGACGAGGAGTAAAGGTCTATCTTCATCTATCTTCGTAAATATTTATTTGAAAACAAAATACAAAATTATAAAACCTTCAAAATCAAATAGAAAATTTTAAAACTTTCAAAATCCATAAAATCGAAAAATCCGAAAAATCTTCAAAAATTATTGTCATTTTGTCATGTTTCTCTCGGTTCGATAATATCTACGGACTTTGTGTTGTCATTCAAAGAATGACACGGGTCTTTAGATGTTGTTCAATTTAAAAAAAAAAAAAAAAAAAAAAAAAAAATCAAAAATCAAAAAAAAAATATTTTTGGGAGAAAGAGAAATGGTTTATTGTCATCTTGAGGCAATAACCCGGTTTTAAAGAAAGAACGAGCCATATCTTACCAAGTTTTCAAATCTTATGCTCGATTCTATAAACTCCTATCTGCTGAAAACTAAATGCTTTGAAAAATAACTCAATCTCTATTTTTGATAATCATCAGGACTTATTTGTCAAAATCTCTATCTCTCAATCAACAACCTACGTCATTGATTGAGGGGGAGAATGATTTCAATTAAATTAAAAAGTTATTTGGCATTAAAATTTGTTTTCAAAAGATATACATGCATGTTTTAAAAATGGAGTTTAAAGTCTTAAAATCCGATTCTTATCAGTTTAAACACTTTCACAATCAAGTCACAATTCTCCTTAAAAGCTTTCAAAATCAATTTAAATCTATACGAGATCACAAATTTCAAATGATTTGATAATTGTGATCGGGGGAGAATGTGTGATTTAAATTGGATTTAAACTGATAATTAGGTAAATGGTTATAAAAGGATGTACATGCTATCCCGCCCACATGTGACAAACGATTTCAAATTTTCAATGCACATGTTGAGGGGGAGCATCTATCTTAAACCTTTGATTTAAAACGTGATCATTCATCCTAATGTGCAGGTTCCCTCTAGTATGTGCAAAACTCTTTTCAAACCTCGAGGCACATATTAAGGGGGAGCAAATTTATGGAAACCTCATCCTTCCCGGAATTGCTATATCTACTTGATTTGTTGAGGGAAGTGATGTTGATATCTTTAGAAAATGGTAATCAAAGTTAATTCTTTCTCACCTCCGTGTGCAAAACATTTTCAATACTTGTTGCACATGTTGAGGGAGTTCTCGTTCTAAAATATCAAAACAATTCGGTACAAAAGCTTTGATAATATATCACAAGTATCCGAATTGATTTTCAAATGGTTTTCAATTGGATCCATTGGCGGATGAACAATACCAAATAGACCGACCAACTTTACTTCATGTACGGTGATATAAGGATGATAAGGTTAGGTATGTGTTCCCATGATCCGCTGAACGGAGGGATCTACCGAGGACAATCCACTAGTTAGTGTAGAAGTCCTTAGGTATGATGTTAAAAGGAGAAAAATGAGATATGGGAAGAGTGCGGACTAAGGCCGAGCTAGTCTTGGAATAAACCCAACAAGGTTCTAGCTATGAAGTCTCGGTAAATCAAGGGGTTGAAGAATTAAAAGAATTGAATGAAAATAGGGTGAAAACAAATAGCCCTCCTTTAATTCAACCTTAGGGCGTAAACCGGGTTCAATTCATATACTCTTGATGGTAACATCGGTATTGAAGACAAGACGTCATGGACCCAAAGGACGACCGCACTTCAACTTTCCAAACCACTCAAGTTCCTCTTAAAAGGACTTGTTTCATTCTCACGGGAACCGACATTATCTATCGACTCTCTTAGAGATGGTTGATATTGAAGAAGAGACCCTCTCCTAGTCTCCGTTATAGGATCCAAATATGCACAAATTGTGTCTAGAGCCACGAGATCATCAATAAATCTCATTAGGACACTTTCAATGAAGACTCTCTGCTTCACACAATGTGGAAGAGATTATATCTTGAGTCCCACGCATTATCCTTGTGGTATTGCCGAACATCCGAGTGATATGTTTACAAATTCACAATGAAGATGGAAAGCCTTCGGAGCCAACATCAAACAAGCTCTGGTAGGTGGCATGTGTGATCTATTTTATAGATCAACCATGTGACAACCGAATGAAACAATGGGGCGATTCAATCTCTTGAATCAAACCTGGTTCGAAGTTAGGGATTGACGGATACCTTTGAAAACCGGTCTTTGTGCTTATAAACTCTTTTCTTTAGCACATCGACCGTGTACTCATTTTTCAAACCAAAAGGTATTTTTATGATTGATAATTGATTTTCAATAAAACCTTCGTTGTATTGCAAAACAATTTCTATTGAGCAATACACGATTGTTTTTCAAATCTTTTTCATCAATCGGTGGACTTTATATTCATTGGTTCACTCACTCCGTGTTGTCTTCTTTGAGATGTTCGGTTTGAGAACAATTAGAACAATTTCGAAACCCCGTCAAGGAGATTCTTAGGAATCCTACCGATCACAGGCGAGTCTTGATCGATCGGGGAACCGCGGGGCGTACCTCAATTCAACGAAGTGATCAAAGACACTTTCGTGCGATTTGTTGCTAATCGTTGTATGCGAGTGCGCCCGACGTTTGCGGTGATCGTAATGAAGCGGTCAATCCACAACCGCATGCTCACTTAACACATTCAACTCAAAAGAAATCATGATTAGTGCATCAATGACTCGATATTTTCACTCCATGCTTCGCTCTGCGCCGCCAATATCGTGATTCAACAAATGCTTCCGCTACTCGATGAGAAGATATCATGATCCGAATGTGAGCATGTCGGTCCTATAGTCACAACATCACAAAATACCAACACCACAAAGGATGTGTCGAGATTGTTGATAGTGATGATCTCCAAAGATGGCTCAATCTTATCATCACGTGGATCAAGAAAGACCTCCACTTGGAATAACCAAACATGCAATGTGAAGAATCAATGACTACGAGCTCAAGAGCAAGGACTACATCAAGAATACTAGATCACTTGTTAATGTTATATCTATTTGTATTCTATGTAATTTTGGTATATGTTTGAGGTGACCTCCTGTGGGAGATTGTTAGGAATTAGAAATTCCGGTATTAAAGAGTCGGTCACCTCAAGTATATGTAATCGTTAGAAAGCTCGTAGTCGTAGTTCTTTTAAGTTAAGTAGTAATTTAGTTAAGTAACACCGTGGAGGACTGACGGGTCTTTACCCACCGATGCACGATCCACACCCGTGGTGTGGCGAATTATGTAAGACTATAAATACTCTCTACCTTCCAAGGTAGAGTTGAGCTCATAATAATATCTTTCACTTTCTCTCACTAAGTTCCCTAAACCTCTAACTTTCTCTCTCTAGAATATCACCTTATACGCCACCTTATGCTTATGGTTTGATGTGTATGTGAAAAGTTATATCTTACACTACTTGCCCTCAAGTAGACCTTATTAGATAGATTCCTAAAAAGATATCTCCCATAACCTGGAAAATATAAGTTTACAAACCCCTTATGCTAGAATAAAACAAAGCCGAACACCTCACGAAATGGGAACGAAACACTCAAATCTCTCAACTATTCTAAGTGTCAATTTTGGGGTGATCACTCAATCGCACAGTCATAACATGTATTCTATCATAAGCTTGGCGGTTACACAAATCTCCACCACTAGAGTTAAGGGCTAAACAATTTTCGAAGGCAATATGGGTAGACACGACAGAGGTTAGAGGGGTAACTCGTCATTACTAACATGTCACGGCGAAGTGGAAAAAATCAATGATACATGACCAAATTCATGGCCAAGACACCAAAGATTGCTCGCTGCATCACCTAGACACGCTTCATGACTAAAGGGTAGGATAAGACATAGGATATATAAATGGTGAAAAATAAAAATCAAGCATGTAGTCTAAATCTATAACCAAGTCATCACCACTTACCGTCCGCTAAAAGTTCAAGCTTTGAAGTCAAGAAACCGGATCATGAAATACTAGGTAGATGTGTCATTAGAGGACGTCATGATGGGCACACTACCTTTTCTCCAGTTGTTGGCATAATTACCAACTCCAATCTTCGAATGTGACCGAGGTGGCCTCCTCGATACTAAATCTATATAAAGCTCATAATGCTTATAACATCGCACTTTACAATAATTAAATAACATAACAATTTTTTTTCAACATAACAATAACAACTAAACATAATATCCCCCCACTTGAGATGAACAATGGGAATTCGGGGGGTATTCAATGATCTTTAAGAATATGTCATCGACGAAAGCGTGATTTCTGAACCTTTCCACTTGAACCTTGAACTTAGGCAAATGATGACTTCCCAATCACAAATAAAGACTACAGGGTAGGCTAAGGTGTATAGGTGTATCGAAACAATATATTGGGTTAACAAAATGAAAGGAATGGCTCAGATGGCTGTATCTAGGGGTATCTTGCACTAAAGGTAAGTGCAACATAAGGGTTTCACATGGGGGTCGAGAAGTCGAGGTGACTAATCGATAGACACACAATGGTAGTCTATTTGGGTGATAATCCTATAATATTGCCTTCTTAAACTAGAAAGTCCAAATACATCAAGCTAACTTAACATACCTCGTCTATGGTCTCAAAATGATGCAAAGGCCAAGTTCTAAAGTTTACAAGCTACCGGCACACTCATAATTTGGTGGATTTGGGGTAAAATATTGGAAACAGATAAGGCTAATCTCACCATATAATATCAAGGGTTGTATGTGCTCGGATAAGGTCTGATGGATCTAAACACACACCTTGTGTTAGTGACATTTTGAGTTATATTAATGAGCACGCGGAATATACTTAGTAATGCTTAGAAGACAGATTATATGATGTAATGTAAGTAAGAACAATAAACACAAAGCTTTAATATTATTAAGAAATAATACGAGTGATCTTGCTTATCACTAGGGTTACACCTTGAAGCTAATATGAATAATTCGTTATATTTTTTCTAAGCAATGACCTAGGATCTCGTTTTATAGCACAAGGAGTCCTTTACAAGATATAACAATATAGAATATACACAAGATCCCTTCTATACTTATCAATACACGGATACATAACATTTATCCTAATAGCAGTGGTAATATTTGTATTAGCAGTGGTAATGAGTTTCCACGGCTAGTGTAATCTTTAGCAGTGGTAACCACAAGACTATCAGTGGTAACTGTTAGTATTGTTAGGAATTGGAAATTCCATGTTAAAGAGTCGGTCACCCCAATTATAGTCTAGCATATGTTAGCTCGTAGATTTGTAGTTATTTACATTATGTTGTAGTTAATTAGTTAGTCAGTAGCGTAAAATAGTTTAGTGCAACACCGTGGAGGAAGGACGGGTCTTTACCCACCGTATCCACGATCCACAGGCCGATGGGAGGTCGTGTATTTGTAGTATAAATACCCTTCCATCCATGGAAGGGTGGTGCTCATTCAATCTAATATTTCATACTTTGTGTAAACCTCTACTAAGAACACCTCTCTCTCTACTAACTCTCTAACTATGGCAAACATGTATTTTGATCTCCCAAGACCACCCGAATCATCAAACACATAAAAATAACGATCCTACAATTGGTACCAGAGCCAAGGTTGTTGTGTCTTGATGATTTTTTATGGTTTCGAAATTGTTTTCAACATATTTTGATACTTTTGTGGTTTTGATTCTTATTTGATTATTTGAAACGGGTTTAGATACGTTTTTGTGGTTAAAATACGGATCTTTGGGTAAACTGTTCTTAACTGTTTAAAACATGTGTCCAAGTCATTTTTTTTTCCAAGTTCTGGTTGTGTATGCTTTGTCCTTAATTTGAATATCTAGTCATTTTTATGGTCATTTTGGGTCAAAAGGTGCATCCTTTGTGATGTTTTCTGGGTAACTATGAAGGTGGTCGGAACATGGTCGGAAAACTTTTTGATATTCATGCTAGCGAGTTGGTTATGTGTTTCTTGCTAGCGACTTGTCAATGTATCATGTCCAGATTCACTTTGTTTCTCACGTAGCGACTTGGATATCGTTGACTTTTTGAAAGTCAGCAATGAGTTATATCAAAAGCTAACTAGCGACTTGCTTTGGAAAAGCGCTAGCGACTTGACTCTTTAAAGCGGTAGCGACTTGTTATTGAACAAGGCGTGGCGAGTTGGCTTAGCGACTTGGCTAGCAACTTGGCTTAGCGAATTGGCTAGCGACTTGGCTTAGCGAATTGGCTTAGCGAATTGGCTAGCGACATGGCTCATATATGAGACCTAGCGACTTACACAGAAAGGATGAAGAAAAAGAATAACAAAGGACTTGACCATTAAAACCAAACACTAAAACATCATTGACTTCAGTTTCAAAACATCATCAGTCATCAAAAATATTTCAACAAATCCGAAACTAAACCAACATCCTACAACATATAACCTAACTCTTCCTCCATCATCTATTTCATTCAATCAAGACTCGAACAAGAAAGCAAGATAACAAAGATCTCAGTTTGTGGTTGGTTTTTAAGTTTACCAATCCAAAATCATCACTGATCTTAACCTTTATTACCTTCTGAAAAATCAAATCGAGACATAACAATTTGTGTTCATCGAATCATAACATTACTCCAAAAATCTCAGAATGGGTTCAATAACTTAACGTCGTCTGAATGAACCTTTTTTTTCCTTCATTGATCTTATTTCATAAAGACTTAATTGAATCTCAGATATCATTTTTCGTGGTACTTAAGTACATCAAGACCAATTGCCATAAACACTAAATTGATATTCATCATAGATTCTTATGCTTAATATACGAAACCTAAAAAGAAAAGAAAGAAGCAAATATGCTTTTCCTAGTTCTTAGTTTCGAATTCAGTGAAAAAAAAGGAGACTCAAAAACAAAAATTTAAGATAAACCTACATGATCCCCCTTAATAAACCTACCTGGAAAAAGTCTTGATTCAAAGCCATCCATGTGGCCGTCACATAACACCCTCGAGCCAACCCTGTGGCGAGGTCAGGTCCAACGAATATTTCTTGGGATTTTAGCCTTGTTTGTTCGGTGAGAGTATCTGAATAATGTTTGGATGGGTTTTTGGGATTCGCTTTTGATAATGATGTGGAGAGGAGATAAGGGTAGGTGAAGATGAGGAGGGGGCGCACTTTGTGTGGTGGGTGTATAATGATTTTTAGGTTTAGGTCACATGGTGTGTGAGATCGTTTTATATCCTGAATGTGATTTGGGCTTCAGGTTTACAACCGGTCATGTATTTCTGGATTGGATCGAGTTGTGATATGGATTGTATCTTGGGCTGAAACTAGTTATCAAATATTGAATTTGATTTGTTCAATTTTGTCTCGGGCTGCATCGTTATAAATCAATTGAGTGGTATTTTGGTATGGTATAAATTTTCACGAAGGATACATTCACGGCTTGAGCTTAAAATTTGTGAAAGAGATGGCTAAGGGGTCTTGTACGAGTATTTCTTACGGGATTCTAGTGTTGATTATATGGGCTTGGATTTGAATATTGGTTCATAGATATGAGATTTGAATTATAAGTTTTACTCAAGAGATTTGTTAATGTGATGAGATTTGATGATTAGATTCGTTGTGTTATGTGATTGGATGATTAGGTTTGAGGTGATAGGCGGTTGAATACTTTGATTTTTACGTTTACACAGAATACACTATTTCACGGCTTGAAGTGCTTATTGAACAAGAGTTGACTACGGGGTTGTTTGCATTTGGTATTTCTTATTTGGTTTTGAAGTGAGATTTTCCGGGCACGGTTACTTAGTTCGTCTTCTTTCTTGCTACCCTTTCACGAAGATGACTTGTTTGGGCGTTTATTGAATGTGATAAAGACTTGGCAATTTAGTTACGGTTGTAATTCTTTCTCGATCAACCCACAACGTAGCTATCACTTCGGTGTCTCACACAATTGAGGATTTGTCAAGAGGTTTCGTACATTGGGAACACCGTTTCTTTTTCACAATGTTTAGTATAAGTTTAAGTAACCAATCTAGGGATTTACACTTCATGATCAAGTTTGGTATATCGGGTTTACTTCACCATGTTATCACTGCAATAGCCGTCAAAATGCGTGTATGATGTGTTTACTAAAGTGTCTTTTGGATGGTTGTTGATACTGATGATGTTGGATAACAAACCGTTAATGAACCGCCGCATGTTCCCCTAAAACAGATATTCACCGAAACCAAGTTGTCATAACACATTCAAGCTGACATTGTTTTCGGTTTTGTCTTGATTTTGTAAAATCCCGCGAAAGAATCTATTTCTCGGTTTAAGTCATAGACTTGTAAAATCCCGTGACAATGGAAACATCCTGATATTAGTAAAGTGCATTTCCGGATATATCTTACGGTTTATTCTTGGTTTTGTAAAATCCCGCGAAAGAACCTATTTCTCGGTTTAAACCATAGAATTGTAAAATCCCGTATTGATGGAACCATCTTGGAGAAAGGAAAGTGTATTTAGGGATCTTATTTGATGCTGGTGCTACATTTTCTGTTTCGAAGAAGGGATAAAAGGGTGTACTTAATGAATTGGGTGTGTGTTTGGGTTGTCTTCATGACAGTTTGGTTATTATATGGTTTTACGGGGTTACGTGCGTTTAACCATGGTCGGGATGAAACCATTATCAAAGTTCATTTAAATGTCAAAGAAGGCTAGATTTGAGCAGTTAAGAAGATGTGACATCGGCGTTAATTCAGTATTATTTATTTGAGGTTAAAGTGAAACATCACGGGCGAGTGTACTTAGTATCTGAAGGTATCCGGGATGGTTGGATGAAGATTCTTCGAGATCCTTGTTCGAGCTTATCATCAAAAACGAAGACTTGGAAATCTAGTTATTGTTGGGTGACTTTTACCTCTTCTTTTACCACTTGGGGGAATTGGGCTCTTATCACCTCAAAATAACTATCACTTAAAGGAGTTACGTTGTAGTGCTCGAAGTCACATTCAATTGTGGATTTTCAAGAGGTAATGTACGTCTATTACTTGATGGTTGGTTGGGTGAAGAGTATAGAGTACTTAGAGATTCAAATGGGCATGAATTCTCGACACGCTCTTTGTTACATATGTGCAAGTTTAAGTCATGAGTTCGGGGTAGCTTACTTGAGGTCAAATTCATTATATCGGGTTTTCCATCGGTTGTCACGACAAAGAGCCTACAAAATGATAATGGGGATGATTACATGTTTTGCTAAGAAGCGAGAAAAGAGAGATAATGACTTACATCACTTCGTTCGAGCCTCGTACTCTAAAGAAAAGAAATGTATACGTTTCACAAGCATTATCTTGAAGAAGAGAAATCTTCTTAGGACGTATGAACACAACAGTTCATGCCTCGTACTCTAAAGAAAAGAAATGTGTACGTTTCATGCGCATTATCTTCAAGAAGAGAAATCTTCTTATTATGACCATGCTCATCAACATGCTTCATACTTTTTCCATGCGCTTGGTCATCAAGTGAACCGGGCCACCATCGATTGTTTTTCTCATTCCACTTGCTCGATTGTAATGAAGATGGCGACATCATGTGCTTATTTTATGAGAGAAGTGTGAATAGAACATTCGGATGATTTTCACTTATTTAATCAAGAATGGCAACTCCGTATGCAATTCTTGAGGGAGAACAAGTGTGAAATTATTGCATGGTTGATTATTATTTGAGAATTTAAATAATGGTTATCTGACTCTAAACTCATGTAAGAACCGAGCTTCTTCTTATCGGGTAATCTTCACATGGAGTTTCTTCTTAAGAGTCATTAGTTGACATCTTCACAAGTCGATATGAGTTTATTGACAAAGTGCTTCCGGTTAATGCTTCACGTGCACATCAACATGATGATTCGAACAACCTTCATTCTTGTTTGATGTGATTGTTGGCTTGGTGTTACCATTTCGTGTTCGTTCTTGACGATTCTTGATTTCCTTGATGAACATCTTCTGTTCTTGTTTGATTGGGAGGATTCTAGTTAAGGGGATGTGCAAGATGTAAGTTGATTGGGATGCTTTTCGATGTTCTTGTTTTGGTGAGTTGAAGATGTTGACTTTCTATTCCTCAACCTGACAATCTTGAAGAAGGTCGAGTCTGATCGGTTCTACATTTTCGCTATATGTTAGAAGACTAAAAGACGAGTTGCATGTGATTATCAAAAGACTTCTTCTTATTATGGGCATTTATCAAGCAGTTGTCGGTTTAGGGAGAGCACTAATTGGGGAGATTGAAATGCCAAATTTAATCCCTAATTAGATTTGCTCACAATGTACTTCACAAGTTGATTCCCACAAGAGTTCAAGTGTTCTTCTCAACAAATTTCTAGTATACGGGCTTCGGTGAGTTCTTGATTACGAAGTGTCAAAACCAAAGAAGGAGAAAGGAGACTCACATATAAACACAAAGCGAGTAAACTTGATGAACTTAATTCTTCTAAGTGATTGAAGATATCCCGGAAGACAAATGTTATTACATGAGAAACTCAAGGTTTGACTCATGACGAGTAAACTTGATGAACTTAACTCTTCTAAGTGATTGAAGATATCCCGTAAAACAAATGTCATGACCGCAGAGAAACTCAAGGTTTTACTCATGAAGGCTTTTGTGTTATTATTCCAACGACGTGGGGAAGAGATGGAAGAGTTAGTTTCGAAGATGAAAGAGGTACACAAGTGTGTGATGATTTTGATTTTATCACAATCATCGGGGAGAGATTGTGTACATTGGGGATGCTCAACTGGTTTACACGAGGGCTTAATCGTGATTCGAGATATAATCACTTATTCCGCGTTGACATCCAGAGATTGTCACCCGCAGATAATAAGTGATTCGCCTGCTTCTTCAATGTTATCGGTTATTCTCTTTGGGCATTCGGTACTTTGGGTTCTTGAGCTTCATACACTTTCTTGAGGGAGAGAAAAGTATACATCGGGTTATTCTTTGGCTATTGGACTTAATGCTACTTGATGGTATAAGTTTCTTTGTCTTCGGTATGTGTATTCGGGTTCGTGAGCTCTAGTCTAAGAGATTGACCGCATCAATTCAACTACTTGGGGAAATGGTCTCTTGACACCTTTTGGAATGGATTGCTTGAGACTTCAAGGAAAAGAAATTTGAGAAGATTATTTAAGTGTGGGATGAAACGTTGTTTGGTGTTCTATTGGATGATATAACCTCGAGCGAAGAATCACGGTGATTATTCTTAAAAGGAGCGACAAGTTCGATGATAATGGTGTGCTTCTTTGTGCACACAGCTAAGAGAAGCTTGAAAGAAAGCTTTGAATCTGCTTTCACTAAAGGATTTTCGGTTTGGAGGCGCCAAAGTCTCTCTTTCTCAAAGGCTCATGTTCTATCTTCGATTCAAGAGCCCTTGGAAGCTTTGGTGGTGGATGTTTAAGAGATGACGAATTCTATCTTCTACGACGTCTTTCGATATCCTTATCTCGGTACTCAGATTATCATCTTCTTATATTATATCATCTACTCTATCTTTGTATATATTTATCAAAACCAAAATACAAAATATAAAACCAACAAAACAAAATAGAAAATATAAAACCAAGAAAAAGAAAATAGAAAATATAAAACCTACAAAACCCATAAAATCGAAAAATTTGAAAATACCAAAATATTGTTTTCATGACATGTCTTCGGTATCGATAACATCTACGGTCTTAGAAATGTCATTCAATAATGGCACGGACTTTAGATGAAGTTCGAGCGGGAGGTGTAAATATTTTTTTCTAAACATGTCACAAACGATGGCTTCTGATTATTTCGCATCAGAACCGGGCTTCAAATAATGGCTTGCGCTACTTGAGATCAGTAACCCGTGCTTTAACCATGGCTTGCTATTATTTCAAATAGCAACTTTGTTCTTTAAAGGAAGGAAAGTCTTTGCTATACAAATTTTCAAAAATATTTCGTGCACTTATCCTAAAACTATTTGAGGAAAGTATGTCGAAGGATCATTGCTCCTACACAAATGTTTTTCCGTCTAAAATTCTTGAAAAATATTTGTTGTTTTCCTAAAATGGTGGTAAATGAGTTGCTTGAAAATCAATCGAATCGAGTTTTCAGACATTCATAAAAACTCAATCGATGACTTTAGCACTTTTAAAACTTTTCAAGAAAAAGAGTCATTGATTGAGGGAAGAATATTTTCAAATTTATATCTTCTAACGGACTTTCTTAATTATCCTCGTGTTTATCTCGAAAAATATAATTGCCTATGTTGAAGGACTAGGTTTCTAGGATATGATTGTTAGGTTTAGATGATTAAAGTTTGATGAACACATAATTCCCTTGCTATATATGATCCGATTGTTATGTTGAATTGACTTTAATTAGTCGATTCTTTGTTATGGGTGATGTCGACCACCATATATATGTGTGTGTGTTCACTAACGTATGCAGATATCATGGATATAAGAATGTTCCCGATCCGGATCCCACTAATGATGATGATTGGATGCCGAAAGGAAATGGTAACTATTTCTTGGGTTGACAAATGAAGAAACGGAGCTTAATTGGACTTCTATGGAGAGTTGGCATAAATGCAACGAAGAGGTCTCACCGCATCGCAGATGATTTTCTTCTAAGTGATTGAAGAAACGGAGCTTAATTTGACCTCGGTTGGCATTAAAATGCAACGTAAGAAGTCTCATCGCATCGCAGACGGTTTTCTTCCAAACCCTACAAAGAACAACGAAGCTTCTCAACCACCTAACATATCTTTGTGCAGGATACCATTTTTAAACAATTTTGAATTAATTTGAATAAATTGTTTTGAAAATGGAATATATTGTTTTGAAAATATATTGGACTAAATTTTGAAAATCACCGGACTTCATTTTATCAAAACTTAAGTCACTTAATTATCGACTTCGGTCATCGATTGAGGGGGAGAGTGATTTAATTTAAAATATTTTCATACAATATATCTTAAAAAAAAAAAAAAAAAAAAAAGTCCGTTTTGTACAACAAAAAGTGGTGATCTAAAGATTTAATGTTATGTCATGGTATGATTTTTTTTCTTTAGAATCAAGGTCTTTCAAAATGAAATCTTTTACGTTCTTGTTTGATTGTGAAATTGTTTTGTTTTACTTAAAAGATCTCTTAAAACTATCATACCCGACACTAACAATCTTTAATGTCTTAAAATGGTCCGTGTCATCATCTTTCAAAATTGAATCTTGCCACGTCTTTCCCCAAATTTTTCTAAATGATTTAAATCGGTTGGGATCACAAATCTCAAATGGTTTGATATTTCGATCGGGGTAGAGATCGTGATTTAAATCTCAAATGTTTTAAATGGAATTGGTTTTAGTCCTTCATAGGCACTCCCGCCTCCATGTGCCAAACGATTTCAAATACACAATGCACATGTTGAGGAGGAGGATTTATCCAAAAACCAGATGAGTATTTAAACAAGGCCACATTTTCTCTCATGTTTTCTAAACCTAATTAAATCACTTGGGATCCAAAATCTCAAAGGGTTTGATATTTTTGATCGGGGAAGAATTTGTGATTTAATAATGAAATTTGATAAGGTGATCGTTTTGATTCAATTGTGCAGGCTACTCTCTCGTATGTGCTAAACGCTTTCGAATCTCGAAGCATATATTGAGGGGGAACATTTTTAATGATAATAAACTATCGAGGTGCAAATGCTTTTATGTGTTAGCATAAAGTACCTTGATTGAGTTTTCAAATAGTTTCTTAATGGCTCTTGTGATTGTGGATGTGCTTCAAATTAACTCTTGCCTAGGGGTGTTCGCGGGGCGGTTCGGTTCGGTTAGTTGGGAGATTTAAACTATCCATTGCGGGGCGGGTAATTAGTTTTACTATCCAAAATCGAACCGTACTAGGCGGGTAACCGGACAAGCGGGTACCCGAAATGAGCGGTTACCCGCGATTCGGGTCACGGTTAACCATTTTAGAAGTTTAATCAAGTTTAACTTTATAAACAATAATATGTTCTAATAAAATTAAATGTCAATTAGTAGATTATAATCATATAAAACTTATCACATTAGAATAATTACATTCAAATATCCATACATAATCAATTAACAAAATAATAGTTATTCGACATTTATATATTACGTTCACATTTATCAACTTTAGCACATAAAATGTCTAGAATTGTTTACATTAAGAGCAAAAGGGCGTTATACAATAAAATTAGTGCATTAGTATAATTAATATTGTACAATTATTTAAATATTTAGTTAAAAAAACCTTCATATATTAAGTACGGTTCGGTTCGGTTAACCACGGATATCAAAAACTAAAAACCGAAACCGAACCGTGATAAGCGGGTTTTTTCGGTTTCGGTTTTTTTCGATTTCGGTTTCTTCGGTTTCGGGTTTTTTCGGTTTCAGATTGAGCGGTTCGGCTCGGTTCGTCGGTTTCTCGGATTTTTTGAACACCCCTACTCTTGCCTCTATGTGATAAAATGTTTTCAAATATCCTATGCACATATTGAGGGGGAGAATTTTACCATGAAAATCAAATGGCTTTTTCGTATGAAAATGTGATCAAAGAAAATATTTCAAAGTCCTCTTGCCTCCTTGTCTTTGAACAATTTCTAAATCATACGCACATGTTGAGGGAGGTTTTCTAAATGATCAAAACTATTAAGGTACAAAATGCTTTGATCTCATATCACAAGTACCTTGATTGTTTTTCCAAATGATTTTCAATTGGTTTTAAGGAAGAATGAACTGTACCAAAAGACCGACCATTTTACTTTATGTATGGAGTTATAAGGATGGTAAGGTTAGGTATTAGTTCCCATGATCCGCTGAACCGGAGGGATCTTCCTGTGATAATCCACTAGATAGTGTAGAGTCCTTAGGAATATTGAAAAAGGAGAAAATGAGAATATGGGAAGAGTGCGGATCGAGACAGAGCTAGTAATGGAATAAACCCAACAAGGTTCTAGTTATGAAGTCTCGTAAGCACCAAGGGGTTGAAGAATGAAAAGAACCAATGTGAAAAAGGGTGAAAAGAAATAGCCCTCCATCAATTCAACCTTAGGGCGAGAACGGGTTCAATACATATACTCTTGGTTGTTACTAAGGTAACACCGGTATTGAAGACAAGACGTCATGGACCCAGATGTGACCGCACTAAACTTCCCAAGCCACTCAAGTTCCTCTTAAAAGGACTTGTTTTATTCTCACGGGGAACCGACATTATCTATCGACTTTCTCTTAGAGATTGTTGATATTGAAGAAGGAGACCCTCCCACAGGAACCAAATATGCACTATTAAGTCTAGAGCCAAGAGATCATCCACAATATCTCGTTAGGACACTAAATTCTTGAAGACTTGCTTTTTCACACAATGTGGAAAGTAAGTATATATTAAGAGTCCTACGCATTATCCTTGTGATATTGCCAGAACATCCGAGTGATATGATAAATATTCACAATGAAGATGGAAATCCTTCTAGAGCCAACATCTAACAAGCTCTTGGTGGGTGACATGTGAGATCTTCTCGTAAGATCAAACTTGTGACAACTGGATAGAAACAATGGGGAGATTCACTCGTGAATCAACCTTGGTCCAGGAAATGAATTGACGAATACTTTTGGAAAAACCGTTCGATGTGCAAACCTTCTTTTCTCTAGCACGTCGAATGTGTACTTATGTTTTCAAATTCAAAAAGTATCTCTGATTGAAAAATACTTTTAGAAAACCGTTCGATGTGCGAATCTCTTCTTTTAAGCTAGCATGTCGAATGTGTACTCTTTCTCTAATACAAAAAGTATTTTGTTTGAAAATTGATCTTTCTCATAAAACCTTCGTCGTATTGCAAAACTCTTTCTTCAAGCAATACGATTGTTTTTCAAATCATTTTCATCAATCGGTGAATCTCAATTATTGGTTCACTCACTCCGTGTTGTCTTCTTTGAGACGTTCGGTTTGAGAACAAATAGAATTGCGAAACCCCGTCAAGGAGATTCTTAGGAATCCTACCGATCACAGCAAGATTGTAATGATCAACGAGGCAACCGGGCCGTGTACCTCAATTCAACAAAAGTGATCAAAGACACTTTCGCGGCGCTTTATTGCTAAGCGTCAGTATGCGGTACACCCCGACGATTGCGGTGATCGAATTGAGGAGTCAATCCAAAGCCGCATGTTCACAAAGAACCACACTTAATTGAAGAAATCATGATGGTGCATATCTACATAACCCGGTTACGATATTTTATACTATGCTTCGCTACGCCATCGCAAATATCATGAACCAAGAAGGCTTCCGCTACTCGATGGAAAGATGTCATGATTCAAAAGTGTGAGCATGTCGGTCCGAAAGTCACAACTTCACATGATGGAAACACAATAAAGGGTGATCCGAGATTTACCGTGGTGATGATCTCAATGAAAGCTCAAGATCATCAAAGATGTGGATCGATTAAAGGCCTCCACTAAAAGTACAAATCAAGGCGGACTTTGAAGAATCGCTACTAAAGCACAAAGATTGCGAAAGTGAAGAATTCAAGTCTACGAGCTCAAGAACAATGTCAAAGAAAGAATGCTAGGATGCAAATGTATTTCATGGGGTGACCTCCTTGGGAGATTGTTAGGAATTTGAAATTCCATGTTAAAGAGTCGGTCACCCCAATTATAGTCTAGCATATGTTAGCTCAGATTTGTAGTTATTTACGTTATGTTGTAGTTAATTAGTTAGTCAAGAGCGTAAAATAGTTTAGTGCAACACCGTGGAGGAAGGACGGGTCTTTACCATCAGTATCTCTCGATCCACAGCCGATAGGAGGTCGTGTATTTGTAGTATAAATACCCTTCCATCCATGGAAGGGTGGTGCTCATTCAATCTAATATTTCATACTTTGTGTAAACCTCTAGCAAGAACACCCTCTCTCTCTACTAACTCTCTAACTATGGCAAACATGTATTTTGATCTCCCAAGACCACCCGAATCATCAAACACATAAAAATAACGATCCTACAAGTATTATTCCCAACAATCCTCCCCTAAACTTATGATTTCTCTGCAAATCAATAAGTTTCTTCAATCTTCATTATCTGCAAGGATTTGGGGAATTCTTTCAAACACTTCATCTTCTTCTTAATGCTTGAATAGCTCTTGAACATTGATCTTGAAGCCTGAGTAACAATGCTCTGACCTTCTCACTATCTTCATGAACTCTTATAGTAGTACACGACATCACGGTGAGAGTTCCATTTCAGTGGATATTCTTTCTCGAAAGCATGAATGCATCTACTCCATTTGTTTGTAGAAACATGATGAACTTCACATGAATCATAGTAGAACCATTTAGTACCGGACATGAACATGAGAATTTCCGAAATCATCATTAACATCCGGTTCATAGAGCCTTCTAAGATTAACCCATAACGCATCTCCTTCATATCTTTGAGATCTTCAAGATCAAATCTTTCTTGAACTAATTTCCATAATTTATCAAGATCATCTCTCACAAGCTTTGATGAGATCTTCAAATTGAATGAATGATGAAGTTTCACCACCTAGCCTTGTAATCTTCCATGTTGGAGCAAAGTTGCTAGCGATAAACACTTCCCGATCAATGATAGGATGTCCGACTTGCGGTGGTTCGGATAAAATCTTCTTCTTCTATCAAAATCATTTGAGTTAGTTGTTCTTCATTGAATTTCTCGGTTGGAACTTCTTGTTCTTCAACAAACTTTATCTTCTTAAATGTCCGAGATTCACTATCTTTGGCCTTTCTCTTCAAATTAGGATACCTTCTTGCTTCTTCTTCTAATCCATTGGAATAAAATCTTTATCTTGTCTTTGAACTCGTAGTAGATACTTTCAACTTTATCATCGTGCCTTCCTTTGAATTGATGTCTTTTCCACCACCAACCTTGCAACAATAATCTTTCATCATTGAAATCACCGTGCCTTTGTTGGTTGTCTTGGTTTCTTTTGGCCCTTCTTAATCGAAAAATAGCATCTTGAAGTGCTTGATTATTCTTCATCTGAATAAAGTCCTTTAATTGTGCTGTTCTTTGATCTTCAGTTAAAGACTTATCAGCCACTAGGTCAATTGCTTTCTTCTTGATCACTGGATCATTTTCAATCAAGAAATCAATTTCTTCTTTAGTAGGTACATAGCTGAAATCTAGAGTCTTCTCTCTGAATCTTATAGGTGGAATAGTGGAAAGTGGATCTTCCATTCTATCCAGCCTTTTAGCCTCCATAAAGCTTGCAATCTCCAATTCTTCAAGCTTTTTCTTTTCAGCAACTTCAACTTCATAAATCTTTCTTGCAACTTCTTCATCATGAGCAATCTGAACTTGTTCTTTCTTTGAAATCTTTCTTCTTGTTTGCTCCTTGCTTTGCATAACAGCTTTACCTTTGTCTTTCTTCTGTATATCAATTTCTTCACTTGCAGTGGCAATATCATGTCCAGCAGTGGGAATATTTGGCTCTGCAGTGTAAATTGGATCAGTGGTAAAATCATTAGTTGTAGTACTAAAAACATCTTGCTCTAGTTGCTCTTTTTGAGTATCAGCTTCCTCTGCACCTTTACTAGAAACACCTTCATCTTCAAAATCAATTTTCCTCCCACGAGTTTCAAAGATCTGCTTTTCCTCCCTGTTTGGGAGAATTTCCCAAATCTTGATTAAAATCAGCTGAATCACCATCATCAGGTGCGAATGGAGATGATATCACTAGCTTTGCAGTTTTCCTTTGCTTTTTCAACCCCTGCAACTCTTCTTTCAAGGTCTGAATCTCCTCCTTTAAATGTGTAATATCCTTGGCATGCTGCTTCTTGACTTGTGCCAGGTCTTGTTGTAGAGATTCAACCTGCTTGGCTAAGTTGGTACACATATCCATCAATTCCATTTGTTGCACACTTCCCTAAACACTTCTAACTGTGTGACCTGTTGGGAGAGGTGAATCATGGGGCAATGGCTCAGATTCCTCCCTAGTTGGACTAGGTTGAAGTCTAGAACCACCAACGCTTGTTCCTAAACCAAAAGGATCGTGGACATGTTTGTGTTGTAATGAGAGAAGTTGGTCGCTTTGACCTCCTCTCATAGGTGTGAGAAGCAGTGGTGTATAATCAATGTTTGGAACAATGATTATTGGTGAATTTTGTACCTGAGAAATCTTTGCAAGAATTTGAGGAAAAAGAGGTGTAATAGTCCTATTGCCATCTTTGTTCATATTTTGAAAAACTTTAGGTTTAAGGCAACGGATTTTATAAACTCTAGTGTGGGGTTGCAGTTGAAACTCATTTAGCACTGCTTGCACAAACCTTAGATACATCAAAATTTTTGTTGAACTCTTTACATTGCCTTGCATACTTTGAAAAATATATTTTGACCAATTAAAAGTCCTATCTAAAGCTAGACAAACCAAAGGGTAAGCCATGGTTGAATTGAATTGTTCATAAGAAGTTTTCTTAGGACTTAGGCAATGCAAAAGAGTATGTATCAAAAATCTCCAATGGGGACAAAACCACTCTTTTGAAAGTAGCCTTTTGTCGGTGGTATCATACCCCATGGATGAAAGATGTGTATGAATTTCGGCATGGGTAATGTGATGATACCATTGAGATCATCCAATTGGAGAATTCTCCTCAAGGATGCCTCAAGAACATCAATGGTTACCCCATCCACAGGTGGCTCAAGAGCATCCATCGTTTCATGTGTATCTCTAGTTTCAATGGTTATGGACCGAGCGTAAGTCCAAAACTGCTTTGATTTGAGAGATATAGATTGTAGGATTAAGTAAAGCATACCTTATATGGGTAGTATTTAGAAAGTCCACAATCTGATGAAAAACAGGGCCACTCTTCTCGTTTGACTTTCGTAAGTAGGCCACTTGGTTGTGCTCATCTACAAAAGTGATAGGTGCCATAGAATCTTTTGATGAGAAATATATTGTGTCAATATGAATTGTATAAAGAACTCGCCAATTGAGAGAAAATATATAAACAGTTAGGGTTTTAGAGTTTTGCGCAAGAAAGATTATCTAAAGAAAAGATTTATCTTAAGAAGATAAATTATAAGTAGGAAAGTAGATAATCTTTAAAAAATTTACCCTATTTATATATGGAAAGAAATTAACTCTCAACGGCTAGTAAAAATTTGGTTACAGAAACAACAGTTGTAACGGCTAGATCAACATGGTAAAAAGAACATCACAAGGAAACCGTGAACTAGCAAAGGAATTTTTCACAAAGATTTTCAAAGAGCGTTGGTAAAGAAAAACATATGAAAATTGGACCGCCTTTATCATACTTTTAGCAAACTACCAGCTATCAACGGATTTGATATGTCTTTACCATAAGCCGCTTGCTATGGACTAGCCAACTTTTAATCATAAAGAATATGGTGAGTTGATAACCATATAGTTTTGTAAACTATCAACCATAAACGGTTTGTTAAGTCTTTACCAAGAGTCGTTTGCTCGGACTAGTTGATTCTTATGTGGGTTAGACATGGTGAATCAATAACCATTTGTTGTGTATCTCGCTTATACACCTTTTAAGATCAACTCCCATCTATGCCGTGCATAAAAGTTATTGAACAAGCAAAAACACAAGCACAAAACATATACAAACTTATACAACAATGTTAGTACCCAGAGGCGCCACTCAACACCAAAGACCATTAGACACAAAAGTTTATGGATTTAGCATGCCAATACTTGTTACCAAGTAATCAAATCTACCCACATCAAGTCCTTTTGTTAATAAATCAAAGATAGTTGTCATCAATATGGATTTTGACAACTTGAATTAGTCCTTTTCATAATGGTCTCTTATGAAATGGTGTTTAATTTCAATATGTTTAGTCTTTGTGTGTTGAACTGATTCTTAATAATGCAATGGTAATCATTATTGTCAATATGAATGATGGTATTCATGAAATTGTACCCATAGTCCAAAAGTTGATTATGAAGCCATAGAACTTGTAGGATATAAGTTTTCACATACACATCATAACATTAACACAATGAGCATAGAGGTGATTTTAGAGAGAGAGAAAGTGGGACATTCTAGTAAGAGAAACTTGTAGAATATTAGATTACCAAAGAACATCCAACCCTGTACCTTGCAAGGTAGAGGGTATTTATAGGTTACAAACTAAACGACCTCCTAACGGCACGTGGATCGTGGATACGGTGGGTAAAGACCGACCTTCCTCCACGGTGTTGCACTAAACTATATTACGCTACTAGACTAACTAATTAACTACATTGAAACGTAAATAACGACAAGTCTACGAGCTAAATTATGCTAGATAATAGTTGGGGTGACCGACTCTTCAATCTTGGAATTTTCTAATTCCTAACAATCTCCCCTAAGGAGGTCACCCCATGTATTACATTTCAAAACCTAGCATTCTATTCTTGACTTTGTTCTTGAGCTCGTGACATTAATTCTTCAACTTCATAATCTTAGTGCATAAGTAGTGCAACTTCAAAGTCTCGCATAGATTTGTACTTTAGAGTGGAGGTCATTAATGATCCATGAGATAATAATTATGAGCCATCTTTTGAGATCATCGACTATCAAAATCTCGATACATCCTTTGTGGAGTTGGTATTATGTGATGTTGTGACTTTAGGACCGACATGCTCACATTCGGATCATGATATCTTCTCATCGAGTAGCGGAAGCATTTGTTGAATCATGATATTGGCGCAGCAGTAGCGTAAGCATGGAGTGAAAATATCGAGTCATTGATGCACTAATCATGATTTCATTTGAGATGAATGTGTTACGTGAGCATGCGGCTATGGATTGACCGCTTCATTCGATCACCGTAAAGCGTCGGGCGCACGCATACAACAGCTTAGCAATAAATCGCACGAAAGTGTCTTTGATCGCTTCGTTGAATTGAGGTACACGACCCACGGTTCCCGTTGATCGAGACATGTACCGCCTGTGATCGGTATAATTCAAGAATTTCCTTGATGGGGTTTCGAATGCTCTAGTTGTTCTCAAACCGAACATCTCAAAGAAGATAACACGGAGTGAGTGAACCAAATAATTTTAAGTCCACCGATTGATGAAAAGAGATTTGAAAACAATCGTATTGCTCAATATAAATTGTTTTGCAATACAACGAAGGTTTTATTGAAAATCAATTATCAATCATAAAAACACCTTTTGGTTTGAAAAATGAGTACACGGTCGATGTGCTAAAGAAAAGAGTTGTTAAGCACAAAGACCGGTTTTCAAAGGTATCCGTCAATCCATAACTCGAACCGTGATTGATTCAAGAGATTGAATCGCCCCATTGTTTCTGCTCGCTTGTCACATGGTTGATCCATATAATAGATCTCACATGCCACCTACCAGAGCTTGTTTGATGTTGGCTCCAAGGCTTTTCATCTTCATAGTGAATATGTAAACACATCACTCGATGTTCGCAATACCACAAGGATAATGCGAGGGACTCAAGATATAATCTCTCTTTCCACATTGTGTGAAACAGAGTCTTCATTGAAAGTGTCCTAATGAGATTTATTTGATGATCTCGTGGCTCTAGACTCAATTTGTGCATATTTGGATCCTGTGGAGACTAGGGAGGGTCTCCTTCTTCAATATCAACAATCTCTAAGAGAAAGTCGATAGATAATGTCGGTTCCCGTGAGAATGAAACAAGTCCTTTAAGAGGAACTTGAGTGGTTTGGAAAGTTGAAGTGCGCCCACCGGGTCCATGACGCCTTGTCTTCAATACCGATGTTACCATCGGAGTATATGATGTGAACCCGGTTTACGCCCTAAGGTTGAATAAATGGAGGCTATTTGTTTTCACCGTTCCTCATTCAATTCTTTTTAATTCTTCAACCCTTGGTGCTTACCGAGACTTCATAGCTAGAACCTTGTTGGGTTTATTCCAAGACTAGCTCGGTCTTAGTCCGCACTCTTCCCATATCTCATTTTCTCCTTTTATCATCATACCTAAGGACTTCTACACTAACTAGTGGATTGTCCTCGGTAGATCCCTCCGGTTCGGCGGATCATGGGAACACATACCTAACCTTATCATCCTTATATCACCGTATATAAAGTAGAGTTGGTCGGTCTATTTGGTATTGTTCATCCGCCATTGGAGCCAATTGAAAACCATTTGAAAAATCAATTTAGATACTTGTGATATATTATCAAAGCATTTTGTACCGAATTGTTTTGATATTTTTAGAACGAGAACTCCCCCTCAACATGTGCATCAAGTATTTGAAAATGTTTTGCACACGGAGGCAAGAGAAAGAATTAACTTCTTTGATTACCATTTTCTAAAAGATATCAACATCACTTCCCACATCAAATCAAGTAGATATAGCATTTCCGGGAAGGATGAGGTTTCCATAAATTTGCTCCCCCTCAATATGTGCCTCGAGGTTTGAAAAGAATTTTGCACATACTAGAGGGAACCCGTTAAGAAGTGCATACATGATTACCAAAGGATTTAAAGCCATACAATCAGGGTACCTTAGAAAGATTAAAAGTTGTGTGCCCTGATGACATGAATTTGCGAAGAGAATTCTCCCCCTTAATATATGCTTCGAGATTCGAAAATTGTTTAGCACATATTAGAGAGAAGTATGCAACAAAATTGGCCATCTTATCTTTTAACATCTTTCATATTTATATCACATTTTCTCCCCGATCAAAATCTTAAACCTTTGAGATTTTGGATCTCAAGTGATTTAAATATGTATGAGGTAAAATATTTGTAGGAGAAAACTGTGTCCGGTTTTATATGATCGAAATGGACAACACAGTGTTTCCTTTTTACAAGGGGAAACCACAAGACAAATCCTAGCACTATTACATGTATTACGCTTGTTCATATTTATTACACCACATATTACACATAATTAAAACACACCATAAACAAGATCCCAAGAAGTCTTCATTCATCCTCTCAAGAAGTTTGTAGTGACCATCACGAAGCCTTCCACCAACAAAACTTTCAAGGTCATGCGGAAGATCCTTCATGTCTTGAGTCTTCGTCGATTGCAAAGAATGAAGTGTTCACACCTCTTCACGCCATCATCATCCAAAAGATAGTCTTAACCCAAGATTTCATATCAATTTTGACTTCTTTCATTCTCGTGTCAAGTTCTTCTTCACCAATTTGAGAGTACCATCTCTAAACTTGTAGAGCTCACATAGACGATAAGCATACGAGATCCATATCCGCGGTGAAGATGACGGCTCTAGGGGTGTCAAGTACTTTATATTCACGATGAAATTCATGCCCGTTGCATTCCATTGTGGACTTGTAAGGTTGATCCGGTTTGGTAGCTTTCAATGCTGTCGAAAGTCCTCAACTCGTTGAATGACTAAGCCCCGATCCAAAGAGTGACAAACGCAGAGGGCTTTTTCTCACGGATGTAAATGCTCAAGGTGTCCTTGAAGATTTAAGAGATACGATCTTCAAATCATTTGGCGTAAGATGTTTGAAGTCGTTCTCTTCAATAGTATACACTTTGAAGTCTCGCTCTTTTAAGGACAATCTTCTTCAAGTACTCATATCCATAGATAGGGAAGATCTCTACACTAACAACACTTAAGATTTGCGACTTTGATCCGACATCATTGCGCCTTTATCGCCACCATGTCTTCGATGTAGAACTTCTTCTTTTGAACCACCAAAGGAGAAATACCATAAGAAGCAATATCATACTTTTGTTCTTCATCACCTGACTGATCAGAACCATCCGCTCAAGCCCCGATCGTAGTAGGTTGCGCTTTCATCTTTGATATTGATAGAGCAGTCTTCTTCGGCAGAGCGAGCACACGATAGTCCAAGTCGTGATTGAAGAAGAATTCACTGAATGGTCATTTGACCAGTTCACCACCAAGAGGAAGAGATTTGTTGACATTGAAGCGGCCGATTTGCTCACCGACTTGGTCATTCAAAGATCTTATGGCATTCTTCCATCGATATTGAAGATGATTTGCATCGAGAGGAAGACTTTGACAATTTCGTAAGCTTGTCCTTCAAGATCTCTTGGAGTTATGGATGAGATACTCTTCCGCTCACAAAACCATCTAATAAAACTTCCCATATCACCATTGTAGTGCGTAGAGAGTCTTCACTGAACTTCATAATTATTGGTGATAATCGATGCCCAATTGTTGTCGGGTATCATAGAGTCGACTGGGATGGTCCATGTGGGTTCCGGAGAAGGAGGTCTATCTTCCATAATGCGCCTTTGAATTGTGTCTCTTGAAGGTGCTACCGATGTGCTAGTGCGATTCCCGACCATGTAAGTATCAAACCAATCTTCTAATGGCTTAGGAATATGCTTCAGATGCATCATCTTCATCCGGTTCTCGAGTCACCATGACATGCGACTCTTCGTGAACCACTTGATCATCGAAATTGGGGTGGATGTGGATGTGAACCTTGAATCAACCGTCGTCCGTGCAGCAGATTTCTTCTCGATGTACTGCTCTTTGTAGGACCCGATTGATTAGAAGGTTTTGGTGGTGATGATGGTGGTTGTGGTGGAGGTGTGTTGGTTGTCGTAGAGGATCACCACTCGAGTTCCAGCCCCGTTGGTGGCGGAGGTGGAGGAGGATCTTTGCGGTTTTTCATCAATGTTTCCATCACAATTGTTCTCCTTTTCTTTTTAGCTTCTTTTTCCCGACGCCAATCATAAACCGCTCATAATTGTCGAATTTAATGGATTCATCAAGTGCCTCATAGAGTTTCTTGTGAACCTCATGCTTATCCTCTTCAAAGATCATACATCTTTTCAAACAGAGCAGCTCTCATATCCGTGATAGGAAGGTCCTTGAATCGTCTAAGAAGTGGAGCCCATAGCCCATTCCACAAGATCCTTGACTTCTCCTTCAATAGCGGCAAGAACCCTTCATTGAAGTTGAGGTGCTCCAATCTATAGACACGATCCACAAGAGAATCAACAGATTTAGGAAGTTGCCTTTCCGCAGCTTCTATCCTTTTACGGCTTTGTCCAAGAGTTGATCGAAGGTGAGGATCGGTGGTGGAGAAGTCAGTGGAGCCACCTCATCCGCAATTGTAATGACAGTTCGGGGGTTGGTGATGATGTCGGTGGTGTTTGTACAGATGATTGAGTTGGTATGGGAGGTGGAAGTGCAACAGAGTGAAGATGTCGACATCGAAGGAATTGTTGATGTATCTTGTCAATGTTGACAGAACCATGGATTGTGCAAGATCTAAGGGTTTGTCATTTAAGTATTGATCTCCGAAAGTGAAATCGAATCAAGTCCTTGAGTGAAGATAGAGAGTTGGTAGACGATTTGGTTCATCCATCTCAAGGTCTCATCGGATCTCGTCTCAAGATTCTTCCACGAGCCTTTCTCGCAATGTAGAGTCAACATTCCGCCGAATGAGTCTCACTAGGTGTAAATCTTTCTTTAGACGCTTGACACTTTGTCCACCTGCATTGTTCTTTAGCAGGAGATGATTCTGCTTCTCTTCACTCGTATTGATTGGTGGTGCTTGATGGAGATGATGAGATAGTTAAAAGCATGTGAGCGGCTTGTTCGGTTTCAACACTCACAACCCCTTTCCTTTGTCAAGTGTTATTGGGGTTGTTTGTCGAGGTAGTTGAATGTGTTCTCTTAACACTACTCCACCCACGGGTGCTTTAACATTCGACTTTCTAGGCTTTCTTTGGATTCCAAGTTGCGGATCGCCATCCTCATCGCTTAACTTGGTAATATTCCTTGGTACCTCGTTGTTCTCACCAATTTCCTTTTCCACTTTCTTCCTTTTTACTTTACGCTTCTTGGTTGTGGTCTCTGACTGTTGTGACCGTTCAAGTCTCTTTTTAGGAAGAGAGGCATAGGATGCTTGTGAGGCTGACTTGGTCATGGGAGAATTTGGTAGTAGAGGAGAGGGTGTGACGTCAGCAGAGGATTTGGTTGCTCTTTTCTTGTATTGCTTGAAGTAGTCCTTCTTCTTGATATCTTCTGTGAGAAGACAATCAGGAATTGGCAATCCAAATAGTTCAATGTCCATACCTCTAGGAACATATTTCAGGTTTCCCAAGACATATTCATCTTCTGCATTATGCAGAGTTGATTCACTCCTAGGATTAAATTTGTGTGTTTGTTGTAAGTACTGGATAACAAGCTTAGAAAATCTGATGCTGGGAATTACAAGCTTGTTCTGTTTCTTTCGACCATGATCATTGTTCTGGAAGTAGGTTCTATCAGATATGAATGTGTTCATTGATAAAGAGAATTCTTCCCAAATACGATCTCGAGACATTCACATCAACCCTATTAACGATTCCCATAGGATTTGCAAGATAGGAATTCTCACTTTATCGAACCACAAGTTTTCCCAGATAAGCACAAGTTAAGAATGGTTGTAATAGCTCTCGTGGTTGATACATGTGTCCGTGATGATGTCGGATGCTCTTGAAATCTTGCTCGATAACCCAACCCAATTAGAAAGACAATCGATCGTCAAGACCGGTGGAGATTCGTAACGAAAGTCGTGGTTACATGGGGTGATTCCAAGAGCCTTGCTCGTAATATCGTAATCAATTGTGAACTCCCTATCATCCCGCTTGCAAGAGTATTGTGTTGTGATTTTGTCCCATTGAACGGTGTTCCGTAATTGTTGAATGTAAATGGTCGGAATTGAGCATTGCTTGTAATTGTTCAAAGAAGTTTGTGTTTTGAGGATGTCAATAGAAACTTTGAGTATCGGATTTTGTTGAAGCCTTTGTAGGTCCACATACGCTTGCTTTTTCCAATAACGACCCATTGACTTACGGAAGGATTTCTTTGTTGGGAATTAAGGTAATCCACCGATTACGCCAAGCACAAACCATCGATTCAGAAGGTTCGGTTGAAGAGATTCTCAAGAAGAAGAACCGACATCGGGTTATACTTCAATAGAAGGATAAAGCGTATATTGTGTTGTCACCGAAAGTGGGAACCACGAGAGAGATAAGCTCGCTTAGAGTAAAAGTCACGTGTATGTATAGGTTGGCCAGACATGTAGAGCTTACTCAGAATAAACACGATGATTATCTAAACAAAATGATTAGTTGCATGCTTGTCTAGTTGTATGCTTAGTCTAGTGTAGTAGTAGAAGCGTAAATTGTCAACGCTTATTAGGGTTTCTTGCCTATATAAGAAACCATATTAGTTTGTTATAGATAAGCTTTTCTCAAGTTTCTCAAGTCTTGTATTCTATTTGAAACATAGAGTTTCTATAATCAAAGATCCATAGAGGATCAAAAGTGTTCTTAGTTACTATAACTTGTATTTATTTTCCGCTACAATACCAAGTTGTAGAGATCTTCTATTAGTTTGCTTGTGATTACATAGGCAAAGCTAACGATCCCCGAGTGCTTAAGATCTATCAAGGTCTTTGTTTCTAACAAGTGGTATCGAGCCTCTGGAAAGTCTCTACGATACTAAGAACCGATTCTCACCCCATACTACCAAACATTCATTCACCATGCCGGATCGAGATCATGAAAATGAAGCCACCAACACAAACAACACCAACACCACTTCCATGCAACAAATCGGTCTCAAAATAGCAATGGTAAATTTCCTTATTTGAAAAGGGAAGAATATGAAATTTGGACTATGAAGATGGAAAATGGATCTCCAATATTGATTGGAATCATGGGAGGTAGTAAAGAAAGGAAATAGTCTAAAGAAGATGATTCCCACGAGAGATGGGAAGTTTATCATGGCTCCACCAAAACTCGTGAAGAAGTCTTGGCCATGCAGAGAGCATAAAGTGAAGACTATTCTCGCTTCAAGCCATACACGAAGATCATCTATGTGATTTTCATCATATGGATGATGCTAAAGATATTTGGATGGCTCTCAAAGCAAGGTTTGGTGGAAATGAAGAATCAAAGAGAATGAGGAAGTCCATGCTTGACAACAGTTTGGGACTTCAACATATCGGAAGAAGAAGGTATCCACAAGGGATACGACGGGTTCCATAGGATCTTGAGTCACCGAATCACCGAATGCTAAACCGACAATGAAGATTGCAACTCAAAGTTCTTGAGGTCCTTGCCACCATCATGGTTGCATGTTAGCATTGCACTCAAGGCTAAAGGAGGGTTGGACATGCTCACCTTGATGAGCTATACAATGCACTCGTAACCCTTGAACCGGATGTCGTGACTCCCTACCGTACATCTTCTTCTAACCATGCACTTTTGTTGGGACCTCTCATTCCAACATGATGGTACAAGCTCCTAGCTCCAACTATTTTCCATCATCTCCTAGTTCCAACTACTTTCCATCATCATCTTCAACTCCCCGCACCACATAACCCTCGTCCCACTCCACCAAGTTCTCAAGCTAGGTCTAGTAGTGTGATGGAGAATGTTCTTCATTCGCTTGTTGTCGACTATGATACTCAAGCAGATCTTGCATATGAAGACTTTGATCGGTGGACCCTCTTGAAATGGAGGAAATGAAGCTGAAAATGCAGTGGCTTTGTCGATGGACATCAAAAGGTTTGAAGAGAAGGTCGGAAGGAAGTTTGTTTTCAAGGAAAGGAACCACCGCTTTGATAGGGGAAAGTCGGTGCTACTCTTGTCATCGATGGGGCATTTCTCAGAGAATGCAAGGACGAAAGAATGGAGATGGAGCCAAATATCTTTCCTATCGCTGAAACAATAGAAGTCGGAGCATCGCCAGCCTCCTCACCATGGATGAACAGTCAACTGGACTACACATGAACCTCGTTAATGAGGAAGCTCATGATATCGACAAGGTTGGACCGCTTGCAAGGTGCACTTTGGATGAAAGGCATGATCGCTTGCCTTAATGGGATTATCTCGTACACAATTGTATTTTTGGTCGTAGTCTTAGATACAATGAACTTAAGGAAGAATTTGATGCTATGAAACCTAAGTTTGATGCATGTTATATTGATAATGAAGCTCATAAACTAGCATTAAAAAACAGAGAAAGACAAAAGTATGGTTTCGTAAGAATCAAATTGCTTATGAAGAAAAATAAAGGTTTTACGCTTGATCTAGAAGTTGCAAATAATTACTTAAAACCGCGTCGAGAAAGCTAAGGATGAAGTCAGATTCGAAAACCTAGAGCTTAAGGAAAAACTAGCTAAGGAAATAGCCATGCATAAAGAATGGTTGGTAAATGGAAACAAGTTAGCTAGTCAAATCTATAACAATCAACAGTTACCTGCGGCTTAGGACTAGGCTTTCAAAAGTATGTAGGAGTAGAAGCTAAATATGATGGTCGAAATCCACACCGGCAGGGTTAGCTAACTTTGTAAAAGAAGGTGAATTACATGTCGTCCCCGGACCTATTAGAGGTGAATTTATGCCCATAGACCTATCCATCATCATTGACTTTGATGGATCACATCACCTATATGGCAAAAGTCAAAGACTTGCTGACCACGATGCCTCATCTAATGATTTTGTCTCTTGCTCTGACAGTGACAATTCATCGGATCAAGGGTCTACTTCCTATGAAAGCTGTGATTCAAATGAGAGGTCTGACCTTCCCAAGCCTGAGCCAACACCCAAGTCTGCACCCCAGTCCACTTACAAGCCTTCTAAGGAAACTGCTGAGGAATCCACTTCCAAGATAGTTTCTTCTGAAGACTTGTCTTTTACATCTTTAAATAATCAGTGTGTTAAAAACAATTCCTTAAATATATCTGTTTCAAGTACTTCTGCATGTAATCCAACATCTTCCTTTTTGAATAAAACTTCTAAGAAGAAGACATGTTTTGTATGTGGCAGTAAATTTCATTTGATTAAGGATTGTGATTTCTATGAACAAAGATTGGGTGCATGTGCTACTCTCAAAAACACAAACCTAATCGACCAATGTTGCTAATATTCCACCTTATGTCCCCAAGCAAAAAAGACCGACTCTCATTGGAGAAGTTCGCCACTGCACCTTTGACCAACCAACGAGCCCATTCTTTAAACATGACTATTGGCCTACATATGTTGACTCCATGTATCTTTGGGATGGGATATGGGAACACCGCGTGAAGCCCTCAAGAGTTGTTCTTGGACTAACAAGGACCAAATTATCAATGGAGGACCAAGAACAATGGTGGATCCTCTAAAACCTCATGCCCTAAACTCGTGATCCACAAGGCGTGTTCAAGTCGAAGAATGACTTGAGCCTCCTCCGATTTCTAACTGCTTGTATATATTTGTTTGTTGTTTGTAGGATCATCCCTTAAGCATAAGAATATTGGTATCGTTGATAGTGGTTGTTCCAAGCATGTCCGAAACAGGATATGATGCACAATTTTGTCCCTATAGAAGGTGGAGGCAATGTAACTTTGGAGGAAGTGATGGGAGTATCACGGGCAAGGCACCATAAAAACACCTCATCTAGATTTTGAAAATGTGTACTTTGTTAAGGAACTTGAAGATTTCAACTTATTCTCTGCTTCACAAATCATGACACTAAGAACAAAGTTCTCTTCATCGAGAATGAATGTCTTGTCCGTCTAAAGACTTCAAACTCCCGTAAGAAACTTCAATTCTCTTGAAGGTTCCTCGACTCACAATTTATACACATTCAACCTTAATGAAGTTCAACCAGTGGTGACCTCACTTGCTTGGTGGCTAAAGCATCTCTTGATGAGTCCACTAAATGGCATAGAAGAATGGCGCATGTGAACTTCAAGACCATTAACAAACTCTCAAAATGGGTCTTGTTGAAGGACTTCCCACCAAAGTCTTCACAAATGATCACAATTGTGTCGCTTGCAACAAAGGAAAACAACATGTAGCTTCTTACAAAGCCATTAATGCCATGAGCATCATTATCAACCTCTTCGCTTGCTTCACATGGATCTGTTTGGTCCAACTCAAGTCGAAGCATTGATCATAAGTTCTTCGCTTGGTAATAACCGATGGCTATAGCAAATTTTGTTGGGTTTTCTTTCGTAACCAAAGATGAAACATCTCAAGTCTTGTTGAATTCATCACTCTTGTTGAAAATCGCTTAAACAAAAGGTTAAGGGTATTCGGTGTGATAATGGGACGAGTTCAAAATGCTATTCTTATAGAACTCGTGGGTCAAAAGGCATAAAAGGGACTATAGTAATCCAAGAACCCCACAACAAAATGGGGTGGTGAAAGAAAGAATAGAACCTTAATAGAGGTCGCTAGATCCATGCTTTCAGACTCTAAGCGCCCACCATGTTCGGATCAAGTCATGGCACCACTGCTATGTGCTCAACAGGGTGTCCATTACTGCACCACAACTTAAAACCCCATATGAACTTCTCTTTGAAAGGTTCCCGCCATTCACTACCTAAACCTTTCGGTTGTCAAGTGACCATTCTCGAACACAAGTGATCCGTTGGGAAAATTTGATGAGAAGGTCGATGATGGTTACATTGTGGGTTATTCACTCATAGTAAGGCCTCTGTGGTGTACAATTTGCAAGCCAAGAAGATAGAGGAGACGTTGAACCTGAGATTTTTTGAAGATAAGCATAACATTCAAGGACAGGGTCATACGTGGTCTTTTGACCTTGACTACTTAACTGATTCCTTGGGTTACACTAGACACTTGGCTAATCAGAATGCAGGTCCTCAAGACTCTCCAACTAACCATGCAGGTCCCTTTGATGATGACTCTGAAAATGAGTTTGAAGATGATGAGCAACCCATACTTGTGCCCTCCTTCTCTCCTAACAATGTTGCAGGTACCACCTCCAAGGATACTGCTGATTCAAGTGATGACGATGACTCTCATTATGCTGAGGACCTCGCTAGGCTTCGACTCAAGAATTTGCGTACCAAGCTTGAAGCGAGAAACCGAAAGAAGGGGTAACTAATGAAGGAGTCGCCAGAAACAACGTGTCTGCTCAAGATGACTCTGTCACACCTTCCATCCCCAAATCAAGGCTATGCCTGTTCCTCCTCAAGTATCTTCGACTTTGGTGAACCCTATACACGCTTCCAAAATCTTCGATCTTGGAAATCATCAACCCAAAGTCGGCATCTTCACCTCACCCTCTTATGATGATGAATTTGAACCAACCATCACTAATCTTGATTCATCCATTGAAGTCAACCCCATCGCTACTCGAGAGGATCAATATTGCTCATCCTCAATCCAACATCATAGGTGATCTTCCGCACTGTTAGAACTCGACGGGCTATCACAAGTCCTCAATTTGGATGATTGCTTTTCTCTCTTATGTCTCTAACCAACAAAGAGACAATCACACGTACTTCAAACATTGTCTGCTTGCTTGTTTTCTCTCAAGTGGAACCAACCAAAGGTATCTCAAGCTCTTAATGATTCAAGTTGGCTAGAAGCAATGCAAGAAGAGATGCAACAATTTCACAACCAGCGAGTTTGGATCTTGGTTCCACTACACCGATGGCAAATATGCCATTGGGACAAAGTGGGTTCAAGAATAAGAGAGATTCTAGAGGTGTTGTGATTAAAAACAAAGCAAGGTTGGTAGCACAAGGCTTCGCATGTGGAGGAAGGAATTGATTATGATGAAGTGTTTGCCTCATTGCGGAGTTGAAGCAATTCGCATTTTCTTGGCTTATGCTTCTTATATGGGCTTCATGGTGTATCAAATGGATGTCAAAGGTGCTTTTCAGTATGGTGAGATTGAAGAAGAGGTTTATGTCTCTCAACCAAAGGATTTGAAGACCCGATCACCCAAATCATGTTTACAAAGTTGTTAAAGCTCTCTATGGCTTACATCGTGCTCCAAGAGCTTGGTATGCTCGGCTTTCATCATTCCTCGTCAAGCATGGCTATAGGAGAGGAGCTATTGATAAAACTCTGCTCCTCAAGAAGAATTACTCCGACATCATTCTGGTACAAGTGTATGTGGACGACATTATCTTTGGTTCCACAAATGAAGCTTGGTGCAGGGAATTCGAGGAACTTATGAAGGGTGAATTTCAAATGAGTGCTATGGGAGAACTTACTTTCTTTTTGGGTCTTCAAGTTCAAGTAGAACAAGATGGCATCTTTATCACCAAGATAAATATGTGCGGACATTCTGAAGAAGTTTGGTATGGAAGGTGTTAGGACCGCCACCACACCTTATGAAGCTCCAAAGACTAAAGCAAATAATGAACCAGATCTACAGTGAATGTGCATCCATGACAGTCCATGATTGGTTCATTGATGTATCCGACCGCTTCAAGGCCCGATATTACGTTTCTTTGTGAGTGTGTGTTCTCGACATCAAGTCACTCCACTTGCTTCCCATCTCAATGCCGTAAAGAAGATCTTTAAGTACCTCAAAGGCCAACCTCTTTAGGCCTTTGGTACCCAAAAGAATCTCCTTTCAAGTTAGAAGCATTCAGTGGATGGTGATTATGCCGGTGCAAATCGATAGAAGATCCACAACCTGAGGTCGCCAATTTCTAGGCAAAGGTTGATTTCTTGGCAATGCAAGAAACAAACCATTGTGGCCACCTCAACCATCAAGCGTATGCGTTGTCACGCCAACTGTCAGGACAAGTCCTTTGGATTCGTAACCAATTCTTGGACTATGGGTACAACTTTATGAACACTACAATTCATATAGATAATCAAAGTACCATCCGCATAGTCAAAATCCAGCTTTTCACAATGAACGAAACACATTGAAATCGTGCACCACTTTATAAGAGATGCTTATGAAAACATTTAATAAAAGTGGCTAAAATCCATACTGATAATAATGTGGCAGACCTATTAACAAAGGCTTTTGATGGACCAAGGTTTCAACACCTCGTGGTCAATATTGGTATGCTAAACCCTTGACTGCATAGTTTGAGGGGAGGCATAGGCCTCAGGGGAGGCATATGCCTCAGGGGAGGATTTGTTGCAAACTCTGCAGATTTTTGTTTGTTTTATATTTACTCTGCAGATTTTTTGTTTGTCTTTATATTTTTGTTTGTAATCTAACACTAACTTTTAATATTTCTCTAGTTTGTTTGTTTTTGTTGTTGTGTATGTTTAGTGTCTGCTTTTGCGCTTGTTATGCATCGCATTTTGTCTATTCCTTATCTAGATTGCGCTTTATACATCCCATGATCAAGATCAAATTCATCAAGAGTGGCTCATTAGTACATGGTCGATAGTCGAGAAAGTGTTGCTTGTTTCTTCCGATAACAAATCTTGAAGCATACAATTTGATTCTACTGAAGATAATACTGAAGAAAAGAAATTGAAAGTCAAATTGTTCATTCATTCATTCAAGAAACAGTTTACAGCTTACAGCTTACATAAAGTCAACCTACTTCTATTTTGCATCCTCAAGATACGAGCAGTAAACTTAAGCTAAGCCTAATCTAATGTATATCTTTCATTTCGAAATCTAATCGAATGCTGGATATGCGTTAAATGCTGGCTTTGCTTTTGTAGGTCTTGCATAACCACCCATTCAGTCTAACTGGCTGGTTGGATATGCACGACCAGAACGACGAAGATGCTAAGGACCAAAATGGAGGGATGGATTGATGAAAACGATTGACGATGACGATGACCACGTAGGATGACGAAGAGAACTATCGTGTCCTTTGTGCTTCATCTACTCATTTCAATCGAAATACAATCGATCCACCCTCCTCAAGCCCTTCTTCTATACGATGTGTGTTCATGCACCAAAAGATGGCGCAGTGAGACCAAGAACCACCTCTCTATCTTTGGGGAGTGGCGGATTCCTGGCACGAGGTCTTTGTTGAGACCGAGGTGCTGGAGGTTGGGAGTAAGAAGTTCCCTCCTTATAGGAGTCATCAGAATCATCAGCAGATTCACTTGGATTCACTACACTGTCATCTTCTGAAGAAGGAAGAAAGGGCGATTTATTTGGTCTTGGATAAGGTTGAGGAAAGTAAGAGAACCATGGGTTTGATTCACCACTTGATGATGATGAAGAGGATGAGGAAGCTGAGGAAGTGAGATCTATGACCTCAGGTTTGGTATTCATGGTGCAATTGGGTTAATTGAGGTTATTTGGCTTCTAGGGTTTGTGGTAAATATTTGGGGATCTTGGTGAAAAGATGAGTTACATTGGGATCATTTTATAAGACGGGTTCGAGGTTCAATGAGTTTAATGCAAGTGGGTGGCACAGTAATTCTAGAAACTTACCGAAGATTTTCTTATCTTTGATGCATTCTGCTGATGCCATAACTTCAGCAGATTGATCTTGTGATTCTACCGAAGTGTTATTTTGGGTTGGGTCAAAGGTGTCTTACACGTCAGCAATGGTCAACCAAACGGTCCATTTTTCTTTGACCATAATTTGGGCAAAAACACTTCATCCACCATCACTCGCTTCAGAACGAACAAATTCCCTCTCATTCCACTTACACAAACTCTCACCATTTCAAAATCATAATCCTAAACACTCATATTCCTCATGGGTCTTGAATTTAAATATGATCACAACAAAGTTGCTTTTCTAGTAATGGCAAAGGTTATGAACCAGCACGAACCAATGGTGGAATTCTTGAAAAGGTCCAAGATACGTTATGCTCTAACTCATTCTCCAAATGAGATATATGAATCACTGGTTACTCAATTTTGGGCAACTGCTGAGAAAAGGAGTGAGACAGAGATTAGGGCTGTGATTGATGAAACAGAGTGCATTGTGACCGAGGACCTAATCAGAAGGAAGCTTCACCTGGAAGATGCTGATGGAGCATTTTACTCTAATCAGGAAGATGTGTTGAATGGGCTAAGGGCTATTGGCTATCGTGGTACTAGAACTGATATGTGGCTAAAGAAGGAACTCTGCCCCAAATGGAGGTTCCTGGTTCACACACTGCTCCAATGCATGAGCAACAAGACTGGAGGATGGGACCAGCTTCAACCAAATCGGGATATGGTATTGTGTGTCTTTCTCAAGGGTAACTTTCAATTTTCTAAGTATATTTTCGAAAACATGGTTGAAAATATTCAAAAGACAAAGGGAAAATTTTAATGTACCCAAGGTTTTTACAAATCATATTAGACACCTCTACCCAAGCACAAGCTTTTTATCCTATAAGTTCCTTGATCGCTAAATTGTTTGCAACCATGAAAACTCACTTTCAAGGGAACATCATCCCTTGTTAGCATGCTATGTTGCCCAAGGTAATGAGGTGCTAATGAGGAGAATGTGGCTCATAATCCTCCTACTTCACCGTTGGCTACCGATGGTAATCCATTGGTCAACATTGATGAGGCCCATCTTCATCTGTTGAAGCAACTCATGTTGCTCCGCACTGACCCACCCTGTCCCGGTCCTCCACCCACACTTGATACTCATGTTGAGTCGAGCTTAATAGACCACCCACACCATGTCCCGTGAGGGATCCTCTGATGAAGCTATTCCCACATTGAGCATGACCAGTTACTCTACCGAAGGTCCAATGAGGCTCCCTCACCACGTAGCAATCTGCTGGTGGAGCTGAGGACCCCATTACACTCTCATCTGTGTATGCTCTTGTCAACAGGTATGCTGCAGAGGTTAAGAATCTGAAAAAGGAGCTTGCAGAGACCAAGTCTTCTCTTGGAGGCAAAATTGAAGAACTGCAGAATCAGATTAAGGTCTTAGAGCACAACCTACAAGGGTCTTCCAAAAGGAAATTGGTGGTTTCGTCTGATGAAGAGCAAGAAGTTCCTCCCTTTGGGTCTCTAGAAATGTTGGCTGAAGTTTCTCTCAATGACCCTTCATCTGTAGCTGCCACTTTATCAAAGAAGACGAAACCTGCTCAGACACCGTAAGAAAGAGATCGATCTTCACAAGGTTTCTTCAAGCTTCTAGAGAACCCGTAGTTGATAAGGTGCATCTGGCGATATACAAATGGAGGATGCATCTCGGACCTTGGACAGACTTCATCTGCTCAAGAACCATCGAACCTTCACCTTCATGAGATCATCCCGATGTTGTCATTTGACCACCTCGCTTGATAATCTACATCAACATGTTGATTTAAGTACTCCGAAGAAATTCACAGTTGATCTTCATCAAGAAGAATGTGCTAAGCACTGATGACAAAAGGAAAATGTCATCATCAAGATGAGCTTGGTCCTAACCTAGTGACCGAGGAGGAAAGACTAGGTCAAGCTAGTAGATTGGCGAGTTTGAGAAGTCAAAGAAAAGATGCGACATTGGCTAAACAATTTGAAATGAAGAATTCTCATCTCTAACTCCCGAGAGAAGAAAAGAACTAGATGAATTGAGGGTTCGGATGCTCACGCACAATGGGATGTTCTAACTCAAAGATGTCATTTCAAGACCTTCTAGCTCAAAGTATCCTAGGTGGAGATTTTCTTAGTGACAACTATGTGGAGCGAATGAGGACTCGGGAAGACAAAGGAAGCAAGAAGCACTTGCACAAAAGAGGCGATCAAAGCTCGAAGGCCAAAACAAACCTCCCACTAAAGATGAAATAAGAAGGGTGGTGAAAAACCAATATTCACGGTCCAACTCGCCTAACAATGAAACAAGTCAAGGCTTTTCCCGATCATGTCCTATATCGCAAATATAACCAAATCATGGAGGAAAGATCATTATCTTTAGCAAAATCTCTCAACCTAAAGAGGACTTCGAGAATGAAGCCGCTCGAAGCCAAAAGACTCAAGGTCATTGATGCTACAACCAAAGAATCTTCTCCAACATTCCTCGCAAGCAACCTCAAGTTGCTTCTTCTACCAAGGGTCAATCACGAACCATCTTCCATTCCTCCCAAGCACCAAGCATCGCCCTCTCCCACGGTAACACCCTGTCACAATGAAGATTCTCAAGTTAAGGAAGCCGATCTCGCGAAACCAAAACAGAAAAGGCTATAAGGATATCCACAGGATGAAAGCACCGTGCTTCAACCATGTCTCCATCTACCGATTCATGCCCCACTACTGTAAGCACAAGATGAAAATGCTCCCCTCGGGAGATCTATCTCACGGGAGGAGAAAGAAGTCTAAGGCCAAAATTTCTCCTTTGGATCTTGAAGCTAATGACTCATCTTTATCATAGAAGAATCATCGATTTTCCCGATGGAAACTCGTAAGATGGGATAACTGGACATTGAAGGAAGATCGATGAATGTTCTTCTTCGTAGGACTCTACTTGATGGAATTCACCTTTCTCAAGGAAATTCTACACTTCATAGATAGAGCACCTACTTTCTCTGCTTACTCAAGTTTCCACCCATTATTGCAACAAAGAACCTCAAGGCTCGGAATGTACCGCCAGAGATTTTCAAATCTTGTTAAACTCCCACATTCCCAACAGCAAAGCATCTTCCATTTGGGTAAACTCACATCGGTGGAAGCTTACATCTTGGAGATTCTATCCTCTCCCTCGGGTGCATGTCCTTGAGACTAAGGGTGGAATCACAGTGTGCTCGTTATCCGAAAGAAAGTATCCTCGCCTAAAAGACTTATGGAAAAGATGTTGAGTCCGAAATTGGAAATTCCTCCGGATCCCGTGGGAAATGAAAGACAATCGCTTTAACATCGGTCGGATTGATTAAAACTCAACTGCAACAATTGCAATAGGCCTCTTCTTCTTCCAATCGTGACAATTGGTACTCCCTGCACTACTTTGTTTTGTTCATTTTAATCTGCTTTTCTTGTGTTATTTGCCTATTTTTGTCAAATTTTTATTAAGTAAACGACTTTCACCAATCCACACAAACATCATTTTAAAAATAGTGATAGCGTTTATTTAATAAAAATTAGGTTTTATATTTTCCTTTTCAACTTATTATTAAGGTTTTTTTTGGTTTTATAAATTGTTCTTAGTTAAAAAAAAAAAAAAAAAAAAAAAAAACTACTTTTATGTAGAATTTTTGTCCGATGGTCTTTAACTCACCCGATGTACCTTTTGTATATCAAAGAGTTGGCTAGTCCAAAGGGTACAGCTTTGGTAAAGACACATCAAATCATGATAAATTATAATGGTTTGCTCAAAACCATAGGGTTAGCAACCACCCATGCTTAATCACGAGAGTTGTATGGTCATCAATTCACCATGGTCTATTCTCGCTTGGAATCCAAGAATTGGCTAGTCCACATGTATATGGCATGTGGTAAAGACAATCGAATCCATATTTGGTTCTCAATTCACCAATCCTAAGAATTGACTAGTCCCGAGCAAACGGCTACGTGTAAAGACAAGACAAATCCGCTTATATGGTTGCCGCTTTGCCAATAAATCGATGGTTATCAATGTACCATGGTTTTGAACTCAAACATGTGGCTACTCCGGAGTAATGGCTATTGGTAAAGAGACATCAAATCCATTATTTGTAATGATTCACCTCTCCGAGAGTTAACACACCGGAAGTGATGAGCATAGTATGGAACTTATATGTATTGATGTACATAATGTCATCTGTTGTCGCAAAGATCCGATGATTCACAGTTCTTCTTCCGAATCTTAGTTCGATCCTCCGGATCTTGTCTACTCATTGCTCAAACAACATTATGGTACAATCTTCAAGGAAAATGCTACAATCCTCAACAAAGATTATAGATCTATCAAGGAAACCGAACTTAACCTAGTCAAATTCCAGCTTAGGGAGGATTGTTGGGAATTAAGGTAATCCACCGATTCTCGCCAAGCACAAACTACGATTCTCGCCAAGGTTCGCTTGAAGAGATTCTCGTCAAGAAGAATCGACATCGCCAAGTTATACTTCAAAGAAGGGATAAAGCGTACAGTGTGTTGTCACGAAAGTGGGAACCACGTGAGAGATAAGCTCGGTTTAGAGTAAAAGTCACTGTATGTATAGGTTGGCGCCAGACATGTAGAGCTTACTCGTAATAAACACGATGATTATCTAAACAAAATGATTAGTTGCATGCTTGTCTAGTTGCATGCTTAGTCTAGTGTAGTAGTAGAAGCGTAAATTGTCAACGCTTATTAGGGTTTCTTGCCTATATAAGAAACCATATTAGTTTGTTATAGATAAGCTTTTCTCAAGTTTCTCAAGTCTTGTATTCTATTTGAAACATAGAGTTTCTATAATCAAAGATCCATAGAGGATCAAAAGTGTTCTTAGTTACTATAACTTGTATTTATTTTCCGCTACAATACCAAGTTGTAGAGATCTTCTATTAGTTTGCTTGTGATTACATAGGCAAAGCTAACGATCCCCGAGTGCTTAAGATCTATCAAGGTCTTTGTTTCTAACATTCTTCGTCTGAGAGAACTTTGGATGATGCCGAAGGGGTAACGCTCTTTTCTGGGATTGAACTTGCCATCGATGTTCTGAGTAATCATACAATCAACAGTAATGAGTGGGAACAGGTTAGATGATAAATGATAAGTGAGACAACATTGAGAGCACCCTTATGACATAGACACATAGAAGTAGTAACTCAGAAGGAGTCAACAAAACACATACAAAGAAAGATTGAGTGGCATAGGTTTCAAATATATGACAACTTTCAACTATATGACAACTTTCATAAGTGAGAAATTTCAATGAAGTATAATCTTACAGATAAATAATCACATGACGAGCTGATAAGGGATAAATAGGCAAAAGAGTGCATTGCAAAGGGATCATGACATGAGTCAAGATACACATGTAGAAGTGATATAACAAATATGCATGAGGCAAGAAGTAACCTTTGGCTGTCGTGAGAGAAACCAAGTACCTTTTGCCTAAACAGAGATGTCATAACAGATTACATAGAGTATGTTGACTCAACAAGTCAAATTAGGAGATCCTAAGTATTGTGAGAATGAGATCAACTTTAGCAATAAACCTTTGATCATTTTAATAACCCTCGACCCTAAGACTAATTTTCAACATGAAAGAGAGCAATGTTGCTAACATGTAAAGACAAGTTGCCATCACAGTAACAAAGCCAAGTCGCTACAAAACTGTTAACTAAGTCGCTAAGGTCACTAATTAGCTAACTTGTGAAGACAAGTCGTCATGAACAAGAATAACAACCAAGTCGCTACAAATTTGTTAACTAAGTCGCTAAGGTTACTAATTCGCTAACTTGTGAAGACAAGTCGCCATGAACAAAGAACACAACCAAGTCGCTACAAATTTGTTAACTAAGTCGCTAATGTTACTAATTCGCTAACTTGTAAAGACAAGTCGCTAACAACTAACTCGCTACCCAAGTCGCCGTAATAAAATATGCTAATTAAGCTACATGTAAGCATAATCGCTAAGTTGAGCGTAACTCGCTATGAAGAACATTCAAGCTAAGTCGCTACCAAGAACATGTTAAGTCGCTATCAAGAGCATTCATAAATTCAACAGACAAACCACCCAATCCACCAATCAATCATCATCCTTACATGGTAACACATTACACAGCAATCACAATAGAATACACCAACACTTAGAATACTTGCAATCATAATAATCAACAAACCAACACAATTAAATGAACCGTCGAACCTAAGAGGGAATCCAACAGTCACAGTACACGAGAGGCATGTACGGATCTGGTTAAAGTGATAAGTTAGAAACTTAACCCAAACGCATAAGAGAACTAAGATAAGAGGGATTTGAGACAAACCTCTTGCTAAGTCGCTAGGATGAGCAATTAGACGAAGAAAAGAAAAACGAGAGAGGGAAAAAAAACTTATTTGAGAAGAGAACTGGTAATTCGCTAAGGGTATACAAACTATCTTTGGCAGTATGACACATTTGGTCCTCGTGGTTTTAGAATGAGAGGTAATACGCTAGTGCAACACAACTTTCACATATTAGACAAGTTTGGTCCCTATGGTTTTGAGGAAGGAGTGGTAAGTCGCTAACACAGATTATAGACTAGGTCGCTAGCATAGATTATCACAATGATCACCATGAATCAATAAATCATTTAGTCAAATAAGCATTTAATGCAAGGCACTTAATACGTAGGTACACAATGATAATCACATGAGCAAGATACGACCACAACCTACAAAGACCATAACCAGATAGTTCCAAAGGCAAAACACGACCTCAACTTACAAACGAGCAAGCATTATAACCAGCACAGAAGCCATAGATAGTCAAGAAAAACATATACACAATCTCCCCCTCAATCAATGTCATCAAAGAACATTGATTGACATTAATTAACCCATTATAAAGAAACAAGAATATTTCAATTGTTCGAACTTCATCTATGATCCCGCATATTATTGAATGACATTTCTAGGATCGTAGATGTTATCGATAACAATGAATGTATTCTTTATTAGATTGGAAAAACATGATAAAATTGTAAATTTAAAAGAATGACATATGATAAATTTTTTTTTTTTTTTTTTTTTTTGGAACTTGATTTATGCACGATATAGAAGAGCGAGTCCCGATTCAAGATGAATAGGAGTCAAAGTAAGAAGTACATCAACTCGCACGCTATAGCTCCCGAATGAGCTATGTTCATTTCGATGGGAACCAAGTCATGAAGTTCTGATTGAGTTGAGCATTGTACCGAAAAGACCGAGAGCACATTGTACCGGAAGCACATGTAGACTTGTACATAGAAGGGTTAGTGACATGTTTAATCTCACATTTGGATGCATCACAAGATAACACGACGTATCATTAATGGGGATCCTATTAGTTTCAACATTCTTGAAAAGTTTACGGTGGGAATCCACTGAGGCATGATCTAGGAATGTAAGTTCGCTTAAGTCCTGTAAACTTAAAAATCTACCGGTGGGAATCCATTTAAAACCACGTTAGTTGAGCTAAATGAGTGTACAACCTTGTTTTGACTATTTGTTCTTTTGAGATCGAGAGATTTCTTAGGGATTGATCACCAAATGATGTTTTGCATGAGAGCTAGTTAAACTTATTGCATTTTCGATCCGTGAGAGTTGACCATAAGTCCTATGTTTGAGATTCATCATATCTCGAACTAGGCAATGAAGTGACCGGTTTTGACAAAATGACATATTATCAACTTGGGATGTAAGCTTAGACTTCAATGGTTTAGCTCTTTCGCACCTAAAGGCATTAGGTTGTTTAATAACTGCTCGCTTTCAAGTGGTTCGAACATTTGACTTTCCCAAAGTTGAAGGTTTTGCAAACTTAGTGTTCATCCTATTTCCAACATACTTCCCGAGCTCATTTTTTAGGGCAATGATTGAAGCTCTTATCCAATTTGTGCTTTGAGGTCATCAATGTCTTTCATCAAGAGGTTAGATTGATTGACTAACTTAGAGTCTGCTTTTCCTCAAGGTTCTTTCTTAAATGCTCATTTTCTCTTAGAAGGTTGGACACACATAGAGCTAGTTCAAATTTCTAGATTCTAGTGCATCACTCATCTCATGACAAATATATTTCGGGCTTCGAAAGAAGTGATTTCGATTGCCTATGGTCGAATCTTTGTCCCGAATCGGGATTTTAACCGATTAATTTCAAAAATTCTAAATTCGAAGTTCCCGATTAGTACACGGTTTTTTTGCATAAAACATTTCATCTTTTTGTTGTATTTCAATTTGCAATGAGATACGTTGTTTTTCAAGAATTGAAAATTTGTTTGAAAGCTCATCATATACCCTTTTTCAATCATGTTACTTGCATTAGATTCGTGCAAAACAAAGATCGATTCCACATTGTTATGTTCGAGTAAGAATCATGTACCTTTTATGAGAACTTGTGTGATCGTATAAGTGTACCTTATTGATTGATACCTTTTCCACTCGAGACTTTGAGATCGTTGTTGTTCTCTTCATCCTTTTCCATCACAATCGAGATTCGCAATCGGTGTCTTCTCATTGGTTCAACTGGAATGAAGCATGACACGTCATCATTGCTCCATGGAAACTCTTGGCACTCATTCAATTCATTCAACTTTGTTATTCTCATTAGCAGCCTTCCTTGATGTATGTTTCCATATTACTCATAAGTTGAATAAATGAGTTTCGAACTCATGAATTTCCATTCCGTGTGTTTCTTGAACGATATTCCACTCATGATATCATCAAAATCGAGGAGTATTCTTCCGGATGAGTGGTGAAATTGATTGATGATGGTTTGAGAGCGACATGAGAATCATCAGTTGAGAACTTTTCTTTGGTAATTTGAAACCTCAATCGTCTAAGTTAAGTAAAACAGTTCTTGTCAAAGTGGGAAAATCCCACGAAGGATGGCACAACTTGTTCGATCCATGGTGGTAGATAAGAGTAATTTGAGAAGTCGATCGAGATGTTGAAACGGCTCACGGGTGCATTCCATATTCTTAGCATCATTTGCAGACATTAAGAGTGACTTATTTGAGTTGTTCGATTAATCGACACCGAATCATTAAGTGTATGGCATTCGGGATAAGCATTCGCTTCACTATTCGTGTTGTGTCCTAGAGAGTAAGTACTTTGGTGATTAAAGGATCCGTGATGACTGACATTATGTTATTATGAATTACTCCCCAAGTCTCTAGAGATTTAGAACCAACTAGCTACCAACTAAATAGCAATAATCCCAAGTCGTTAGATCAACATCCAAGTCGCTAGAAGATAATGCACCAAGTCGCTAACACTTAATTCGCTACACCACGAAGTCGCTAGAGTCCCAAGTCGCTATACAAATGCAAGTCATAGTAGTAACTCGCTAAGCTTCAAGTCGCTAGCAAAATTTTGGCGCAATTAAGCTACTCAAGTCGCTAAAGATACAAGTCGCTAAAGAGCAACTCGCTACACACCAAGTCGCTACCACTGTCGCTACCAGTGGTGGAGAGTCCACTACTTGTACTTGTAATCGCTAGATCAAGTCGCTAGGTCTAAAACTCAGAATTAGCTACAAATTTGTAAAGCAAGTCGCTACGAAGAAAGTATTCCGTGTGTTAAGTCGCTAGCAAGAAAACCACATAAACATCACTTTTCAATCCAAAACAACCCAACCAAGATGATTCAAGCTTACCAAATGAAAACCTACACACTTGTGATGATTCTAAACATAAAAGTACTAACAAAATCCAAACTTTAACACAAGAAATCAACCAAATGATGCAAAAACCACTAAACTTTTTCAAACTCAAAAACAACCTAAAAACCACTAGAAATCCAAAGATGTGCAAGATATGATCTAACCTGGCTCTGATACCAATTGTAGGATATAAGTTTTCACATACACATCATAACATTAACACAATGAGCATAGAGGTGATTTTAGAGAGAGAGAAAGTGGGACATTCTAGTAAGAGAAACTTGTAGAATATTAGATTACCAAAGAACATCCAACCCTCTACCTTGCAAGGTAGAGGGTATTTATAGGTTACAAACTAAACGACCTCCTAACGGCTGTAGATCGGGGATACAGTGGTAAAGACCGATCAGTCCCCACGGTGTTGCACTAAACTATATTACGCTACTAGACTAACTAATTAACTACATTGAAACGTAAATAACGACAAGTCTACGAGCTAACTTATGCTAGATAATAGTTGGGGTGACCGACTCTTCAATATCGGAATTTTCTAATTCCTATGTAACTTGAGCACAACAACTTGCAGCCCACATACTACGCCTCGCTTGATGAATTAGCCACCATTGTTTGTTTCTTGCACCGCCATGACACTAATCATTGCCAAGAAATTGGCATCCACCTATTGTAGATTTTCTATCCAAACCGGCTCCAACATAGTCACTATTGGAGTAAGTAACCAAATCTAGAGGAGATTCTCTAGGTACCATAATCCCAGTGGAAATGCTTTAAGATATCTCGAAAATCTTCTTCACAGAAATGAGTCAAGTGAGAGAACCGGGAGTGACTTGAAACCTTGCACAGCACACACCGCAAACATAATATCTGGTCTAGATGATATAAGATACATCAAAGAACCAATCATAGACTGTACATGTGCACATCAACCGCTTCACCACTATTTTCCTTCAAGAGTTGATGTAGTCTGTCTGCCAGGGTGCCGGATGACTTTGCATCGTTGAACTTGAACTTCCTTAGTATCTCACCCACATATTTATCTTGATTGATGAAAATACCATCCGCCTTTGTTGTACTTGAAGTCCTAAAAGAATGTGAGTTCAACCATAGAACTCATCTTGAATTCTTCCTTCATTAGCTTCTCAAATTCTTTGCACATCTCTGCCTTTGTAGATCCAAAATGATATCATCAACATATACCGAACTAACAAGATATCATTCTTGTCTTTCTTGATGAACAAAGTTTGATCCACTCGCCTCTATGAAACCCATTATCAAGAAGATAAGTAGTTAAGGTTTCATACCATTTCCTTGGTGCTGATGCAAGCCATACAAAGCTTTAACTACCCGTATACTTTATTGGGATATTCGTGGTCTTCAAAGCCCGGAGGTTGTGAAACATATACCTCCTCATCAATCGCCCATATAGAAAAGCACTCTTTACATCCATTTGATAGACTTTAAAGCCCATAAAGGATGCATAGGCTAAGAACAACTGATTGCTTCAATTAGGTACAGCTGGGGCAAACACTTCTTCATAGTCAATACCTCCTCCCGAGTGTATCCTTGAGCCACAAGCCTAGCTTTGTTTCGATAACAATTCCTCTTTCATCCTTCTTGTTTACGAACACCCATTTAGTACCTATTACCTTCTTGCCAGAAGGCAAATCACAAAGCACCCAAACCTTTTGAAGCTTGAATTGGAGCAACTCTTCTTGCATTGCTTCCACCCAAATTTCATCTCCAAGTGCCTCGTATACATTCTTTGGCTCCATTTGTGACAGAAAACAGATAAAGAGACATTCATTCTTGCCTTCATGAGTCTTAGATTCATATATTTCACTAATGAATCCATGAATATCAAGCAGCTTTGTTTGTCTTCTAGTCTCCACAGGTGAATGGACATCCCCAATCACATTTTCAAGAGGATGTGATTTATGAATAGAAGTGTGGGGAGTCCGAGGAACCGCAATATCACTTGGCATATTTGAGATTTCAACATCATTGGCTTGAGCTTCCTCTCAGAATCGGAGTTGTAATTTCCACTTCGGTGTTGCGGTGGAAACTTACGCCGAGCAAATGGAATCAATTTCCACCGCTTTCAAAATTTCCACATTCAAGTTGCTACTTCCTTCCTTTCCAAAATCATTATAAGGTTGAGCATCTCCAGTCTTTGGTATATCATCATTATCTACATAGTCCCAAAGTGGCGGGATCAATTCATCTTGATCATCTCAGATGAACCTTGCTTGGTTCATCATCATCAAGAAACTCTTACAACTCCGCAAAATCAAAAGAAGATGTACCGTAGAGATAGGCACATAATTCATAGTATTGGTTAGAGTATCAAGATCAAACAACCTTTCCGGACCATTTCCTTTGAGATTTACTTTGTTTTCCAGAACTCAACATGCGATTCTCTTCAATCTTTTGGGTTCTTAAGTTGAATACTCTAAAAGCTTTATCGACCATGGAATACCCAAAAATACCCTTCATCGATTTTTCTTCAAACTTGCCCGGATAATCTATGGTATTGAGAATAGATACATGACATCCAAATGGTCTCATGAAGTCAAGGATAGGTGGTCTACCCCTAAATAACTCATAAGGTGTCTTGTTCTTTGTTTTACCACTAAAACCCTGTTTGCACATAACATGCGATGTTAATCGCTTCACCAAAAGTGATTGGCAATTTTGAATCTGCCAACATGGTTCTAGCAGCCTCTATAAGTGTCCTGTTCCTCCTCTCAACAACACCATTTTGTTGAGGAGTTCTAGCAACACTAAATTCTCTTTTAATACCTTTATCTCTGCAAAAATCATCCATAACTCTATTCTTAAATTCTGCCCCATTGTCACACCTAATGATTTTAACTTTCATATCATATTGGTTTTCAACTTCTGTGATAAAGATCTTAAGGATGCCAGTTGTTTCATCCTTGGTTCTAAGAAAGAAAACCCAAGTAAACCTGCTAAAATCATCAGTCACTACAAGACAATATTTCTTTAGATTCAAGCTGCTCATAGATGTAGGACCAAATAAGTCCATATGTAACATTTGAAGAGGGTGAGCAATAGAGTTAACCATGACTTTGACTGCAAGAAGCTCGTGTTGTTTGCCTTTAAGACAAGCCACATAGGTTTGATCATTTTCAAATCTTTTCTGAGGTAAGCCTCTCACCAAACCATCTTTGACAATCTTATTAATGGTTTTGAAGTTAACATAACCAAGTCTTCTATGCCATAACATGGATTCATCCACTGTGGCCTTTGCAAGCAAGCAAGCCTAATCATCTTTAGCAACAATCTTGTTCATATCAAAGCTATATAAGTTGCCTTTTCTAGGAATCTTAAGAAGAATCTGACTTTCATCAGGCATCTTAAAATCCTTAGAGAGAACAAAGCACATATCGTTGGTAAAAGAACATTGTTCTTCTTGTCACACATTTGTGACACACTAAAAATATTATACTTAAGCTCTTTTACATAGTACACGTGTTCAAAGTCCAAGTTACCGCTTTGATTATTCCTTTACCAAAGAACTTTTCCATTAACTCCACCTCCAAAGTGACATAATCGTCCATCATAATGTTCAAAATCGAGAGATAGGACTTGTTGCCGTCATGTGCCTTGATCATCCACTATCCGTGTAGCCTTGATCCGATCTTTTGTCCTTGGATGTTCCGCACATATAAGTAAAGAGTTAGTTTCTTTTGGGGACCCAAGCCATGATTGACTTGGATCCGCCTCGTATCAATATAGTTATATCTCTCAAAGGTCATTGATACACCATTGGAATTGGTTGATGAGATAATTCCTTTAGGTTTCATTAATACAAATAAGCTGTGAAAACGTTTATTTATATTTTACGATCTTCTAATGTTTTGTTGATAACAAATATAAAATAATTTTAACGAAACTAATAGAGTACGTAAATAGTTTGAGTTAATAGTTTTCTAACACACTTATGATTTCACATAAAACACTAAAACAAGTATAAGTGTTTTTATGATTTAGATACATATGTACAACAACTAGTGTTTACATATTGGGTTAAACATATACTTAAACTAAGTATACTAAAATGGGTAAAAACTAAGTGTATGCTAAATTGGGTAAATACAATTATATACTAAATGGGTAAATACTAGCAAATGGTTTTGACCCATAACCCATGGTTTTATATATACCACTTAACCAAGTTCATTGTATCCTTAAGATACATTGTATCTAGAAAGAAAACCATGGATCAACCCATAACCCATGACCCTTTAACCAAAAATACCCATGGGCAAAGAGGAGCGGACCACGGATCCCTAGCTTTGTGCTAGCCGGATCCCTTGTGGAAGGGATCCGTGGGATCCGGGGAAATAGAAGAGATTTTCCTCTATAAATAGAGAGCCATTTCTTCCTCTCTATGTATGCTTTTTACATATACTTCCCCAAAGTATTCTAACCCTCTAACCTCAGATCTAAGTGATCTATGTAGTTTGTCTTTTATTTTAGTGTGATCTACTAGGTTCCTCTTAAAGGAAAGATCACCACTTCTTGAAGACGTGCAAGCTCAAGTCCATGAGTCGCCATGCTTCGTCATCATCAAGACAACGAAGGTTCTCTTGTTGATAGATCTACCTTTCACCATAGATGTTGGCTTAAAGGCATTAGTGAAGGATGCCGAAAGTGTCAAGACGTAAGCATTCATGAAAGGTGCTTATCGTTCATGTCAAGAGCATTAGTGAAGAATGCTATAGGTGTCAAGACGAAGGCATTAGTGAAGGGTGCCAAGCGTTGTGTCAAAGGCATTAGTGAAGGATGCCAAAGAATCAAATCAAGTAGCATTTGGGAAGAATGCCTAGGTCGTATAATCGATGAGGTGCATCGTTATACATATATGTATTTGTTTATATACAAGGATGGTGATATCCTTGATGGTGTTGTAACAAGGAGTAGATCTCCTTGAGATTAGGTGTTGTGTCGTGAATGTGTAGTTCACCTAAGGTGTGAAAGAACTAGGTGCTTAGCCTAGTACCTAATAAAGGGTAGGCGACGTTGTGAAGGATTAGTTCTCCTAAGGTGTGAAAGAACTCGGTGGTTAGCCTAGCACCGTATAAAGGGTAGGCGACGTTGTGTTAGGTGTGGTTCGCCTTGGTGTGAAAGAACTCGGTATTTAGCTTTGTACCGGAAAAAGGTTAAGCAACGCTGTGAAGGCTTCTCCGCCATAAGGAGTTGGTGTAGTGTTTACAAAATCTCGAGTAGGTGACTCGGGAGTGGAGTAGGGCAAGGAAGGTGTCCTTGTAGCGAACCACTATAAATACTTGTGTCGTGGTGATGTGCTTCTTACTCTTTATCTTTCATTACACGTTTATATATCTATCTATCAACGTCCAACATAAACAATCAAATAGATTGACATAAGTCGATCTAAATATTTAAAAGAAAGTTTTAAATTGGTAAAACTATTCAACCCCCCCTTCTAGTTTTCCACAATTGGCATCAGAGCTTCGTTACCAAGTTTCTTAAAGTATGTTGTACTTTAAAGACTTGATACGATCCGTGTATGTTTGAAAACTACAAAGAAGGATTTTTTTTGGGTCATATTTTTTTTCTTAAAAATCATTTTGTTAGACATTGATAGATGACTCTAACAACTTTTTTTCCTAAGAAATCTTCATGCTAGGATCTCTCCAAAATCTTCATTCAAAGAATAATGAAGTCAACATTCAAGGAAGGATCTAAAAGGTAATCACTACTCATGTACATCAAGTACAAAGGATTACTTTAAAAGCTCATGAAGTATCTTTGGCATTATGCCAAACCAAGAAGCATAGAGGTATGTTTTAATTTTCATTAGATAGGTTACATGAGTTCAATTTATTTTTCATAAGTTTTCTTTGCTTTTTATCTCTAACATCATTAGAAGTCTCTTCGTCACTTTTCCGCCTTTTTCATCATCGTGAATAATACTCCTTTGATTCATCAAACTAACGCCGCCATCACATATGAACCTTCGATATGTGATTCATCAAAAGCCGCCATCCAAAAACAATCTTCATCTAATACCTCCGAACTATCTTTTAATAACCTAATTTATAAGCCTACTACAAAAATAATGTCAAACAACCTCTTTTCTCGTCCACGAGCGGATCCCCTAGTTGTACTAGCCGGATCCCAAACATAAAGGATCCGGGAACCGTGGAATGTAACTCGCCTATACGCTTTCAAAAATTCACCACCGATTGTCTTTCCTCTACCCACACTAAAAAAAATGACCAAGCTACAAAATTCATCCTCATTAGCTTCCATACTTTCAAGTATCCCTCCTAAAACACCATTGTAAGTAATTACATTAACTTGTTATAACTTTCATCATCCTCATCCTAGGGTTTATGGTTTCTTAATATCTAATCAATTAACTCAATTAGGTTTTTTCAAACGAATCATGAAAAGGGGGATTTTAACAAAATCACTTTGTGTTCACAACATTGTTAATACAAATCAAAACCATAAACCCATTTCAATTAATTTATCTTAATTGAAAAATTTGTATTTTAGGAACAACCATGCCCAAAGCCACTCAACAAGATCACCATGACACCGCCCATTACCTTACTCACTACTATCGTAAAGGGGATTGACCAAAACCGATCAGTAAAATATTCAAAAGCCTTGTAAACGACTTATCCACGAAGGCGTGTAGTCAAGGAATGTTTCCTTGAAGATACCGATATTCGTCAAGTTTTCTCGACAATCAACTTTGATTGTCTCCTTGACATAGATGAACAAATTTGTCCGGTCTTCATTTTTGAATTTTACAAAAGCTTTAGGATCATTAGAAACACCGACAATAGCATCTCAATCGCCTTCATCATCAACAAACAAAACTTTATTTTTCCTCTCAACACCTTTGCTCAAATTCTTCGCGTTCCTTGTGAGGGAATTTGCATGTACTCTCAAGATTGGGCAATTAACTCTCAAAACCATGCACTTGATCCCAAGCATCTCTATAACACTCCTCTCGATGATCCCGAAACCATTCGTGATACTATCTTTAAAATTAGGACCGACCAATCCCGTTACGATCGTAATAAAAACTCATTCACCGTGATCCCTTTAAATGGAACTTTTCAAATGCATCCCATGTTTAGAAAATGGGAAGAAATCCTTAGGAAAACATCATTAGCCTAGTTTGAAACAAAGATCATCCAAACGCATGTCTTGTGCAAATGATCTATTGTCTTACCCACCAAAGGCCATTTAATCTTGCCTACTACATGGTAAGGAGAATGGTCAGTATTCAAAGCTTCCAACATGGTACTCCCATATGGTATGCTCCTAACACGACTTTGTAAGTATGTTAGTGCATTGCAACCATCCCCTATCAACGATGATCATTACCTTTCCGATCACGTCATGGTACCTCTTACCAAACAACCCTCTAAACGGTTCATGGTCAATGGAGAGAAACCTGAAGCTCTCTCGGACTCCTCGGCCGGAGAAGAAGAAGAAGAAGATGAGGAAGACATCGACCTCGTATCCAACATCAAATTGGAAATCCTTGAATACCACGAACAACTTCCAACCATTCCAAACGAGACCGCAGAATTTAAACAAATAAGAGGCATGATTCAAAACCTCGCTTACAACCTCACTAAGCCATCAAAAAGGAAAAGGAAGAATTGACGAAAGAGACAATAGGAATGTGCTTAGTTTCATTTATTTTATGTTTGAATGATTTCTCTTTAGTATTTTTGGTTTTTGGCACTTTGGATATTGTTACATTGTAAGTGATGTTTTATGATAACTTGCTTGTTCCTATTTGCTTGTTTTATAGATTTAATAGTTTACAAAATCTGCACATCATTTTCTATGTAGGTTCTGATCTGCAGATGCCGGATCCCTAGGATTAGCCTAGCGGATCCTTCCTTGAAGGAACCGTGGGATCCGTGACATCGATCAACAATGCAAAGATTCAAAGACATCAAAACGCTTTCTAGATAACATCACATTAGCTTGGCATATGTTTTTAGAACCCAACTAAGTCCACTTCAAGGATGAGAAAGGCTTAGACTCACTAAAGGCTTACTTAAGATCTTAGTCTGATTTTATCAACACATCTAAAACTCACCATATTTCCGCTTCTACTACTCACAAACTATTTCTCACCTCTCAAAATACTTTAAAGCAAGCTAAACAATTTTAGGAAATTGCTTCTAGTCTTTTATATCTCAAGGTAAGACAAAAATTAGTTTTTCAATTCTTGAAATTTTTAAGAATTTTTCTTGATATCACCTCAAGCTAAAACCTGATCACTAGGATCATTTATTATAACTTGACACCCTCATAACTCTTAGTGTTATCCTTGGACATCCATTGGTAGTCCTCTTGTCCCATCCTTCTTCCATAAAAAGCAATCATTTGCTATAACACTTATTACCTCTAATCATTCAAGTACCCTTTCATCCTAAACCCTTAAGAGAACTGAAACATTCAAATGAGATAAGCTTTAGCTCCTAAGCCTCATTACAAACCCGCTATAATCGCTAAGAGCCGGATCCCTAGGATTAGCCTAGCCGGATCCCTTCAAGGAGGGAACTGGGAACCCGTGACGTTTATGTCAAACATAGCTAAAATAATCATTTCAACTCATCTTCCTAACTCAAACACTTCATCTCATCTTAAATGAGTTCCTAGATCAGTGAAACTCTGAATCTCAACCTTGTGCATGTCAATCATCACATTTCCAAGAACATTAGTGGATTAAGTCCTAAATACAATTGCAAAGTTCTTCCCTTTATAACTCACATTGTCAAGAATACTTTAGTCATCAAACATATAGTTAGACTACCCAAAGTCAAATTTTCTTGATCAAAACCATGATTAGGCACAATTACTTGTTAGGGTTAAGGATTTGAGATATCCAATAGCTAATGACTTCAAAATTAAGTCAATCTATGATTAAACAAATCTTACAACAGCATAATGATGTCACCTTGTCCTTGTCTGAAAACCGGATCCCTGGTCTTTAACCAGGCGGATCCCTACTGAGAGGGATCCGTGGGATCCGTAGATGCAGAGAGCATAAACCAACTCCATATTTGAATTTAAGTCACCTTTTGGGTCTCCAATCACCTTTGGCATTCATTAATTATCCTCATAGAACTAATCAAAGCCCCAAAAGCATGCTTAGACCTTCAAATAGACAAGAATTTAATTTCCTAATTCAAATTACCGTTTATAAACCAAACAACCTTAGAACTAAGGTACCACTCTTAAATCACATCTCAAAATCAGCAACTAAGAGTTCTTACTAGCACCATCACTATGACTAAGGCTCCTAGTGCTAACTCATCCACTCAAGAACCACCCAAGAAACTTGCTAGAATCATGCATGATGTTTCCTCAACCAAATCACCTTCGGGTAAGTCCACCAAAACTAGGATCTCTCCCACACTAAGAAAATCAATCAAACTAATTCACAAGAAGAGTGCTTCCACTAGGATTTCATCACACAATTCTACTATACCTTCCACAACTCAACCTACTTCATTAGTACCTAGAGCCACCTCACAATCATTTGAAGATCCTCAACCCACTTCACTTGAACCCCCACTTCAAGAAACTCAAAACCATGACAAAGAGTGCGATCATTGCAAACATGTTGAAAGATTGAAACATGAACTAGATGTATTAATACATGAACTACAAGATCAAACTGAGAATGTTTAGGATAACTCATCTCATCATTTAGTTTTAGTTGAACCTCAAATTTTGGGTTAACTTATTAGCATTAGTAGTACTTATATGGCTAAAGTTCATTCTCTTAGTTTTTAGAGATTTGGTTGTGTATCTCTTGTTTTATTGAATGAATACTTATATGCTATGATTATTATGTGTGTTGTGCTTGTTATATTGTACATATATCTCATTCCTCAAATAGCACTCCTTGAAATTTCTTCATTCTTTGAAGAAACAAGAATGTATAGCCTGATCCCTTCCAATAACTAGACGGATCCTCCTTGAAGGAACCGTGATCCGTGGTACGTAGCACAAATTTCTACTAACTTGAGTCTCTTTTGCAGAAATTATGACTATACTCTTGTTTTTCTAACCTTTGTTTTGTAGTTATTCAAAATACACATGAAGATATTGACACCATAAAGCTAGGGGAGCTTTGTGTCAAACGACATTGCAAAATCATTTGCAAACTTAATCCAATTTTGGGTTATACTTATGACACCCCATTGCAACATTGCAATATTCAAGGGAGCACGTTCGCCACTTAGACGAACCATTTGCAAACTTAATTGCAAACACAATTAGTTTATTTTACGTTATGTCCTTGACGCCTTTTCAAAGGGATGGACTCGTCAAGGGGAGTTAAGACGAGTACCATTCCGCCACTTGCTCTCTTTACATTTTACATCTTTTCTCTCTTATAAAAATTGTGTTAGTTTCTTTTAACACTTTTGTTTCGACAAAAGGGGAGAAGAAAGTAAATTACAAATTCAAACTTTTACTTAATTTTAGATTTTTCCTTAAAATAATTTTATGTTTTGTCATCAACAAAAGAGGGAGATTGTTAATACAAATAAGCCGTGAAAACGCTTTATTTATATTTTACGATCTTCTAATGTTTTGTCGATAACAAATATAAAATCATTTTAACGAAACTAATAGAGTACGTAAATAGTTTGAGTTAATAGTTTTCTAACACACTTATGATTTCACATAAAACACTAAAACAAGTATAAGTGTTTTTATGATTTAGATACATATGTACAACAACTAGTGTTTACATATTGGGTTAAACATATACTTAAACTAAGTATACTAAAATGGGTAAAAACTAAGTGTATGCTAAATTGGGTAAATACAAGTATATACTAAATGGGTAAATACTAGCAAATAGTTTTGACCCATAACCCATGGTTTTATATATACCACTTAACCAAGTTCATTGTATCCTTAAGATACATTGTATCTAGAAAGAAAACCATGGATCAACCCATAACCCATGACCCTTTAACCAAAAATACCCATGGGCAAAGAGGAGCGGACCACGGATCCCTAGCTTTGTGCTAGCCGGATCCCTTGTGGAAGGGATCCGTGGGATCCGGGGAAACAAAAGAGATTTTCCTCTATAAATAGAGAGCCATTTCTTCCTCTCTATGTGTGCTTTTACATATACTTCCCAAAGTATTCTAACCTCTAACCTTAGATCTAAGTGATCTATGTAGTTTGTCTTTGTTTTAGTGTGATCTACTAGGTTCCTCTTAAAGGAAAGATCACCACTTGAAGACGTGCAAGCTCAAGTCCATGAGTCGCCATGCTTCGTCATCATCAAGACAACGAAGGTTCTCTTGTTGATAGATCTACCTTTCACCATAGATGTTGGCTTAAAGGCATTAGTGAAGGATGCCGAAAGTGTCAAGACGAAAGCATTAATGAAAGGTGCTTATCGTTCGTGTCAAGAGCATTAGTGAAGAATGCTATAGGTGTCAAGACGAAGGCATTAGTGAAGGGTGCCAAGCGTTGTGTCAAAGGCATTAGTGAAGGATGCCAAAGAATCAAATCAAGTAGCATTTGGGAAGAATGCCTAGGTCGTATAATCGATGAGGTGCATCATTATACATATATGTATTTGTTTATATACAAGGATGGTGATATCCTTGATGGTGTTGTAACAAGGAGTAGATCTCCTTGAGATTAGGTGTTGTGTCGTGAAGGTGTAGTTCACCTAAGGTGTGAAAGAACTAGGTGCTTAGCCTAGTACCTAATAAAGGGTAGGCGACGTTGTGAAGGATTAGTTCTCTTAAGGTGTGAAAGAACTTGGTGGTTAGCCTAGCACCGTATAAAGGGTAGGCGACGTTGTGTTAGGTGTGGTTCGCCTTGGTGTGAAAGAACTCGTATTTAGCTTTGTACCGTAAAAAGGTTAAGCGGCGTTATGAAGGCTTCTCCGCCATAAGGAGTTGGTGTAGTGTTTACAAACTCGAGTAGGTGACTCGGGAGTGGAGTAGGGCAAGGAAGGTGTCCTTGTAGCCGAACCACTGTAAATACTTGTGTCGTGGTGATGTGCTTCTTACTCTTTATCTTTCATTACATGTTTATATATCTATCTATCAACGTCCAACATAAACAATCAAATAGATTGACATAAGTCGATCTAAATATTTAAAAGAAAGTTTTAAATTGGTAAAACTATTCAACCCCCCCCCCTTCTAGTTTTCCACAGTTTCCATTCCCAACGTGTTGAGGCCTTCACAGCATTGCCCATGTCCCCCCTTTTCTTGTTTACAACCCTTACACTGAACTTTTGAATGAGCGATGGAAATCACCGGTTTGGTTTTAGGTACCCACTGTTGGTTATAATGAACCTTTTATTTTGAAAAGTCATTTTACCTGTTTGTCAGATTTTGCAAAAGTTGTTTTGGATTTTGCACTTGCAACAGTGATTTAGGGTGAGCAGTGTTAACAGCTTTTGGAGTGGCAAAGTTTTAAGTCCACTTTAATTGAATCGCTTGGGACTATTTTGTGTGGATTAGGGTGTAAATTGTTTTGAAACCGTTAGACTCCACCTTTTATTCCCATGGACTTCTCTTCTCCCAACATGATAGTCACAATAAGTATGTAAATGATCAAAACTACCACGGATATAGCATGCTTTATTGTACATCACAAAATCACTACCTAGTTGTTGAGATTTAACATGATTCCAACTCCTCCGGTTACCCTAGGAGTGATGACTTGTTCCTATACATCTCAAAGATACCTTACAGCTTGATCTAGGTTTATTAGCTTGTCTCCTAGGTTCCTCCGTAATAAGATTAACAACTTTTGGGATAGAAGCCTCTACATTCTTTTTAACATTCTCATCAACAACTAATGAGTCACTAGCACTTTCAAAAACATCATTATCAAGCTTAACCTCTTCATCACATTTCACAGTTTTGGGAGGACCATATTCAAGAATAGGTTCCTGAAAGTCTTCCTGTATGAGCTAAATCTATACTTGGAGGTGATGGAACACCTCTTAGTGGGGGAGGCACTGTATTATAACCCATACCAGACTTAACTTTACTAGTGATTTGAGCATTCCAAATTTTATCGTTGACTTAGACCGATAATAACAGTGTCTCATGCTAAATTGACATTTTCATTTATCTTTTAAGTTTCTTAAGATCTTCTTGGAAAGCCTCATTCACAACCGTCTTATGATCTACCTCTTCTAAGAAGAATCATATCATCATTATATTTTGACTCATTATCTCTATAGTGCTCTATTTGTTTTTCTAATACGCCTATACCTCTCCTAAGGTTTGACACAAAGATAATTAGCAACAAACAACTCGTTCTTTGACTTTCATAAGATTCATTAAGCCTTTCAACTTCTCTAGCAGCCCTACATGCTTTAGAACAACTTTCAAAGTTTTGTACCTCGAGTCGAGAAAGCCATTAGAGCAAATTCAGAGACACAAGAACAACATCTCAAGGTTCTTCCTCTTGTTCATCGACCATGAAACTCCAATCATAGCTCACACCATCAATTTCCAACATTTCCTTTGGTTCTTCCATAGTTGGTTCTTTCTTTGCTTGTACCAAGTAGACTGTTGTCCTTCATTTTGGTCTTCGATTCCCTAGCAAATGCCCCAACTTGTGACAATTGAAACACTCTACTTTCTTTTTGTCAAAGCTCAGCCACCACCATTGACGTGAATAGGCTTGCGGCCTTCTTGTAGAATTTCCTAGCCCTCATGCTAAGAAGAGCTATTTGCCATTTTATATCCATCTCCAAGTCATCTTCATCAATTTGCTCTATGTATTCATGAGTTAATATAGATCCATTAACTGAGTGGAGATAAAAGCATAAAAGGTAGGATCTCCAATACTAGCAATCTTATTCTTTGAACTGCGGTGGTAACACCGACATTACCAGTGGAAACAGAGAACCAAAGAAGTGGCAATATCATCATCACGATCATCTTCAGATCATCACTCAACAGAGGTTGACATCAAAGCCAGTCGCTTGAGCTTGTACCAAGTTTCCAAATTCTTTAATCTTTGTTCAATGAGTTTGAAGTTGTTGTAAATATCATTGAGCTTCATAGTTTCAATATCCGGTTTATTTTCCCAAACCGTAACATTAGTATGAAACTCAAGGCAAACTTTAGAAACTTCAAATTGAGGTCTTCCTTTTCTACCTCAATGCCAAACACGCTGGCCAGTAACAATCTTCCGAGTTTGGTGAAGATGCTATCATGAGTTACCGCTGAAGCGTAGAAGTTTTCATAACTTTGCTTCAACAATGTCTTTTGTGTCTTCTTTGGAGCATCGTTACCACCAAACACTGAGCAAATCTCTTCAAAAAGTTATGTAGCTGTCTTGAACTTGCTGAATGCTATGATAGGGTCTCTAGGGAGAGTCATCAACAACAAACTTCTAGCCTTTAGATCATTCTTCTTCAGTGCTTTTCCAATATTAGTCTCAGGTACATAAACTGTCACAACATCTATGTCACCAACCTTCTGTGTCTTCCTCACAGGCTTGAAAGAATCACCAGTTAAGAAGATCTCCCATAGAGCATAGTCTTGAATGAGAAATTATTGCTCAATCATTATCCTCCACATCTCAAACTCATTGAGTTTTAGCTTAGGTAGCCTTGGTGTAGAAGAGTTGGACTGGTTGTTTTCCATCTCCATTGAATTGAGTGAGTAGGTTAAGCTTATTCCTTGGATCTTCTAAATCAAAATATCGTAACCTTGGCTCTGATTCCACTTGATGGATCTAAACACACACCTTGTGTTAGTGATATTTTGAGTTATATTAATAAGCACGCGGAATATACTTAGTAATACTTAGAAGACAGATTATATGATGTAATGCAAGTAAGAACAATAAACACAAAGCTCCAATATTATTAAGAAATAATACGAGTGATCTTGCTTATCACTAGGGTTACACCTTGAAGCTAATATGAATAATTCGTTATATTTTTTCTAAGCAATGACCTAGGATCTCCTTTTATAGCACAAGGAGTCCTTTACAAGATAAGTATAAACCTAACAATATAGAATATACACAAGATCTTTTCTATACTTATCAATACACGGATACATAACATTTATCCTAATAGCAGTGGTAATATTTGTATTAGCAGTGGTAATGAGTTTCCACTGCTAGTGTAATCTTTAGCGATGTTAACCACAAGACTATCAAGAGTAATCATTAGTATTATTCCCAACAAGGTCTAAACTAGTTAGGTTAAGAAAACATGTCAAAATTTTAAAATGGCATAATTTTTCAAAATAAACTAGAAAACGAGGTCAAAATAAAGTTCAAGAGATAATTCTACTCCGTCCCCACTTGAATTGTACAAAGTCCCTTTGTACTAAGCGTTAAATAAAGGTGAAGAGAAAAGTAGAATTAGAGCGAGAACTTCCCCAAATTTGCTCCAAAAAGAAAGAAGGCCCACGAAAAAGATTCATGCCTTCGTATAAGCATCCATGAGCAAACACCGATCCCTGAAATCACACTACCGACAAGCATAATTCTAAAAAAGAAAAAATGAAAAATGAAAAACAAACCTAACTCACTTTCATTGGAATCACGGTTGCATTTAGCATATGCAATAAGCCTTTTAAACAACTTGGTGTCCCAAGTGGACGAGTGAAGTCTCGTGAGGGTTTACAGGGAACACACCCACAAAGTTCATTTAAAATACTAATACACGGTTATTGTGTTTTAGAATGAAAGAAGTAAAGCAGAGGATAGTTACGTCGTAACTCTTAAAAGGAGTTACGCCATAACTAAACAAAACCTGGCATACGCTGTAAAAGTGTAGCTACGGCGTAACCACTGAGATGGAATTACGCTGTAATTGGTAATGCATCCGTAATTCTGCTGCAAGGGGTTGGTTACGGCGTAACCACCGAGATGAGTTATGTCGTAACTATGGTCGATCAAGATATCGCAAGCAAGAATCACTCCAAGTTTCCGCAAAATGGTTAAAAACACAAAACCCTACAGAAATGGAAATAAAACAAAAGAAAGGGATAATTCGGGTTGTCTTCCGAAAGAGCACTTTTCTTTATTTACGAGTCTTTAAGTTAGAATCAGAGCCTCGGGGCTTTATGGGGGCCGTAGGACTTGCCCGACTTCCTCCATGTCCTTCATCAAGTTATGCCTGACCCAAGCGACATTTGTGGCAGTGCGGAGGTATTCTTTAGTCTCGAACTTTCGAATTTTGCAAAATTTTTCCTCCGGTCCTAAATGATATCGCGTGAACTCATATTTTCGGCTATAATCGGTGGTGGTCTCTTAAACGGGATGCCAAGAAGTTTGCATCTTCTTTTCTCGTGTACATCATCATCGGGGTCAATGAACCCATCTTCACCTTGTAGCACGAGGTAATCAAAATCATCGTCGGAATCAGTATCTTTAAGCTGGTTATCATTGAGTGAGTTTTCCAAGAGCATTTGTTTGCATTCCTCTTGTTCCTTCTTCAATGAGTGCTCGGTGTCATCATCTTATTCTCCATTCGGAACTTCGTTGTTAGGTTGATCTTTACTCATACACCCATTCCAGATTTTCTCCTTAGTTAGCGCGTCAATTTTTCCGTATTTGATTCTAACCCAATCGTCGAATCCTAGATCATCTGGACAAGGCAATTTTGTTCTTTCCGAGTCATTACTCGAGGTCCATAGGAACTCGTCTTCCCCAGCTCTCTCAATGTTGCTTCCCCCGTTACATTCATAATCAAAAGGGTTGCAGGAAGCCCAAACATTTTCGTCAGTGGTTTTAATTTGTTCACACCAATGATTTTGAGTCCCTTCGTCATTGTCATTGCCAGAAGGAATATCGTCGAGGGTTTTAATGGTCTTTCCTCGAAGAATATGTCTTTTATATTTGAGCTCCAGATTTCTAAACAAGACCAAATTAATTATTGCGTCACCGAACCTTACTGGGTACCAATCTCTGAATGATAGGTCCCCAAAATCAACGTCATGCCTCCCTGATTCATGTGGGCATATCCAAACTTCGTTCTTCACATTGCCCCCTCCGTTTCAATACTCACGAAAGGGGTTTCAAGTTGGCCATGCTTATATGAACTCATCTTCCGTGATGAGTAAGGGTCTGCAGTAATACTTGATAGGAGGTTCTTCCACTTCGTTAATCGAAAACTTGGCTAATATTTCTTCATCTCTCCTTATCAACCCCTCCATCGCAGGTCTTCTGAGGGTCACAAGAGGCCCATAAGCTATAACATTCTCCATCGTTAATTGCAATAGCCTTACACCAATGATTCTTCCTTCTAGAGTTGTCAACTTCGGTAAACATGTCATTGCTTGCATCCTGGTTACGCTGTAACTCTGAGTTTTGATTACGGCGTAGCTCTCTTTCACCTTCAGTATTAGAATCATCGGAGGACTTGTCAGAAAATACGGCTTTACATATAGTAGATTTGTTCTTTTGTTCCTCATTTCTCTTTTGTACCTCATCGCCAAGCTTCCCAATCATAGTTTCCAAGTTCTTTAGTGACACGTCATGGGTAGAAAGGCTCTTGTTTGTATTATCTTGGAAATTTTTCAGCCATTCTTCTTGCTCCTTTTGCCTCTTGGTTGAATCCACAAGGTACTTGTTAATCATATCCTCTAAATTAGTTCTTCTTTCACTACGCTCATAATATGGTGGGGGTCCTCCACGATAGCCATTACGATTATCCCCGTAGAAAGGTCGATTCTCTCCATATTTAGCTTCTTCGATCGTATTTGCTTCGTCAATATTAGGAAAATTCTTAGTTAGATGTCCTCCACCACAATTTTCGTAGCCAACTTGGATGGCATGAACAGTTTCTTTCATTTTTAGCATATCTCGACCTAGATTCTCTAGCTTGTTGGTTATGGCCGCAATTCCATCGAAACTTCCGCACTGGTTTCTTTTCCTTCCTCCATCATGCCATTTTTGAGATTGATCAGCCATTTTTTGAATGGCTTCAATTGCTAGAGTAGGAGTCATGTTCGGGATTGGTCCTTAATAGTCCAGCATATGTCTTGTAGTCACGTTGATTCCTTTGTAGAAGATGTTGACCTTTTGCTGGTTGTTCAGATCATGTGTAGGACATTTGTAAAGTAGATCGTTGTACCTATCCCAGGCTTGATACAACGTTTCATCGTCTTCTTGCTTGAAATTATGGATTTCCAAGAGCTGGTTAGAAATCTTCGATGGAGGACAATACCTCTGAATGAAGTGCTGCTTGAGTAGAGCCCAAGTATTAACTACCTCGGCGGGCAATCTTTCAATCCATCTTCTGGCAGCCCCAGTAAGAGTCATGGGGAATACCCTTAGCATAATAGCATCATGAGACAAGCCCGAAATGTTGAAAAGGCTTGCGATGTATAGGACATTTTCAACGTACTCATATGCATCCTCGTTCCTGTTTCCTAAAAAAGGGTTAGCACGAAGCTCCCTCATAAATTGGTCCTTAATTTCGAAACGGACATCAGCTCCAATTGCCGATCTTACGAGACCCTGCCCTTGTTATGCTCTTGTCAACGCCAAATATTCCTCAAGAGTGAGGTCATCAATGTTAACAATTTCCATGGTACTTGAAAGCTTGAATAGTGATCTTGAGATCTTTAGAAATTTTAAAACAAAACAAAGATGGAAGACTTAATAGTAATCCTATTATAAATCCCCGGCAACGGCGCCAAAAACTTGATGCAGGTTTTACTGACCAGGTTTTAATATTTATAATGTCTCGTTATACCTATGGTCTACCTTAATGCACTAACGGGCAGTGTACCCGGTCGTGTGTAGTGTAGTATTAGGTAAAACCGAGGGCGTCCCAAAAGCTATGTGTGTTGGATTATTACTAAGTCTAGGTGTCACAGATTTTAATATGATTTCGATAAGGAATTAATTAATTAACTACTAAAGCAGATAAAAGGCAAAGGTGTAATCAATAGAGGAGAGTGGTGCTAACCTAGTTATTCCTCCTAGCTAGTAATGTCTACGTCTAATTACTTCCAATTACTTCAGGTGGGGTCAAAGTCGAGAGGACAACATTTGGTCAATTCGCCTAACCTATCAAAGAAAGATGCCACCACTAGAGAAGTCGTGTCCCTCATAAGTCCAGTTGTTCCCGGTCCCCTAAGTCGAGTCATTAAGTACCGCTACATGCTAGACTTATAATAGTGAGTGCCGGGTGTTAGCAACTTAAACACTCACCCCTAATTCTTAAGTTCATCCAAACGGTAGGTGATCGGTTGGTCAAATCGCACAAGTAGAAAGGGTCGTCGGTTGGTCATATCTTACCCTTCCCGTCTCGGTCTACTCACTTAGGGTCAGTTGGTAATATCTCCTAAGCAACTAGCCTCTACCGCCATTCAAAACTAACGAAAAAGGGTAGCTACCAATAAACTATGCATGCATACACTTAGAAATAATTATGCGGAAATAATATAAACGCAAACAAAACAATTATGAATCATAACTAGGCCAAGACCAAGAGGTGCTTAGCTCATATTAACCATACAAATCAATTCAATAACTAATGTTACGAAATACATGAATCAAAACTAAAGAAAAGATAAAATGCTAATGCTTATCGTAGGGGAGTGATTTCTCCTTGGAGATAGCTCCGTATGCTCCTCTAGACCGCCTTTGGCTTCTTCCCATGTTCTTTGGTTGTGGTGTGTGGAATGGGATGCTTTGAAATGCCGGAAATCATGGGTATTTATAGGCGGATCCGGGTTACTGGCGTAGCTAATAGAATAGTTACGCGTAATCTTCTATTTCTTCGTAATTTGCACTAGATCTGCTGGTTACGGCGTAAACTTATAAGTAGTTATGCCGTATCTTCAATATTTCTTGGTTACGCTGGAGTTTAAGCAAGAGTTACGGCGTAGTTATCGGCGGCGCGGAACCTCATTTGACCTAATATAGTTACGTCGTAGTCTTTTGGGATAGTTACGCCGTAATCTTCTGATGAGTTGGCTTTCTGAGTAACGCTTTAGTTACGGCATAATGTGAGAGATGAGTTACGGCGTACGTAACTTCTTCAAAGTGAGCATACTCTGATAAATCTTTGATAATTCTCCAAATCCGCGTCTCTTTAGCTCCAATGCTCGTAATTTACCTGAAAGTGGAAAACAATGGAAAACAAGCGTAAATTCATATAAATGATATAAATTACAAGCATTATCGGGGGAAATTGACACTTAATATTCAGAATTATTTCATGTTATCAAAGAGAATCTTCGTACAAGGTACAAGAGTGGGTGTAATGTTCGTCGCACTCCATCTACTCATATGCCATTTCTATACGTGACATAATACTATAACGGTAAAGAATGACATCTATAAAGCAATTGGCTTGCCTGAACTGGATTGTCCAGGTTACGTCTCGTCTTTAATGGGCTCACTTACTCGTATGTATCTCGTTATTGAGTTGAAGTGTCCACATGTCATCATGTATATATTTTCTAAGGCTTGTGGACGTAGCCAATCTTTGTAATAAAAACTTGAGAAACTAAATTTGGGCGAGCTCGATTACTAAATGAGCCTCAACTTAGTGTTGATCTCAATTTTTGTAATAACAACTCGAGCTCGATCTTATCCAGAGCTTTTTTAAATAACTTGTCTTGTTCCCCCCTCCTTTGAGTCATATTAGAAATTGAAATCAATGGCAAGGTGTTTGTTACGCCCCGTGCCCGATTTGATTAAAACTTTAAAACTTTTACACGGAAAAGACTCATCTATAACAGACCTTCTGTTACACTTTAACAAACTTACAATTAACGAAACTTTCCTGAAATATTTAACATAACATAATACATCATTTCCATAAATATTTGTGGTCCAAACAACCCGTGAACCCGTACCTTACAAGGTTTGTCAAACACCCGTTTGGACCCACTTTCAAACAATATAACCCATTACTAAATAATTGACTTGACACAATTTTACTTTGACAACCACAACACTCAACAAACCATAATATATCATACTACACGGCTATAACCCGTTTGACCCCAAAATGGGTACAATAGACTATAATCTAAACGACCCTTTAACCCATTACATACATGTTGACCATTTCTATAACAACCCATTTGACCACCATATACTTGAATGGCCAATACATATACTATGACACTCGACAACACATAAACAACCATTAAAAGACCAACGAGGGTTCAACCTTTACTTTGAGCTCGGTAACTACGATTAAGCTCTAACATAACCAGTAACTTTCTAGCATCCACACTTACGGTCCTTAAGCTTAATCCATGCCATAGCATTTCCTCGATATCCTACAAAACATTTAAACACTATAACGTAAGATTTCGCTTAGTAAGTAATCGTATAATAATACATATTATACATCAATCGATCGTATTAGAATCATGAAACATCCACATATATTCCCAAGACTATAACCATTTCAATACTTGCATCATCATGCTCTATAACCACAATTTTCAAGCCATAACAACATAATCATATCATACTATAACAACACAATCACATACCTTGGATTTTCTATAACCATAGATTAACACCACTTTAACCACACAATCTAACTATCCAAATCTCTATCACTTGCATAGTCATTAGGCCAAGGTTCTTATGTCCTTACACCTTCATTCAAAATTACATAACATGATAATATCAGTATAACACATGTTATAAACTAAGTTACTTACCTTGCCTCCATAGCTATAACCAAGAACATCTCCATCATTATCCTTACTTCCTAAACCATAATAATCATCATTAAATTTAAGAAATACTATAACAACTACTATACCCTTTCATCATATGATCATATGTTGATCATAGGATAACCAACCCATAAAATTACTTATTTTTAATCACTATAACTTAAACCATAATTACTATAATCTTTTAATTAGCTTTAAGACATCATTTACCCATTTGTCAAATTAGCGGTTCGTAAACCCTAGCTTTTCAAATCATTAATTAATTCAATATTGGAGGCTACTTACATGAAATGATGATTAGTGTTAACTTATTTCTTAATTTGGAACCCCAATCCTTTATCAATTTGGTCATTAATGAAAACATTGATTTCACTCCTTTTCTTTCTCTCCATAAAAGACTCACACACACTCTTAGATAAAAAAAATGAAGAATTATCAAGAACCTGGATATTTCTATTTTGACCTTTCTTCATTTTAAAGCTATTTCACAACTAACACCTTTAGTCCTTCAAGTACTATAACAATTTGGTCTTGGTACTAAAACAAGGTGGTTCGAGTGCCAATTTGAGATTTTGGCAAGAATAGTCCTTGATGGGAGAATCATTTCACAATAAGTTCAAACAGGCTAAAACAAGGTTGTTCTAGTACTAGTTTGGTATTATGAAAAGAATGGTCCTGCAGTGCTATAACTAGGTGGTTCTAGTACTAAAACAAGTTGGTTCTAGTACTACTTTGGTCATTTTGCATCTTAGGTCCCTCAAGCCCTTTTTCTTTCTACTTTAGTCACATTAAATTTATAACTCATTTAACACTTGACAAATTTAATCCCTTAAGTCTATATCTCTTATATTTGAGACACGTCAATCTACGTATAACCATATTGCATCTTCTTTGACTATTATATTGACTATCGGGTTTGACTAGCCAATTACATAACACCTTCAACTTAACATCCGTTGACTAACCAATCATATTAAGTCTTTCGACTCATAAAAGTCTTTGTCAATTTCATCTAGAGTCACACCTGTTTACAAAACGGGTTTCGGGTGTAACAATTCTATCCCCCTTATTTAGATTTCGTCCCTGAAATCTCTTGTCTATTACAAACCAAAAACTTAATCACATCTTACTCCCATTCTTAGCACTTACAAACATTAAACCATTTCATTGCAACGATCTAATTGATCTCGTAATACTAAGCACATTATAACCCATTCCAAATCCTTAATCCACTTTACTTCTCGCTTTATTTTTATAACCATACAACTCTTCTAATCCATTATATCATCTCAAACACGTTTACTCTAAATATTCATCACTTTTAATAAATTTTATTATAGTTACACTACGTTCTAACCCATTTCATTCCAACTTTTCCGTCAAGGACTATATGTCACTTGAACAATCCACACCATCCTTTCCATTATTTCCACACTTTACCATAGCCATTTCACTATTCTATTAACAGTTTTACTATAATGCTTCGTTTATCTCAATTTCTTTCTAATAAATTCCATTCAGTTTATGACCACCACGGTCATTTCTCACATTACGACATGCCACAAGGCATACTTTAACTTCAATTTAAACTTTAATTCTTTTCGACTTATTCACTAAACACCTAAGTCTTAGGTTTCTCAACACAATTCTCACCTAAATTCGATATCCAACTTCCTCTATCCTACCTATCTTATTATCATAGAACGTCTAATTAATTATAGGTTTTTGTTTTCTACCATTTTCCCTACTCATGCCATGCCGGGAATAGATAAGCTCATTTATTTACACTTTTTCATTTACATGGAGAGGCGTCCCATTCAATGTAAATCAAGAAACATAAACTCGTGACTCGGGTATTCACAACTTCTTTATTAAAATAAAAAGGCGTTCCAATCCATTTAAATAAGAAAATCACAAATCATCCTATTTATACACTTTCGACATAACACTCGTACCTATCCGTTACACGCTTTAACCTTTAGTGTTTTCATTCTTTCACATTCATCATTCATAAATTAAACACGTCACTTTTTAACTTTTCTCTTTTCTATCCATCTTTCCATAACATTTCAAGCTCGACCATCCCGGAGGATACCATCATTAATCGTCATTAACTCGGCCATCCCGAAGGATACCATCATTAATCATCATTAACTCGGCCATCCCGAAGGATACCATCATTAACCTTTCACATTAGAACTATGGATCCAAGCAATTTTACATTTGAACACACACATTATTCCATCCATTTTATTTAGTTAAAGCAAGTGTCATAGGGCATATGAAACTTGCTTATCATATTTACACATTTTCTATGTGTTTACACTTCTCACTACAACTTACATTCTTTAATCCTCGTTAACCATTTCCAACACCTTTACTAATACCCCTTTAGTCTACTCAATTCTTTTACATATAGACCTTACACAGGTCGTCAACTATAATACACTCATTAGCATTTATTTATCCTTCTTACCCATTTTAAACATGTTTTATTATTCAACAATTTCATTATAATAATCACCGCTAATGGGCCACATTAACAGTGATATAATAATTTCAGGACAACACCTTAACCTCATACATATTCATCTCATTCTCACTTACATTCTTAACTTATCGCATTCTTATTCTCATACCTTAAGTCATCTCATTTTAGTTATTTACGCACTTAAGCAATATCACTTTATTTCATCATTTATGTACATTCATACTTGAATTCCATTCTATAATTTCACTATTATTAGACATTTAACAATCAAAGTATCAAATGCAACTATGTCTTTACCACATACTATAACACACTTATCATCTTTACACATTCGTACTTAAGAATCATACACTTTAACTCATTAATAGCCCATCTCTAATATCATTTTAACATCAATCATTAACTAGTAAATACATTGAGACCATACTTTTTTTGTTGGTATACCTGGGTTTTCGACTCGACATTGCGAGCCGACTAATCCCAGGTCGACTACACTTTTTGGATAGCCCGGAGTTGGCGCAGGTGAACCTCCGTGGCCAACGAGGGATTGATTTTCTCCCCAGGGTTCGAACCCAAGACCTCTAGGCACTTTCGTCCTAAGAGGCTAAGCCCTTACCACTAGGTCACCCCCATTGGTTACATTGAGACCATATTGTTAATACAAATAAATCGTCAAAACGTTTATTTATATTTTACGATTTTCTTATGTTTTGTCGATAACAATCGTAAAATCATTTTAACAAAATAAACAAAATACGTAAAAAATTTAGCCAGTAGTTTACTAACTCATTTCACTAAACAAATAAACCATTAAACATGTTTAGTTAAATAGTTTACATAAAAGTATGATAAAACCAAACCTTTTTATAAAACACTTATAAGTAACTTTGGTTACTTACATTTTTATGAAATACATGCTAAGTTAAATGTAACTTGTAAAAGCTTGGACAATCCATAATCCAAAACCCATGAACCATAGACCTTGACCCAAAACCCATGGACCATATGCATGACATCATGTATGACATCAAAATGGGTAAATCCATGACCCATGACCCAAAGTTCATAACCCATGACCCAAAGTCCATAACCCATGACCCAAGATGTATATTACATCATGCATGACATCGCATAACCCATGGATCATAACCCATAACCCAAAACCCGAAATTGTAACCCAAAATTTGAACTGGTATTACTAGATAGCCGGATCAATTGGATAAAACTTGCGGATCCCTTTGGGAAAGGATCTAATGGATCCGAGTAACCAGAGAATTGTTTCCTATAAGTAGTTGGTCATTTCCTCATTTCTCTCAACCAGTTTTAGATATATTTTCTCTCTATATTCTTATTTCTCTAACCTCATATCCAAGGATCATCTATGTAGTTTTCTATTAGTGATTCTATAGGTTTCTCTTAAAGGCGAGATCATGAAGTTTAACATAGAAGACTTGCAAGCTATAAGACATGAGTTGCTATAATTCATTATCATCACAAGATCACGAAGTGTCCCTTGTAGTTGGTTCCTCTCAAAGATTTCATGGGTGTGTTGTGTTAACTATTGGATTAATTTCTCCATTGTAAAGGAATTCAGTATCTAGCCTTGTACCGGATAAAGTGTAGGCGACAAAGGTTTAGTTTTACCTTGTGTGAAGAACTCAATATTTAGCTTTGTACCGAAAAAGTGTAAGCAACGTTGTGAAGGTTTCTCCGCAAAGAAAAGGATCTTGTGTTGTGTATTGATTACAAACTCTCGAGTTAGGTATTCGGGGAGTGGATTAGGGCAAGGAAGGTGACCTTGTATCCGAACCACTATAAATATTTGTGTTATGGTTGTGTCTTTCTTTCCCACTCTCATAGTTTAATCACAAATAACTATCAATATCCAACACGCCAAAATAGATTGACATAATTCGATCTAAAATTTTAAAATGAAGTTTTAATTGGTAAAACTATTCAACCCCCCCCCCTCTTCTAGTTTTTTATAATTGGCATCAAAGCTTCATTACCAAGTTTCTTAGAGTATATTGTACTTTTAAAACTTGAAACGACTCGTATATGTTTTGAAATCTACAAAGAAGGAAGACCTTTGTAAAAACTAACATCAAAATTATTTTTACAAAAAGGATAAACCTTTTGTTTTGGATAATGACAATTGAGATAAAACATAGTACATTCTCTAAAATCACTATTATGATTTTAACACACTTTCCTTAAGAAATCTTCATATTAGGAAGCTCTTTAAAGGCTCATGAAGTATTACTCATAAAGGAGTGCATATACCTTCCAAGATAATGTGACAAAGGTATGTCTTTATACTTTGCTATCATAAAAAGTTTTGTTTATCTGTGATTGAAAAGTATTGAGTTATATGATACTACGCTTATTTGGTATGCTTGTCTCTCCATGATTTACCTTCTAAAAACTTTTTTGTACATCTAGTACTTTTATTTTTTGAAGTGTCAAATCAATATTTATGACACCAAATCACAACTTTCAGAAAGTCTCTATTCACAAACTCCCACACTCGTCAAATCGTTAGGAATATTATTCCATCTCATACTCTTTTAACCTACATCACTCAAAATTTATTTACTCTGTAATCCCACATCATCAGTCATTATCAAAAGAAGAAATGAAGTTAATACAATTATGACCTACTACGTTTTTAATCACAGTCATGGAATTTTTTTTATTATTCCCGTTCCAAAATTTCCCCGTGTCGATTGGCTTCCCGAATCCATCCGCTATAACTGGCCGGATCTCTTTTCAAATGGATCTGGTGGAACCGGCTCATCAGACACCAGTTTAGGAATTTCAAACTTAACAGACAACCCGCTTTCTCTCCATCTCTTTATTTAAAAAATGACCAAACTCAAAAATTCTCTTATTCTAGTGTCTCATCTTCCTCAATCTCAGTATCCTAATCAACTCCGTAAGTAATTATATAAATCTTTCTCTTTTAAGTTAATTCTAGGCTTTGTTTATCGAAAATTGATTCAAATAGGTATATGCAAATTAAACCATTACAATGATTGTTAAATTAGATATCTATTGAGAATTTCCCTTAAATAACTGCATCTTTCTATAAACACCTAAATTAGTTTTCACAAAAATCTCATATGAATTATTTTTTTGTTGTAGAGAGGGTGTTTAGCATTGTTAATAAAAATAAAAATGCAATTCACATCAACCATCTTGTGATTTTCTTAAAACCCCATTTGATCAAGTTTTTGGTAACATGGGTAGAGAACATCTCTAACTAAGACATTCACTTTTCTAATTTTCTTTAACTCATATACATTCTCACATGATTCACCTTTGAAATCAAATAGATTACTTGGCTAACTATGTAATATTGTCTTCTAGGATAAAAAAATGCCTAACTCTACTCAACAAGACCATCACGATATCGCTCACTACATCCCTAGGTACCACCGCAAAGATGATCTCTCACATGAGGACCGAAAAATCTTTAAAATGCTCCAAAAGCGTCTTATTCATGAGGGATGTGTCATTGAGGATTCATTCCTTTAGGATACCAACATTTCTAAAGTCTTCTCCGCAATAAATTGTGATTGCCTTCTCAAAATCAATGAACAAATATGTCCGATGTTCATTTTTGAATTTTACAAAAGTATTCATATTATCCGAAACGATGACAAAACTATCTCCATTTCCTTCATCATAAACGACCAAAACATTGTTCTACCTCTCACCAAATTTGCTGAAATTCTCCAAATTCCATGTCATGGAATTTGCATTTACTTAAGTGATTGGTCCATAGCTAATCAACATTTCTCCTTAGATCTTCATTCTACCTATCGCACCCCTCTCAATGATCCCATCCTAGTCAGAGACTTCGTTTTTATCAAAAGAGTTTAACCCACTCGAATGACCCGCAACAAAAAAATCATCAACCTTGATCCCTTTCAAATGGAACTCTTTGAAATACTATCATCGTAAAAAAAGTGGGAGAAAAATTATTATGTAGAATGTCATTTGCTTGGTCGGTAACAAAGACCATCCTAATGCTTGTCTTGTCTAAATGATCTATTGCCTCATCCATAAAAAACCTTTTAACCTTGCATACTACATCGTCAAGAGAATGGTTGGTGTTTTCAAAACAGACAAAATGGTACTTCCTTATGTTATGCTCCTCACATGCCTCTTTAGTAATGTTAGTGCAATGCTACCTTCTCCAGTCACCGATGATCATTTCCTTGCAAACCATATCATGGTGCCCCTCACCAAAGGTCGTGTCAAAAGATTCATGATCAAAGGGAAAAGACCTCGTCCTCTCTCAGACTCATCAGAAGATGAATAAACTAACAAAGACAATACCATCTCAAACTACCGTCTTGATCCTATCTCATACTTAGAACAACTTCCCAAAGAAACCGAAGAATTCAAGCAAACAAAGGGAATATTCAAGTGTCTTGCTCACTTCCTCACAAACATGGGAAAGAAAAAAAAGTGAAGAGATTGACTAATGAAAATTGTGCTTTGGTCAAATATGGATGTCATAAAAACATTTGTGATCCTTTGGTCTTTAACTTAAATGTTTGCACCTTCTGGTACTAAAAAGATGGTACTTTGAACATTTAACCTTCGTGAATGATTGTAGTAATGTTTCTCATGTCTAGGGAAGTTTATCATATTTGATTAAATATCAAATGTTGAGTTTGATTTTGTTTGATTGCCTATATGATTTTCTTACATGCTCTTCTTGCTATACTAGACTTGTATTCATATATGTTTGTTGTTAGAAACACTACGTGTAACAATTTGATAAATGTGTCCGATCCTACGAACCCACTGTCTTGTATTTGATCTCAGATGCGAGATCCCTTCAATATAACTAGCTAGATCCTTCTTGAAAAGGATCTGGTGGATCCGATTATACTGAGCTATGATTTATACCTCATTACATCCATTTCACCTTCCAGACCTTTTTAGATTATTTGCCTTTGTCCTATTAGCCTCAATTGATCTCTCCTTAGTCTTAGTAGCTCTCATATTCTCTTATGGGTGACTTAGGATCCTTCTAAAGATGTTTATGATTTATCATTTCTCTAATACTAAACATTTTTATGCTCCAATTCTTACATCTTCTTTGTCTCATCTTAATCCACTTATTCTCATAATCATTATATTTGTTATAAATTTATTTTACTCATTTTACCTGCAAAATACTCTAAAATCAAATTTTCATTTCTTATAATTTTTTAAAAAAATTCTAATTTTCTTCTTGGCCACTTTCTGATTCCTATCTCCATTAACCATTTCTAAGCCAAATAGTTTCATCTTTGATCATTTACTAGCATTCTTTAACTCCCATTTCTCCATAAAACTCATTAATAAGTCACTTCTCATCATTCGTTTAAGTTCTCAGAACTTCTTCCATTTAAGAAACCTCCTTTCAATCATAAAACCAACCTACATAAGCTAGAACTCTTAAATTCTTAACTATTCTTTCTCTTCTCTGTCTCAATTAGTCGGATCCCTTTTGAAAGGGATCTAGTGGATCCGAGCAAACAGAGAGATAAAACTAATTTTAGTCACTTGACACACACTCTTATTCATTTCAACACTTCACATTGTCTTTAATAACTCTCCTAGAAGAGTGTATCTCAGTAGTTGACCTTTGTGCATGCAAATGATTACAATTTGAAGGATTTTAGTGGTTTAGGCTTTAATTCCCTTCTATGATCTTCCACTATATAAATCACTTGTGTTTGTGCTTCAATCCCACACCTCAACATCACCTTCTCAGTTGAAAATTCATGTTCTAAACACCCCTCACAATAACTAAGATACTAAATGCTCACTCATCAACTAGAAGCCCTCCTAGGAAAATTGCCCATATTATCCACGAAATATCATCAAAACTCCACCTTTTATTGAACCAACACTACCACAACTTGCTCCTATCAAACTATCACCATTACTTGCTTCCATTAATATAACACAATCACTTACACCTCTTGAACCAAACTCTCAACCATTTGGTAAACAAACACCTCAAAACACTCTCATATCTACACAACCAACAAGAGCTTCTACTCTTATACCAAGACAACTCTTATTTACTACACCTCATTATTTGCCACATCTCTACATGAACACTTTAGAGAACTTGCCTCCTAGACCTTCTAATCCACCACCATTGCCTACATTACCATCTATTGAAATAATATCTTCCCAACAACCTCATTCACATAATGTAGGTGCTGACATCAATGTGTCACCACAAATAGCACACGTGTCTCCTTCTCCTCCACATTCTAATGGCCTATTTTGGGTAACGACTAGACATTAACCACCACAACCAGACAACATGGATGTTGACGCATCTCTACCTCCTCCACCTATACACACATCTCCACAAACATCCGTTGTACACCCACAACCTTCTCTCTTAGGTCTTTATACTTCAAACATACCTCCATCATCACAACAACCAAGTCATGAAGAAACTTGCTACCATTGTAAACAAACTCAAACCTTAGTACATGAACTTCTTGATGAAGTACGTTTCATATTCTACCACCTCCTTGAACGCCTTGATGGCATCAACAAACCTAACCACCCCTAGAAACCTTGAAGTGCAAGCACAATTGGTCATTCTCCTCTAGTTTTAGCTTAGTCCATCTCATTAGCATTTTGTTATATGTTAGATCATATTCTTAGTTTTAGATTTTAATCATTGTTGTATCATCTCTCTTGTTTTTGTTATATGATTCAACGTGTTTAAATGCTTTTTGATTAGTTGGGCATATCAGTGTGGTTATGACTTAATTTTATGCTTTATTTTCTTTAAACTGCTGCTAACAAGTTGCAGGTACTCGAATCTCTTGTTTAATACCCGATGGATCCGGATGCTCAGAACCAAAATAGATCCTTACTTCACTTCATTTTCTGCATAAATCGTACTATATGTTTACATTCTAACATTTGTTTTATAGATTTTCAAAACTCACTTGGAATACTTGACGTCCTCAAGAAGGGGAGCTTTCGTCAAAGCAAAATCATTGCACATTCTGCAATGCTCTCTGATAACATCAAATTAGCTTGATATTTTAGTATCAAATTCTCATGTTTATTGCCTCATTTTATATTAATATGGTACTTAATTCGTTCATATTTACATTTCAGGTTAATCGAGGCATTGGAACGGAAAAGATGTGAGAAAAGGCCAAAAAGTACAAAAACGCATTTAGAAGAATGTTACGGCGTAAGTGGCACGATGGACCTACGCCATAACATACTATTTTGGCAAGTAGTTTTCTAGGTCTCATGCAAGTTACGGCGTTACTTAGTTATTGAAGTTACGACGTAACTTGGAAGAAAATTTAAACGAGTTCTACGACCGTAACCTATTCTTAAGGTTACGCCGTAGAGAGGTTATACATGGTGGATAATATAAGCTGACGAAGGGTTACGGCGTAGGTGAGTCATTGGACCTACGTCGTAACTATCAAACTTGGGCGCTAAAGAGTTAAAGTCCAGGGATTGAAAGTAAAAATAACATGGACTAAATATGGATGAATCATATGAATATTAATTATCACAAGGACTTGTTATAAAAATAGCAAGAACGATCAAGGACGGTGCTAATTCAAAGAAATTTTATTATGCAACAAGGACTTCATATAATTAAGTCAAGAACGATGAGGGGCTGGATCCGTACAATTCATATAAGTATTATACCTATTAAGGCACAAGGACTTGAAGTGAAACATAATGGAATCTCAGGGTCTAAACTCGGTCATGTCTATGATAGTTTCAATGACCAATGAATTTGCTTTCAGGAATAAACTTACGTCGTAAGTTTAATAATAGTTACGCCGTAACTATTGGTGAAATTGTGTACGAGAGTTTCTACGGCGTAACCTGTAATTACGGTTACGTCGTAACTTTGTCGAGGCCTATAAATAAAGTCCTAATTCGGCACTTTTGAGTATCTCTTTTCTCCCCTTTCAAAGGGGTCGACTAGGTTACCATTCCAGGAAATTTCCAGTAATCATCCACCATTTTTAAGGGAGAATTCAATTCAATTCATTAAATGTATTAATCAATCATGAAGTAATTGTATTAAACACCATATTTAATTAAATCAATGTTTTATTCATTATTTTTTTTGTTTACTTTACAGCATGAGAGGCTAAACTCTTTATGTGTCAGCCTAGTTATGAATTTATTAATGCCTTGATTTACGTTTTCTTGCTTTATAATTGCTTTATGTGTTTGCTTTCTTTGCCTATTCGTGGACACCCTTGTTTTGGTATTGTTAAAGCTAGATCATATCTATTAGGCTATCTTGAATTGACCATGTGACCCTAGCCGAGTAGGTTGCGAGGGATGGTAAGAATTGACCATAGGACTACCATTTCCTTGTGTGAGAATTGACCATAGGATCACCTACCTAGTGGCGATACTTAAGGAATGAAGGAACCTTAGAGTGGACCATGCTGGTTTAGTGATTCGTGCACTAAGAATAGGTCCAGAAGGTAGCTGCTACATAATGACTAATGATAGGTTTCCCTCGATTTCTATCGAGTAGATACGATGGAATAAGGATCTAGACTTATAGGCTAGAAGAACTGACCATAGGAGTCTAGTGAGATTTACCCCCACATGAAGCATTAGAAAGCACTATCAAGAAAACCGGATTATGGCGTAATAAAACTAGTAACTAGGCTAGCACATTTCTCCCTATTTGATTGTCTCGCATTAATTTCACGTTTTCTTTCATTTCAATTAGTGTATTATCATTCAAATCAAAACCCCCCTTTATATTAGTGACAATAGAACTTAGGTTAAGTCTGCACACATAGATCTTGGGACGACATCGGCCTTACCAATTACTGCACTATACACGACTGGGTTCTCTGCCCATTAGTGCATTAGGTAGACCATAGATAGACGACTTATTATAAATATTAAAACATGATCTGAAATCCAGCATCAAGTTTTTGGTGCCGCTGCCGGAGATCTATTTTAGAATTTTATTTGTGTTTTTAGTATTTTTTTAAATTATTTTTGCTTGTTATAATTTTTATTTTTTAGTTTTATTCCTCCTGTTTTTCTGTCCTCTTTGTCTTTTGTATTTCAGGAAATCATGGAGATGGAGCCGGATATTAATAATATGACGATGAATGAATATTTGGAGTATGAACGCGAAAATAGTAGTAGATTATCGAAATATATTCGATCAAGGAAAGCTCCTACAAGATTCGCTTCTCTAGAACCTTCCTTTCAAACTCCGCGACCATACACCAATACCAATGCTCTACTTTTCCCAGTAAGAGGAACAAAGTGGACATTGGTAGCATGAGTATAGAAGAATATGATTTGTACATGGCTACACAATATCCAATGACGTCTGTGTTAATACAAATAAACCATAAAAACGTTTATTTATATTTTACGATCTTCTAATGTTTTGTCAATAAAAACATAAAATCATTTTAACGAAATAAATAAAATACGTAACAGCTTTGAGCCAATAGTTTACTAACACACTTTTACTAAACATATTAAAACCATCAAAACATGTTTAGTTAAATAAGTTATATAAAACCAAAACCATTTTTATAAAACACTTACAAGTAATATTGTTTACTTACATTTTATAAAAATGTATATATACTTTGTATGACATACCCATAGAGAATGATCCATAACCCATGACTCATTGCATGACAACATGCATGAAGTCATGTTGGATATTATCCATGATCCATGACCCAAAGTCCATGACCCATGACCCAAGATCCATAACCCATTGACTAGGTACATTGTATCATGCTGGGTATCCATGACCCAAAGTCCATAACCCATGATCCATAACCCATAACCCATAACCCGGTTTGCAACCCAAAATCCGGACTAAGACCCAGCAGCTGGATCCCTGAAATTGCACTGGCCGGATCACTTGGGTGAGGGATCTGCCAAAACCGTGGAACAGTAGGTTTGTTTTGCATATAAATAGTGAGCCATTTCTCTCTTGCTCACCATACCTTTTAGACATACTTTCTCTCTATGTTCTAACCTCTCTAACCATAGATCCAAAGGATCATTCTATGTAGTTTTATCTTTGTGTGATTCTCTAGGTTCCTCTTAAAGGGGAAATCACAACCACTTGAAGACGTGTAAGCTCAATGTCATGAGTTGCTAAGCTTCGTCATCATCACGACCACTGAAGTGCATCTTGTTAATAGTTCTTTCCTCCCTCCATAGTGTGTCGTGTTGAAGGCATTGGTGTAAAGTTCCGAAGGTGTACATTCGATATGGTGTGTCGATGTACAAGTTGTGTAGTTTGGATTAAAGGATATTGATACCCTTTCTAGTATTGTAAAAAGGAGTGTGTCTCCTTTGAGTAGTTGTGTTGGTAGTAGTGTTGGGTAGTAGTTCCTCCTTTGTAATGGAACTCGGTATCTAGCCTTGTACCGGATAAAGTGTAGGCGACGTTGTTATAGGTTTGGTTCTACCTCGCAGAAGAACTTGGTGTCTACCCTTGTACCGAATAAAGTGTAGGCGACGTTGTGAAGGCTTCTCCACCACATTAAGGAGCTTGTGTTGCGTAGTGCTTAGAAACTCTCGAGTTGGGTACTCGGGGAGTGGAGTAGGGCAAGGAAGGTGTCCTTGTAGCCGAACCACTATAAATACTCGTGTTGTGGTTTTGTGTTCCTTTACTCTTTATCTCTTCCATTACTTACTTATATGTTCATCTATCAATATCCAACACACGACCTAAATGGATTGACATAAGTCGATCTAGATACTTTAAAAGAAGTTTTAATCGGCAAAACTATTCAACCCTCCCCCCTTCTAGTTTTCCACAGTTGGCGTCAGAGCTTCGTTACCAAGTTTCTTAGAGTATATTGTACTTTAAAAACTTGATACGATCCATGTATGTTTGAAAACTACAAAGAAGGAAATTTCTTACAACAAAAATTCATGTTTTAGAAATTTTTATATTTTAACAAATGTTGGATATTCATAAATCATTCTAACATTTTTTTTAGAAATCTTCATGCTAGGATTCTTCCAATGACTTCGTTCTATCCGAAGAAAAATGAAGTTAACACCCAAAGAAGAATCCAAAGTAATCACAACTTACTTTTACAAAGTACGATTGAGTATTTTAAAAGTTCATGAAGTATTTCACGTCCATGGTTTCTAAAACCATAAAAAGGGAATATAGCAAATGTATGTTCTCTTAACGCAATTAGTTGATCTATAAATGTAGTAATCGCGTGTGGATAAAATGATGGTATATGTTTCTCTCTCATAATAAGCATCTTTATAGAAACTTTGCATATATGAAATGCTATGTGTATATATATATATATATATATATATATATATATATATATATATATATATATATATATATATATATATATATATATATATATATATATATATATATATATATATATATATGGATTAAGCATTTGACATCAAAGTCACAAGTTTCTAAAAAGTCTCTCTTCACTACTTTCCATCTTAACACATCATCGGAATAGTATTCCTCCTTGATTCTCCTAAAACCTTGTAAGTTTTTCAAATCTACGCTCATCATAAAATAAAATATTGATAATTAAAGTCTTGATCCACCATTCTTCGTTCGATTTTCGTTAAAAAATTATTTCCCAAAACATCTTAGCTAAACGTCTACTCGAATAGGACTATAACCAAAATCTCATTCTACAAGTTCTTCTCGAAAATAAGTTATTGTATAACTTATTACAAGTGAAAGAGTACTCCAAATCACTCCAAACTTGTCTGCAGCGCCGGATCCTTCAAGTTGTACTAGCCGGATCCCTTAAACAAGGGAACCGGCGGAACCATGTAAACAGAGAAATAGGAGACTCGTTTTTAAAACCCAAACTACTCCATTTTCCCTCTCCCCAAACCTAGAACGACCCAAACTCAGCTCCTATCATCCTAGGGCTTCATACTCTCAAGCGTCTCAATCCTAAACATCATTGTAAGTAATTACACTCATATTTTCTATTTTTCATCATCTCCAACCTAGGGTTAATGGTTATAAATTTTTCAATTGATTTCAATTTTTCATAATCATCAATTGGCAAAATTTTTATTATAAAATTGATTTCCATACAAAAAGTCCTATATGATTAAGGTTTTCCAAAAAGGCATTGTTAATACAAAATAAGCTCATAAATCCATCTTGACAAATCTTTACCTTATTCAAATATTTTTTTTATTCTAGGATCAAATATGCCTAAATCCACCCAACAAGACCATCATGACACCGTTCACTATATTCCTAGATATTATCGTAATGAAGGGTTATCAACTAGTGATCGCAAAACCTTTAAAATGCTTCAAAAATGACTCATCCACGAAGGTTGTTGATGCGCGTACGAAACGCGTTCGGGGTCAAAGGAAACTTCCTTTTCTTCGAGCAAGTTTTTTCAACCTCCTAGGCAGTGAACCTAATCGTTGCAGTGTAGTATTGGGTAAGCCTCGGGGATTGATATCGTTCTCTAGGGGAATAGGAATACTAGCAAGAAATGTATTACGCTAAGGTGGGGGTTGAGGATGATTCTTTTTTTTTATCTTTTTATAGTTTTCTTTTTAAAGCTAAGGGTAAAATCTCGAGGCAATTGGTTTGGGGAGTGGTACTTCTACCGATTACTTAACTATCTAATTATCTAATTACTACGGGTAGCTATGTCTATTTGATGTGTGCTCGTATGATGATTAAAAATGTGTTTACCTAGATACTATTACTCCCTAGTTATCTTTTATTAGTCGCTTGAATTTTCACACCTTATCTTAACCGCGTTGTATTTCCTAAGGTCATAGGGTGTGCCTTTGCCCTAACTCTTTAAGGTTACCTTTGGGTTTAGCCTACGAAATCCGCAAGTCTCATTCATAAGCCAACTTTCAAAAAGATTATTCAAGCATTAAACACAACAAAAGCCTAGTTGCACTCCTAAGCCAATTACAATTAAGATAAGAGACAACCTAACAATAATTAATAACTAGGTTTCATAGATCTAAGCAAACACACAAGAAATTTAGCTAGACATGTTAAACAAGCAAGCATACACACAATCAATGGAAGACATAATGATACTTTGGATTAAAACATTTATCTTGATGTGTAAAATAGGGTTTGGAACCCTAAGATACTATCCAAGTCGGACTACAAACTTTTTGGTTTTTACTCCAAAAGTCTACCTCTCTAAATGCAGAAAAATCAAATTCTATATATAGATTTACAAGTGCGACGGCGTCGCCTTATAGGTGGGACGCCATCAGCTCGCCGTCATTAGGGTTTTCATCTTGGCCAAGTCATCGATGGGACGGGCGTCACCCTAGAGTTGTGACGCCGTCGGGCTTCAGCTGGGACATCGTCGATTCGGATCCGGGTCGCCCGAGATGAAAAGTCCGAGTGACGCCTTCTTCTTCAAAGCTCGACTGTCATGTTGTATGAGCAAAATTCCACCGAGCCGTCGGTGCATATTTTTATCAATTTCAGATAAAGGAACGGTGTCACCTTTGATTGGGACGTCAGTTCAATTTGAGCGACTTGAGTGGCTTCGATCTTGACTTTGCCATTTTCTTCATGTATTCACTCCTTTTCGTCCAAATGTGCATCATTCTAGCATTTTGCTTCCAAGAGACCTAAAAGTGAAAAGGAACGAAATTAAGCGATAATGGATATAAAGTGGTCGATTAAGGGCTTAAATGACCCCTTAAAAGTGTACATTTTAAATCCTTATCAAATATCCCTACACTTGGTATTTGCTTGTCCTCAAGCAAATGTGCTTTTGGCTAATCAATTTATAAGTTAGGGGGCATGAAGCATGGGTTTAAAATAATTCACAACAAGTAAAAGCACCGCAATAGGCATAACAAGCACGGAAATTATATACTAGCACCTCACAAGGGGTGTTTGGATTCTCTCATCTCTCGGGTTTATATGAAATATAATAAATGGAAATGGAAGTTAAACACTCATTACCTGGCATAGTACATAGATTACCATAGGCTAGAGACTAGATCAAACCTCCACCGCTTTGGCGTAAGCACCTAGGAACAACTATCTAAGAGGTCTTTGCAAGGGTTGTAACATTAGGCTTATGGTAGGGAAACAAAGGGTTTTGTTGGATAGGCGATATTTAGTAGTGGCAAGTCAAAAATCTTATGTTACAAGCATGAAAAGCGTGGCGTTGCTAAGCCAAGACTCGACTCACTAACTCTAGATAACTTGAAACAAACAGACATAAATTTAAAGACATAAACATAAAGATAGATGTAGGATGGTAGCCCGTATGTTTTTCTTCATTTTTTTCATTCATTTTTTTTGCATACGTTTTTACTCTACCATCCTCTACGATAACATCAAAATATAAGTGATTTATAGGAGCATCCCTACACTTGCGTTTTTATTTCTCTAACACTAATTGACCCTATTTGAAAAGATCAAAACACTTGTAGTCTTTACTTACGTAGACAAAGGGAATTTGAATTTATCGTTCTTTCCTGTTACTCTATAAAATATTACTTTTACCCATGAGTCCCAATCATCCCAAAACTGTGTACAAAAGATATGACTCGACTTAGCAACCATGCAAGTAACTAGATATTTGAACTAAGGGTTTAGTAATGATAACAATAATGCACTAAAGGTGAGTGCATACTAGGTAGGCTAAGGCAATTTGGGTGTACATTTGGGGGTGGATTGTAAACAATGTTCTTCATTGATATTCCGGAAAACCGAAACATTATGAGAACCGCGAAAAGCATAGGCTATGAGGGGTTAACTAGGGGTATCGTGTACTAAAGATAGTGCATCGCAAGGGTGTGGGGTAATTACTCAACCGATGTGGAAGAAGTAATTATAATATAGGTTTCAAACAAGGGTTATCCTAATGCCTCTTATCACTTAGTTATTCCTAACTACACAAGTGTAGTCTCACCAGCGATCTCAGAATGCATCACAAAACAAGTTCTAGAATCTATTATACTACCGGTATACTCTCTAAGAATTAAAGGTGGATGCTTTTATTCCTAAAGATCTAGGGGCGAACCTCACATTTTTTGGGCGGAATTTGAGTGGTAAACTGTTTTTGTGCTAGTCATATAACTCCTATCCATGAGACGCTTTATTAAGACTAAAGTTTTAGCTCGTACATGTCATAAAAAAATTTAAATTTGGTGCTAAAATTGCCATAACAAATATTTCTCATAGTTTATTACACAATTTACCAAGGACAAGACAAATAATCAAGGATAAGAATAGTTTCTAAGTTCCCGTTTTATTCTCCCTCCCTACACTTAAACTGAACATTGTCCCCAATGTTCCCGAAAGTATCAAAGTTATGATAAAGGAAGGTAATTAAAGGAGAAAGAAACTAGTACTCTCCTAATTAGCTCGGTAGGATTCATGTGAGATTGTGGTTAAATTCTTTCCCAAGAAGAATGTATACGTGATAAGCTCCATCCAATGTTAAGTTTCTTCTTATTGCCAAATATAACCTGCACACTTTAGAAAACAAATGAAACCTTCACGTAAAATCGGCGGTAAAACTATATATGACACAACTACACTAGATATAATGCTTGTGGAATGGATGTTTGTAGCTTTTCTGTAAAATTAAGACCTGAGAATTTCCAAAATTTTTTAAGTAGCACAGAAAACGAAAAAATTGTTAAGTCATTGCTTGACCGACGTTGTCGATTTAATCTGACGCCGTCAGTTGTCATGACAGAATCGGTCCGCGTTTTCCTAGAAACATTTTGGAAAATTACATCTTTAAAACACGGAAAATTCACGCAAAACATCCATTATGACTCGATAGAAGCATATGACTCTAACAAACACACATATATATCAATTTCACTAATTGTAATTCTCTTGTTCACGTTCTTCAAAAACGTATGTAATCTTCCCTACACTTATCTTTTTGTAAAATACCTTTATATGTAATTAAGACGAGGTTAAAGACAAAATAATGCATTTTCACAAAATCAAACATGAGAATAAACAACAATGAAAAAGATATATGACACACAAACAAGCAAACAATTAAGCATGGGTTGCCTCCCACGAAGAGCTTTTCTTTATTTGTGAGTCTTGTAGCTAGACTCGAAGTCGTGCTCCTACCTTGTCTCGTGCACGCTTACGTGCCCATATCTAAGCCATTCTAATGTTCTCTCATTTTTCTTGTACTCATCTCCTAACTCTATGCATTTTTTATAGTACCTTTCATTTTTTTCATAAGTATGCCTAAGTCACTGTTGTTTGTCTCTTTTACTAAGTATCGGAATGGGAGCCATCCGAATACATGCCTCTATATCTTTGTGCTTAAACCTAGGGTGCGTACGGGGCACTTGATAGACAAAATCCTCAACTTCATTAGAGAATGTGACTAAACCATCAACCATCCGTTCATTCAACTTAGTCATTCTCTTAAAGGATGTTTCAAATATTACTTGAGTGAGGCTTCCATCAATGAATTATCCTAAATCTTCTAAGACCATAAATTCAACCAAATAGGCAAAACGTCCAACAAACACATGCAAGTGAGTGACCGCATCAACAACATTGTCCCCTTCATAGGCCAATTCATTCACCTTAATTTTATTATATAGATTCCTTGAGATTAAGTTTAAAGGTAAGATTCGAATTGTAGAAAGGACTATGTTGTTGCCAATTTATTTCATTATGCCCTAGGTGATTTCCAAAGTGGTGAACGGGTTAAAGGTTTTGTGGGATTGCGTTTTCCATTGCGAGGATTGGGAGCGGGTAGTGCAAAGTTTCTACGGCGAAAGATGCGAATCATGGTGAGTGATGGGATTTACGAACAAAGTTACAAAGAATGGGGATAGACTACAAGAAAGCTAAAAATGAGAAAAAAAATCTTACTTGATAGGAATCAAGCAAGGGAACCCAAACGAGATAGAAATCTAACTAGCTATTCTATTCCACGGCAGCGGCGCCAAAAACTTGATGAGCGTACAAAGCGCGTTCGGGGTCGAAGGAAACTTCCTTTTCTTCGAGCAAGTTTTTTCAACCTCCTAGGCAGTGAACCTAATCGTTGTAGTGTAGTATTGGATAAGCCTCGGGGATTGATATCGTTCTCTAAGGGAATAGGAATGCTAGCAAGAAATGTATTACGCTAAAGTGCGGGTTGAGGATGTTTCTTTTTTTTATCTTTTTATAGTTTTTTTTAAAGCTAAGGGTAAAATCTTGGAGAAATTAGTTTGGGGGGTGGTACTTCTACCGATTACTCTACTATCTAATTATCTAATTACTATGGGTAGCTATGTCTATTTGATGTGTGCTCGTATGATGATTAAAAATATGTTTACCTAGATACTATTACTCCCTAGTTATATTTTATTGGTCGGTTGAATTGTCACACCTTATCTTAACCGCGTTGTATTTCCTAAGGTCGTAGGGTGTGCCTTGGACCTAACTCTTTGAGGTTACCTTTGGGTTTAGCCTACAAAATCCGCAAGTCTCATTCATAATCCAACTTTCACAAAGATTATTCAAGCATTAAACACAACGAAAGCCTAGTTGCACTCCTAACCTAATTACAATTAAGATAAGAGACAACTTAACAATAATTAATAACTAGGTTTCATAGATCTAAGCAAACACACAATAAATTTAGCTAGACATGTTAAACAAGCAAGCATACACACAATCAATGGAAGACATAATGATACTTTGGATTAAAACACTTATCTTGATGTGTAAAATAGGGTTTGGAACCCTAAGATATTGTCCAAGTAGGACTACAAATGTTTTGGGTTTTTACTCCAAAAGTCAACGTTTCTAAATGCAGAAAAATCGAATTCTATATATAGATTTACAAGTGCGACGGCGTCGCCTTATAGGTGGGGCGCCGTCAACGCTCCGTCATTAGGGTTTTCGTCTTGGCCAAGTCATCGATGGGATGGAGTCACCCTAGAGTTGTGACGCCGACGGGCTTCAGTTGGGACGTTGTCTGATTCTGGATCTGGGTTGTCTTAGATGAAAAGTCCGAGTGACACCTTCTTCTTCAAAGCCCGACGCCGTCAGTTGTATGAGCCAAAATTCCACCGAGCCGTCGGTGCATATTTTATCAAGTTCAGTATAAAGGACGGCGTCGCCCTTTGATTGGGACGCCGTCAGGTTCAATTTGAGCAGCTTGAGTGGCTTCGATCTTGACTTTGTCGTTTTCTTCATGTATTCACTCTTTTTCGTCCAAATTTGCATCATTCTAGCATTTTGCTTATAAGAGACCTAAAAAGTGAAAAGGAACGAAATTAAGCAGTAACGAATATAAAAGTTGTCGATTAAGGGCTTAAATGACCCTTTAAAAGTGTACGTTTTAAATCCTTATCAGTCGTGTAATTGAGGAATGCTTCCTTGAGAACACCGACATTCCTCAAGTATTTTCCGAATCAACTTTGATTTCCTCCTCAAAATATATGAACAAATTTGTCCGGTATTCATCTTCGAATTCTACAAGAGCGTTAGGATTATCCGAAACAATGATGGAAGCATTTCAACTGCTTTCGTCATAAACAACCAAAGCATCACCTTACCTCTCACCACATTCGTGCAAATCCTTCACATACCATGTGAAGGAATTTTATGTATTCTAAAGATTGGTCAATCGCTTGTCAATCCTTCGCATTAGAATCTAAACCTATCTATCACACTCCACTTGATAACCCCATTGTAGTTCGAAATACCGTCTTCACAAAGAGAATCAACCAATCTCGTTATAACAGAACAAATAACTCATTCATCGTGATCCCTTTCAAATGGAACTCTTTGAAATAATTCCCATTTACAAAAAGTGGGAAGAAATTCTTAGAGAGAATGTCATTTGTTTGGTCGGAAACAAAGACCATCCCAATGTTTGTCTTGTCCAAATGATTTATTGTCTCATCCACCAAAAGCCTTTCAATCTCACCTATTACATTGCCAAAAGAATGGTAGGTGTTTTCAAAACCGACAAAATGGTTCTTCCTTATGGTATGCTCCTGACTACGTCTCCTTGAGTATGTTAGTGCAATGCAACCTAATCCTATTTTCGATGACCACTTTCTCGTAAACCATGTTATGGTACCTCTCACTAAACGATTTATGATCAATGGTAAAAGGCCTCGTCCTCTCTCGGACTCTTCAGATGAAGATGATGATGATGAAATCAACCCCGTTTCCAATTATCAACTCGATCCCATAACTTACTTTGAACAAATTCCCACTCTTCCAATGGAAATTGAGGAATTCAAGCAAACAAAAGGAATGTTCAAGTGTCTAACTCATTTCCTCATCAACATGGGAAAGAAGAAAAGTGAAGAGATTGGAAAAAGAAAATTTCTACTCTATGTCTTTTATATGATTATTTTGTATGTTTTATGATTGTTAAAACAATGTGTGATCCTGACTCTCTCTACTATATGCAAGATATGCTTGGTTGTTCTCATATCAAAATGTGGTCATTATCTTATTTGCTTACCCATATGTTGTTTCTACATGCTACACTTACCATGTTTTACTTGTATACATGTATGCTTACTGTAGAGATCATTAGTTTCAAAATTCGATACATAGAACAAATCTTTGCAATCTTACTGCTAAGGAAATTTGTCCCAGATGCCGGATCCCTTGGCTATAACTAGTCGGATCCCTCAAATGAAGGATCTGTGGGATCCGGGTGGACATAAGTTCCTTGTTTAGCTTCTTGGAATCAATCCAATTTTCCAGACCTTATTTGACTATTTGAACATGCTACATTAGGATGAATTAAACTTTCCTTAGGCTCAGTTGATCTCACATTCACTCATGGATGACTTAGGATCACATTCAAGGTGTTTTTGATTTATCATTACTTCAAAAATTACCATCTTTTCACTTCAATGTTTACACATTGTTCCTCTCATCTCAAAACACCCAGTTTCATATTTCTCTCAATTTTGACAAATTGATTTTAGTCATCTTTACCTTAAAATGCTCTAAAAACTAGTTTTTCATTTCTTGTGATTTTAAGGAATTTTTTAAATTTTCCATTGATCACTATCTGGTCTCTATGATTATTTGCCATCCTAAAAACTCTTAGTGTCATCCTTGATCACTCATTAGTGTTCATAAAAACACCATTTCTTTCCATAAAAGTCATCATTGGCTATCCTCACTGATTATGCTTAAACATTTAAGTCTTATACCATTTAAGATACCTTAGTAGACTAAATCACTCAAGATATATAGGTAATAGACCTTGATAGAACCCAATCACCCTTTTTCTTGGCTTTTGAGAGTCGGATCCCTAGCTTAAAGCTAGTTGGATCCCTCAAGTGAGGGATCCATGAGAACCGGCTGCACAGAAGGCTTAATCTCACTTGATATGATCATTTCAAACCCTCTTTGGTAATCTAAACACACCACATTGTCTTAAATGACTCCCTAAGACAGAACAACACTATAGTTGACTTTTGTGCATGCAATTTGAAGAACCTATGTTAATACAAATAAACCGTAAAAACGTTTATTTATATTTTACGATCTTCTAATGTTTTGTCGATAACAAACGTAAAATCATTTTAACGAAACAAATAAAATACGTAAATAGTTTGAGCCAATAGTTTTCTAACACACTTACGTTTTCACATAAAACACTAAAACAAGTATAAGTGATTGTATGATTTAGTAATATATATGTACAACAACTAGTGTTTACATATTGGGCAAAATATATACATAACTAGTATGTATTATAAATGGGTAAAAACTACAACCCATGGAACATATCCATAACCCATGGTATTGACCCATACCCATTTGACTAGGTACATTTTATTTATTAGATACATTGTATCTAATAAAAGACCCATGGATCAACCCATAACCCATGACCCATAACCAAAATATCCATGGGAAAAGAGGAGCGTCCCAGGGATCCCTATTTTACACTAGACGGATCCCTTGAGGGAGGGATACGTGGGATCCGGGGAACAATAAGCATTTCTCCTCTATAAATAGTGAGCCATTCCTTCCTTTTGGCTTGCCACTCTCACACATACTTTCCCCAAGTATTGTAACTCTCTAACCACTTATCCTAAGGGATCTTTCTATGTAGTTTGTCTTTTGTTTTTGTGTGATTCTCTAGGTTCCTCTTAAAGGCAAGATCACCTCTTCTTGAAGTCGAGCAAGCTCAAGTCCATGAGTTGCCATGCTTTATCATCATCAAGACTACTGAGGTTCTCTTGTTGATAGTTCTTTCTTCCTTCATAGAAGTGTTGTGTCGAAGGCATTAGTGAAGGATGCCGAAAGAGTCAAGACGAAAGCATTAGTGAAAGATGCTTTACGTCCGTGTCAAAAGCATTAGTGAAGAATGCTAAAGGTGTCAAGACGAAGGCATTAGTGAAAGGTTCCAAGCGTTGTATCAAGGGCATTGGTGAAGGATGCCTAGGAATCAAATGTAGTGGCATTAGTGAAGAATGCCAAGGTCGTATAATCGATGAGGTGCATCGTTATACATATAGTGATAGTTTGTTTTCAAGGATATTGATATCCTTGATGGTGTTGTAATAAGGAGTGGGTTTCCTTTGGGATTAGGTGTTGTGTAGTGATGGGTAGTAGTTCCTCCATTGTAATGGAACTCGTTACTTAGCCTAGTACCGAATAAAGGGTAGGCGACATTGTGGTAGGTGTGGTTCACCTTGGTGTGAAATAACCCGGTGGTTAGCCTAGTACCGGAAAAAGAGTAGGCGACGTTGTGAAGGCTTCTCCGCCATAAGGAGTTGGTGTAGTGTAGTGATTACAAACTCTCGAGTAGGTGACTCGGGGAGTGGAGTAGGGTAAGGAAGGTGTCCTTGTAGCCGAACCACTATAAATACTCGTGTTGTGGTTATGTGCTTCTTACTCTTTATCTTTCATTACACTTTTATATATCTATCTAACAAACGTCCAACATACACATCTAAGAAGATTGACATAAGTCGATCTAAATATTTAAAAAGGAAATTTTAAATTGGTAAAACTATTCAACCCCCCCCCCCCTTCTAGTTTTCCATAATTGGTATCAGAGCTTCGTTACCAAGTTTCCTAGAGTATGTTGTACTTTAAAAACTTGATACGATCCGTGTATGTTTGAAAACTACAAAGAAGGAAATATTTCAAAACATTTTTTTCCCTTTCATGTTGGACATTGATAGATCATTCTAACATATTTGTTTAAAGAAATATTCATGCTAGGATCTCTTCAAAACCTTCATTTCTATTCAAATAATAATGAACTCAACCTTCAAGAAAGGATCTAAATGTAATCACAACCTACTTACTCTAAGTACAAAGGATGACTTTAAGAGCTCATAAAGTATCTTTGGTATTATGTCTTCATAAGCCAAACCAAGAAGCATGAAGGTATGTTTACTTTTCATTAGCTAGCTTACATGATTATGTTGATATCATAGTTTTTGTTTGTTTCATAATTGCTAGTCTCTTAAAAGCCTCTCTTTCGTCACTTTCTCGACTTACTCATCATCGGGAATAGTATTCCTCTTGATTTTGTCAAACTAACGCCGTCATCACAAATAGATCCTTGATAATCAACTTATCAAATCCCGTCGACCAAAACATCTTTTCATTTGAAACCTCTAAACTATTTTAGTTCCATAAGCTAGTTTATAGCCTACTACAAAAATAATTCCAAACAACCCTTTTATGTCCACAGTACCCGGATCCCTCTAGTTGTAGTAGCCGGATCCCAAATACAAGGGATCCGGGAGAACCATGGGACGAAAAAAATATACGCTTTTGAAAACCAATACCGATCTTTTTCCTCCCCAAAAACACAAAACGACTCAAGAACCGATTTCATCCTCATAGGACTCCATATCCTCAAGTACTCCTCTCTAGAACACCATTGTAAGTAATTACATTAACATGTTCTAATTTTCATCATCCTCATCCTAGGGTTTATGGTTTCTCAATTTCTAATCAATTAATTTAATTAGGGTTTTCAAAATTAATCATTAAAAAGGGCTTTTCACTCAACTAAGATTACATTGTGTTCACAACATTGTTAATACAAATAAAAACCATAAACCCATCTCAACAATTTTTGCCTAATTGGAATATTTGTATTTCTAGGACAAATCATGCCTAAAGCCACTCAACAAGACCACCATGATATCGTCCATTACCTCACCCATTACTATCGGAAAGAAGGATTGTCAAAAACCGATCGCAAGATCTTCAAAAAACTTGAAAACGACTTATTCACGAAGGTCGTGTAGTCAAGGAATGTTTCCTTGAAGATACCGACATTCGTCAAGTCTTCTCGGCAATCAACTTTGATTGTCTTCTTGACATTGATGAACAAATTTGCCCGATTTTCATCTTTGAATTCTATAAAAGCATTAGGATCATTCGAAACACCGATGATAGCATTTCAATCGCCTTCATCATCAATAAACAAAACTTCACTCTACCTCTCAACACATTTGTTCAAATTCTTCGCATTCCTTGTGAAGGAATTTGTATGTACTCTCAAGATTGGGCAATTGCCGCTCAAAATCTTTCACTTGATTCTAAACCTATCTACAATACTCCTCTTGATGATCCCGAAACCATTCGAGATACTATCTTCAAGGTTAGGACCGACCAATCCCGTTTCAACCAAAACAAAAAGCTCATTCATCGTGATCCTTTTCAAATGGAACTTTTTGAAATGCATCCCATGTTTAGAAAATGGGAAGAAATCCTTAGGGAAAACGTCATTAGCCTAGTTGGTAACAAAGATCATCCAAATGCATGTCTCGTGCAAATGATCTATTGTCTCATCCACCAAATGCCATTTAATCTCGCCTATTAAATGGTGAAGAGAATGGTCGGGGTATTCAAAGTTTCCAATATGGTACTTCCATATGATATGCTCCTAACACGACTTTGTAAGTATGTTAGTGCATTGCAACCATCTCCTATCAACGATGATCATTTCCTTGCCGATCACGTCATGGTACCTTTTACCAAACAACCTCCTAAGCGGTTCATGGTCAATGGAAGAAAACCTAAAGCTCTCTCGGACTCCTCAGACGGAGAAGTAGAAGAAGAAGAAGATGTCGACCCCATAGCTAACATCGAATTGGAACCCTTTTATTACTATCAACAACTTCCGGATATTCCAAACGAGACCGCGGAATTCAAACAATTAAGGGGTATGATTCAAAACCTAGCTTACCACATCATGAAGTCGGGAAAGAGGAAAAGAAAGGATTGACGAAAGAGACTATAGGACTATGCTTGCTTTAAGACATTTAATCCATGTGTGAATGACTATGTTTTAGCACGGTTGCTTGTGTTTTATTGGATATTATTGTTACTACCATTATCTATGATATGCCATATGTGATAATATGTTTACCTTGTTGTTTAGATTAATTGTTATTTGTGTATAATGCTTGGTGAAAAATCTGCATTAGCCTGTTGTAAGGATTCTGATCTGCAGATGTCGGATCCCTTGTTTTAGCCTAGACGGATCCCTTCCCAAGGGAACCGTGGGATCCGTGGGTGCAGGTGAGTTATACAGACTTCCTTACAACAAAAAAACTCACTAGATCACCTCACATTAGTCAAACATAAGACCTTAGAATCAACTAAGTCTTCTTCTAACATTTGATGGCGTCACACTCACTCATAGCTTACATAAGATCTAATTCAAAGTACTTTTGATTTATCAACTCAACAAAACTCACCATATTTCCGCTTCAATGCTCATACATTGCTTTTCACATCTCAAAACACCTAGGAGAATATATTGATCAATTTTAGGAAATTGTTTTTAGCCATCCTTATCTCAAAACGGGTCAAAAATTAGTTTTCAATTCTTTTGATTTTTGAGGATTTTTCAAACTTCATATCAAGCTCACATCTGATCTCTAGGATCATTTATTATAATGTGAAATCATCAAAACTCTTAGTGTCATCCTTGAACATCCATTGGTGGTCACAAAGTCTCATTTTACTTCCATAAAAAGCAATCATTAGCTATATCACTCATTGCTCTTGATCATTCAAGTACACCCTCATTTAAGATACTTAGGAGGACTGAAACACTCAAGATGGTATAGGTTTTAGACCTTAGAAACATCATTTTTACCCTTTCATAGATACTGAGAGCCAGATCCCTAGGATTAGCCTAGACGGATCCCTCAAAGGAGGGAATCGTGGGATCCGGGTGACGATTATGTCAACTCTAGCTAAAACAATCATTTCAAAGCCATCTTGCTAACTTGAACACTCCACCTCATCTTAATTGAGTCCCTAGATCAGTAAAACTCTGAATTTGACTCTTGTGCATGTTAATCATCACATTCCTAAGAATCTTAGTGGTTTAAGTCTTAAATGCACTTGCCAATTTCTTCTCTTTATAAGTCATCTTGCTAGAACCCCTTAGTCATCAAACACAACATAATTCTTAGCAATTAGAAACACATTCTTTAGCTATTTCATCACGAGGAAAGCTCCTAGTGCTAACTCATCAACCCAAGAACCACCCAAGAAACTTGCTCGAGTTATACACCAAGTTTCCTCAACCGAATCATCTCCGGTTAAGCCCACAAATGCTAGAATTTCCTCTTCACCAAAGCAACCAATCAAACTAATTCCCAAGAGGATTGTTCCCACAAGGATATCATCAGCAAACTATACTAAACCAAACACACCCTTTTCAACCCAACCAACATCGTTGGTGCCTAGAGCCACATCATTTAACACCTCACAATCATCTCCACATTCCCACAACTTAGAGGATTTACCCCCTAGGCCATCTCATCCTCCACCATTACCAACACATTCACTAGAAAAGGTTGTACAACAAAACCAAAGTGTTGAATCAACACTTGCACCAATGTTAATTTCTCTATTTCCCTCCAATGGTCCATTTAGGATTATGAGGAAACATCAAAGTCAACCACCCGACCACATGGAAGTTGACACTTCTATACCTCCACCCTCAAATCTTGTTGAGCCACCACTTAATGAGCCTCCACCAATTCCTCCTTTATTTGAGGATTCTCAACCCACTTCACTTGAACCTCCTTTTCAAGAAGCTCAACCTTTGCCACCATCCTTTCAAATCCATGACAAGGATTGCTATCATTGTCAACATGTTGAAAAGCAGATACATGAACTACGTAAGGAGAAACGTTTCATGTTTTATCACCTCCTCGAACGTTTCGATGAGGTCAACAAACCTAAACGACCATGAGCCTAAAAAACGGTGTCTTAGTCTCAAGCTGAACTTAGAACGTTTAGGAATCCTATTTCATGTTTGATCATCCTTAAGCATGTGGTTGCTTCTTAAGTTTAGGTTCCTCATTAGCATTAAGTAGAAAATGTATTACATGGCTTGATCATTCTCTTAGTTTTAGAGATTTGTTGAATATCTTTTGTTTTATTGAATGATAACCTATTTGCCATATTTATTTGAGTATATGTTTATTGTTTGTATACATATCTCACTTTCATATTCAGCATTGTTTGGTATATCACCTTTGCTGAATCATCTGTCACCAGACAGACGGATCCCTGGAAATTGCCTAGACGGATCCCACATAGGAGGAAACCATGGGATCCGTGGTACAGAAGAACAAAATTCTACTAACTTGAGTCTTACTTGCAGGAAATTATGCACTATACTCTTGTTTTCTAACCTTTATTTTGTAGATTGTCAAAATACACATGAAGAACTTGACACCCTAAGCTAGGGGAGCTTTGTGTCAAACCATACATTGCAAAACCATTTGCAACATAATCCTTATTTGGATTACATTTCATGACACCCCATTGCAATGTTGCAATCTTCAAGGGGGAGCATTTTCGTCACAAGGACGAAACCATTTGCAAACAAAATTGCAATTCGTTAGCTTATTACTTTATATTTGCTTGACACCCTCACAAAGGGATGGACTCGTCAAGGGGGAGTTAAAGACGAGAACCATTCCCGTCACTTGCTCTCTTTACATTTTTTTCTCTTTTACATGTTTTTCTTTAAACAATGTGTTAGTTTCTTTTCGATGCTCTTTTTGTTTCGACAAAAAGGGGAGAAGAGAGTAAAAACTCAATTCGAACTTTTACGAATTTTAGTTTTTTCTTTAAAATAATTTTATGTTTTGTCATCAACAAAAAAGAGGAGATTGTTAATACAAATAAACCGTAAAAACGTTTATTTATATTTTACGATCTTCTAACATTTTGTCAATAACAAACGTAAAATCATTTTAACGAAATAAATAAAATACGTAAATAGTTAGAGCCAATAGTTTACGTTTTCACATAAAACACTAAAACAAGTATAAGTGATTTTATGATTTAGTAATATATATGTACAACTAGTGTTTACATATTGGGCAAAATATATACATAACTAGTATGTATTATAAATGGGTAAAAACTACAACCCATGGAACATATCCATAACCCATGGTATTGACCCATACCCATTTGACTAGGTACATTGTACTTATTAGATACATTGTATCTAATAAAAGACCCATGGATCATCCCATAACCCATGACCCATGACCCATAAACCCATGGGAAAAGAGGAGTCCCACGGATCCCTAGTTTTACACTAGACGGATCCCTTGAGGGAGGGATACGTGGGATCCGGTGAACAGTAAGCATTTCTCCTCTATAAATAGTGAGCCATTCCTTCCTTTTGGCTTGCCACTCTCACACATACTTTCCCCAAGTATTGTAACTCTCTAACCACTGATCCTAAGGGATCTTTCTATGTAGTTTTTCTTTTGTTTTTGTGTGATTCTCTAGGTTCCTCTTAAAGGCGAGATCACCTCTTCTTGAAGTCGAGCAAGCTCAAGTCCATGAGTTGCATTGCTTCGTCATCATCAAGACTACTGAGGTTCTCTTGTTGATAGTTTTTTCTTCCTTCATAGAAGTGTTGTGTCGAAGGCATTAGTGAAGGATGCCGAAAGAGTCAAGACGAAAGCATTAGTGAAAGATGCTTTACGTCCGTGTCAAAAGCATTAGTGAAGAATGCTAAAGGTGTCAAGACGAAGGCATTAGTGAAAGGTGCCAAGCGTTGTGTCAAGGGCATTGGTGAAGGATGCCTAGGAATCAAATGTAGTGGCATTAGTGAAGAATGCCAAGGTCGTATAATCGATGAGGTGCATCGTTATACATATAGTGATAGTTTGTTTTCAAGGATGTTGATATCCTTGATGGTGTTGTAATAAGGAGTGGGTCTCCTTTGAGATTAGGTGTTGTGTAGTGATGGGTAGTAGTTCCTCCATTGTAATGGAACTCGGTACTTAGCCTAGTACCGGATAAAGGGTAGGCGACGTTGTGGTAGGTGTGGTTCACCTTGGTGTGAAAGAACCCGGTGGTTAGCCTAGTACCGGAAAAAGAGTAGGCGACGTTGTGAAGGCTTCTCCACCATAAGGAGTTGGTGTCGTGTATTGATTATGAACTCTCGAGTAGGTGACTCGGGGAGTGGAGTAGGGCAAGGAAGGTGTTCTTGTAGCCGAACCACTATAAATACTCGTGTCGTGGTTATGTGCTTCTTACTCTTTATCTTTCATTACACTTTTATATATCTATCTATCAAACGTCGAACATACACATCTAAGAAGATTGACATAAGTCGATCTAAATATTTTAAAAGGAAATTTTAAATTGGTAAAACTATTCAACCCCCCCTTCTAGTTTTCCACAACCTAAGTGGTTTAGTCTTTAATTCACTTGCCTAATTTCTTCCTTTATAAACCACTTGTGTTTGTGCTTCCAAATCACCATTCAAACACTCATTCTTAGTAGCTAAAACTTCCTTCTTCATATTCTTACTTCCAACTTTTCACCATGAGAAAAGCACCTAGTGCAAACTCATCAACCAAAGGACCTCCCAAGAAAATTGCTCGTGTTGTTCATGAAATTTCCTCAACCGAGTCATCACCCATCAAAGCTTCAAACACTAGAGTTCCTTCCCAACAAACTCTACCACCCAAATCTAGGAAAACCGCTTGAATTAGTATCCGACCTTGCAGCTTGGAGAAACCTTCGCTAAACACTACCATACCTCCTAAACCAAACACTCCTATCTCCACTAAAGCAACTAGACTCTCACCTCTAGAGCCTAGAGCCCTCTCCTTCACCACACCTCTTTCATCTCCAAACCTTTACTCACTAGAAGAATTGCCCCCTAGGCCTTCTCATCCACCACCATTGCCCACATTCTCATCAATTGAGAAAATGGTACCACAACAACCTTCTTACCAAAACTTTGGTGTTAGAACTTCATTAGCACCCGTGTCCTACTCTCCTTCACCCTCAAATGATCTATTTTTGATTATGAGGAATCACCAATCTCAACAACCGGACCATATAGAAGTAGATACTTCTTTACCTCCACCACCAACACATATATCACCACCCTCATCCTTAGTTGAACCACCTCTTACTTCATCAAACTTACCTCCACAAAACCCTCCATCCTTTGTGGAACCTCCACCCTCCTCATCAAACTTACCTCCTCAAACCGCTTCATTCTTACCACCACCATTTCCTAGGCATGACAATGATTTCTTTCATTGTCAACATGTCCAAAGGTTAGTCCATGAAGTACGCGATGAATTGTGTTTCATGTTCTATCACCTTTTAAACGATTTGATGAAGTCAACAAATCTAACCGCCCCTAAGTGGTGCTTCCTCTAGTCTTAGGCGCAACTTAGATTGTCAGGAATTTTACTTTAATACATGTTTGTATCATTTTCTTAGTTTTAGACATATGTGTATTATTTCTCTTGTTTTATTAAATGAAACTACATGTTTGTATGTTATATAGTTATGTGAACATGTTTGGTGCAACAATACATAACTCATTTGGATGTTTACGTCACTATTTATATCTACATTGCTGCCACTAAGATGCAGGTACATGGTTCCCAACTTTTTGCCTGGACGGATCCCTCACATGAAGGATCCAACAGAACCGGTGGACAGATTACACTTTTTGAGCTAATTTGAAGTTCATTTGCAGGAAACAAAGCACCATATACTTGTTTTCTAACCTTTGTTTTGTAGATTTTTAAAATACACATGAAGACTTTGACGCCCTCAACAAGGGGGAGCTTTTCATCAAAGCAAAGTATTGCAAAACACTTGCAATACATTCACTTAGGCTTTCTAACTATTTGACGCCCTTATCAAAAGGGAGCACTCGTCAAGGAGGAGCATTTTCGTCAAAGTTAAAAACATTGAAAATTACTTGTAATACACTCGGTTAGTCTTCCTAATTACTTGAAGCCCTAACCAAAGGGTAGCATCCGTCAAGGGGGAGCTAAGACGAAATCTTCTTTCTTACCTTACTACTTCTTCTCTTTACACTTCCTTCTCTAACTCTTTCTCATTTTTTTACTTTTCACAAGTTTTTCTCAAAACTTTTTCTACTATGTGTTAGTTTCTTTTCGACGCTTTTTTTTTGTTTCGACAAAAAGGGATAGAAGAGAGTAAAAACTCCAATTCAAATTTTTACGAATTTTTTTTTAAATAATCTTATCTTTTGTCATCAACAAAAAGGGGGAGATTGTTAATACAAATAAACCATAAAAACGTTTATTTATATTTCACGATCTTCTAATGTTTTGTCGATAACAAACGTAAAATCATTTTAACAAAATAAATAAAATATGTAAAATCTTTGAGCCAATAGTTTACTAGCACACTTTTACTAAACATATTAAAACCATCAAAACATGTTTAGTTAAATAAGTTATATACAATCAAAACCATTTTTATAAAACATTTACAAGTAATATTGTTTATTTACATTTTATAAAAATGTATATGTACTTTGTATACGTTGTAATGGATAAATAATGGGTCAAAACCAAAGCCCATAACCCATGACCCATGATCCATTGACTAGGTACAATGAATCTTGTTGAGTAAGAACCAAAGTCCATAACCCATGACCCATTGCATGACATCATGCATGAAGTCATGTTGGATATTATCCATGATCCATGACCCAAATTCCGTGACCCATGACCCAAAGTCCATGACCCATGGTCCATAACCCATAACCCGGTTTGCAGCCCAAAATCCGGACTAAGCTGACCCAGCAGCCGGATCCCTGGAATTGCACTGGCCAAATCCCTTGGGTGAGGGATCCGCCAGAACCGTGGAACAGTAGGCTTGTTTTGCCTATAAATAGTGAGTCATTTCTCTCTTGCTCACCATACCTTTTAGACATACTTTCTCTATGTTCTAACCTTTCTAACCACATATCCAAAGGATCATTCTATGTAGTTTTATCTTTGTGTGATTCTCTAGGTTCCTCTTAAAGGAAAGATTACAATCTCTTGAAGATGTGCAAGCTCAAGGTCATGAGTTGCTAAGCTTTGTCATCATCAAGACCACTGAAGTGCATCTTGTTGATAGTTCTTTCCTCCCTCCATAGTGTGTCGTGTTGAAGGCATTGGTGTGAAGTGCCGAAGGTGTACATTCGATATGGTGCATCGATGTACAAGTTGTGTAGTTTAGGTTAAAGGATATTGATACCCTTTCTAGTATTGTAAAAAGGAGTGTGTCTCCTTTGGGTAGTTGTGTTGGGTAGTAGTTTCTCCTTGTTACATATTGGATTTCAAAACACATCAACACATAATCAAATGGGGCGTATGGATTGAGTATTTTAGAGAGAGAAAGTAAAGAGAGTTGGGAACTTGATGAAACAAAGAAAAATGGTATTGAAGCTCCAACCTCTACCTTGGGAGGTAGAGGGTATTTATAGTTTCTTACAAGACACGCCACCTACGGGCTGTGGATCAGGCATACAATGGGTAAAGACCCGTCCGTCCTCTACGGTGTTACTTAACTAACTACTTATTAACATAACTTGACTACGACTATGAGCTTTCTAACAAATACATATACTTGAGGTGACTGACACTTTAACTAACGGATTTTCTAAATCCTAACAATCTCCCCCTAAGGGAGGTCACCTCAATTTACATTGAATACAAACAGATATTACATTTAGATTATTCTTGGATTCTTGATTAAGTTCTTTGCTCTGTAGCCCGTAGTCTTTGATTCTTCATGTTCTGCATGTTTCGTTAATCCAAGTGGAGATCTTTAACTGATCCAACGTGATGATGAGTTTCGAGCCAGATTTGAGATCATCAGCTACCATAAATCTCTGACTCTTCCTTCGTAGTTTTGCCAACATGTGATGTTGTGACATTTGGACCGACATGCTCACATTCTGGATCATGATATCTTCTCATCATAGTTGCAGAAGCTTTTGTTGATTCATGATATTTGCAGCAGCGTAGTAGAAGCATGGAGTGAAAATATCAGAGTCGTTGATGAAGATAAGCACTTATCATGAATTCTTTAGACATGAATGTGATGTGTGAGCACGCGGCTATGGATTGACTCCTCAATTTTGATCAGCTACAAACGTTGGGTGTACCTGTATACAACAGTTAGCAATAAAACGCACGAAAGTGTCTTTGATCACTTTCGTTGAATTGAGGTACACGGCCCACGGTTCCCCGTTGATCAGTACAAGTACAACGACCGGTTTTTCAAAGGTATCCGTCAATCCATTTCCTGGACCAAGGTTGATTCAATATTGAATCGCCCCATTGTTTCAATCCATTTGCCACAAGTTTGACCTATTGTATAGATGTCACATGTCACCTACCAAGAGCGTGTTAGATGTTGGCTCTATAAGGTTTTCCATCTTCATTGTGAATATGTGAATATATCACTCAGATGCTCTGGCAATACCACAAGGATAATGCGTAGGACTCTAAAGATATACTCTCACTTTCCACATTGTGTGAAACAGTGAGTCTTCATTGATTGTGTCCTTAATGAGATTTATTGATGATCTCGTGGCTCTAGACTCAATAGTGCACATTTGGTTCCTATGCCGGAGACTAGGGCTCCTTCTACAATATCAACAATCTCTAAGAGAAAGTCGATAGAAAATGTAGGTTACCCGTGAGAGTTAAACAAGTCCTTTTAAGAGGAACTTGAGTAGCTTGGGAAGTTGTAGTGCAGTGCGTTACTGGGTCCATGAAGTCTTGTCTTCAATACTGGTGTTACCTTGGTAACCACCAGTAGCATATGAATTGAACCCGGTTTCTGCCCTAAGGTTGAAATAATGGAGGGCTATTTCTTTTCACCCTTTTTCACATTCAATTATTTTTCATTCTTCAACCCTTTCAAGCTTACCGAGACTTCATTACTAGAACCTTGTTGGGTTTGTTCCAAGACTAGCTACGTCTCGATCCGCACTCTTCCCATTTCTTACTTTTCTCCTTTTCATTATACCTAAGGACTTCTACACTATCTAGTGGATTGTCCCGAGTAGATCCCTCCGGTTCAAGGGATCGGATCGTGGAACTGTCACACCCCAAATTACATTTTGCGTGAATGGAATTCACGGGATTGATTGTCATAGCATCACAATCACAGTTATATTGAGCGACCTAAAGTGTCGTTTGGAAAATACATCGCTTGATTTAATAAAAACATTCCGAGTTACAAAGATAGGTCCCAAATGAAAGTTACTATGCACGGAAAATAAGTTTAGTACAAGTCAAACGATGTTTTTAAAGTGTATCAATCCCATGTGAGACGCGTCACCGCGACTCTATGATATGTCCACATGCATGCCATGAAGTATGCCTTAGATACGAGATAAAACATGCTTAAAAGGTCAACACAAAGGTTGAGTGAAATCCATAGGTTTAATTAATTCGTTTGAACACAATCATCGTAGTGTGAGTTAAATTGTTTCACACTCATCGTAGAAAACAAAATCGTATTTATTTCACTAAGTTCATGACACCAAAGCGTAAACATCGCACCAATAAAAATTGGTAATCATCGTTTCATCGCCGCCCTAATAGGTAAACTTGCCAATTTACCTTCTTGGTTCAAATATAGTGCGCTCGATTTCCCTAATCGGGTCAATAAGAGCGGGAGTGTTAATTCCAATAGGCTTATTCACAATATTCGCGCCACTCGCAAGTGACTAATGGTGCATGATGTAGGGACTTCAAACATGGAAAATACTTAGTGACAATAAAACATTTGGATATAGCATACTGATTCAAAGCATTTGTGTTCGATTAAAAATGTAGCATGTATCTCCCCAAGAGTTTGTAAAAGCAGTTAAAAGAGTAAAAGTGGGGCTATGAACTCACTTGGATAATAATGCGATGGCAAAGTGGATACATTGAAATGTTGCGTGAATCTCGAAATGACCTATTATGAATGATATGATATGTAATGAGTCATGATATAATGTTATGCATGCATTTCGTATGTTATTTATACCATTTAGAGTTTTGAAAATAATACTTATCGTCGAAAATACTCTTTTGATGTCTTGACCGATCTTAAATTACTTTACAAGTATTTACGTCAAAATATCATCCTACAATGGTTTATTAATGATTTATTGTGAAATTATAACTTTTATAAGAAATGTACTCCTTTTAGTTCTCTAACATTTTGTTCTCCAAATGGTTTTAGTCCTCCAAACTTTAGTTCTCTAAAATCTTTAGTTTTCCAAGTTCTTTAGTGCTCCAACAATTTAGTTCTCCAAAAACTTTAGTCCTCCAAAACTTGCTCTCCAAAATATTTTGTTCTCCAAAAGTAGTTCTCCAAAAATAGTTCTCCATTATTTTAGTTCTCCAAAACTTTTGTTCTCCAAAAATAGTTCTCCAAAACTTTGTTCTCCAAAATAGTTCTCCAAAACTTTGTTCTCCAAAATAGTTCTCCAAAACTTTTGTTCTCCAAAAATAGTTCTCCAAAACCTTTGTTTTCCAAAAATAGTTCTCCAACACTTTTGTTTCAAAATAATTTATATCTTTTGGAGGAGTCGAATAATTTATAGCGCCTAAGCTTCATTTATGACTCGTACAAATTTTACGTAACGTGCGTAAATTTCGAAAAATGTATATTTCGTCGTTAAACTTGAAGAATTCATAACTTCTTCGTTATAACTCCGCTTTAATCCGTTCAAGCCGCCACGGATTCGTTTTAAAGTATATTTTCTAAATATCAAGGTCAAAATTTGTGCCTCACCGTCGATTTTCGAGAAAAACAAAATAAGATCAGACCACTTTATATACTTGTCGAAAATAGTTTTTCTCGTACTAAACCTATTCCAATCCCTTCAAAACAACTCCAAAGCTATTCTAATCCTACCATACACCTTCTTAGGGTGTCATGGTTTCCTAAACATCATCAAGACCAATATATACCAAGGGAATAATTATAGGATGACTTTTATATATTAAACTCTAAAAACAATGCTAAAAATGGTATAAACAACAATAAGTCTTGCATGTTTGCACAAAATATGAAGAAATACATATGAAATGAAAAGGAAAGATGTAAGTGAAAATAATATGCTTACAAGCTACTATGATGAGGTGATTAGAACAAGGATTAACCTAAACACCCTAGGTTTTTATTTCAAAACCTTAAATAAGAGTGTAATCTAGAGTGTTTAACTTGAGCTTGTAAAATTTTGATGAATCTCTTCTTGATCTTATGGAAGGCCGGTTTTGGTGTTGAGAGAGAGAAAGGAGAAGACTTTTACTAACTTTGAATTATTAGATGAATGAATGAGGTAGGAATTTTGAGGTGAAGTGTAGATATATACAAGTTAGAAAGATTTTTTTTTTACCAAACATTAATTGCATACCCACTCTATGACTCTTCCCCCCCCCCTCATGGCCGGTTCTTGGGGGGGTTGTTTATTCAATAATAAAAATTTTTTTTTTTTATTGTATATATATATAAATGTGTAAGTAAAAGAAATTAAGTGTAGGTAACTTGTATATACTTGTGAAATTAGAGTGGTATGAACTAAAAATAAGTTTTAATGGATTAAAGTAAAGTATAATGAGATCATAAAAATTGTAAAAATACACTTCTTGCAAAATTTGAGTGAACTAATAATTAACGTGTAGTTTTTAAGAAAAGCGTCGTAATAATATAAATTTAACGATTTATATACAAAATAAATTTAAAACACTAGGTAAACTCAAAATATTGTTTTATAAACTAAATGTAAGTATAAAATATATCGGGATCATTTTGGAAGTATCGGATTAAATGTTCAAAATAATAATTTACGCGATAACGTTTATTTAATATAAAATTTACGCGATTAATGTGAAATGTAAAGTCATGAATGAACTAACATGATGCAAATGATGTTAATGAAATGTAGACTAAACTTAGTCCATATGAATTGTTCATGATGATATTGTTAGGTCACTAGTTTTACAACACAAGCTTATAAGAGAAGAGATAAGGCGATTGAACAAGTAAACCAAACACACACACACAAGTATAATAGACCGGTTATGCGTAGAGTGTAGTGAAAGAAAAACTTGAACAACCAACCCTCAAATGAGGGTTTACAATAGTTTATATAGGCAAGGAGCTAGGCAACACTCCTCTCCTTCCCTATTCCTTATTGGGCTTGGGCCTCGACTTATGGGCCTTCTACATAAGTGGACCTTAAACAAACATAAAGGCGAATAAAGCTACCTATTACATATGAAATATAAATACTTGAAATCTTGTTTAGGAGTGATTCCAACAATCTCCCTCAAGTATATATGAATGTAAACGGTGAAGGCGTTGATGTAATAGTAGCGGTGACGTCTTCGACATTCTTCTTTCTTGTGAGAGGAATTGTCTTGATTCGAACAATCTCTCGGTGTAGAGATCGTTATCTTTGAACAGTTATGCTTTGACGTCATCTTTGACTTTGTTCTTTGATCATTGTTCTTTGTGGTGAAAGTGATAGTATGTTGTTGTTTGCATCGATGCGCCTCAGTCTCGCTTTCATTGCTCCAGGTGTCTCCACGTCATTCTTCAACATGCTCACACGCTCTTTGACGGTGGAAATCAATCTTGATGAAGTTCTTTAAGTCTTTAACTTTGTAGATTCTTTGGTTGATGAAGAATCATTCGATCATTGTGTTGCATTCGAATAGAACTTCCATTAGTGATGATGTTGGCGTGAGCATGAGAAGAATCGACGACGATCATCCCGCTCCGAGCTTCCATAAGAAGAAAACATTTCAAACGGTTAGTAATAAGCGGTTTCCGACTTACAAGTTAGAACTTGAGAGTGTTAACAACATAGTGTGAAAACACAACTCTAATTCTCACAAAGGCCGTTCTGAACCGGAGTCCCACAAGTGAGATAACACGATGTGCAAGTACATCTACAGCCAGATGAGTCATTGAGGTACACCAAGCATCACCTCACGATCGTAGACCGTATGAGACACACTCCGCGTAATCCACGGGAGTCACCGGCGACCATTGTCGTGTGGTCGCTTGATGTTGACCACGGCGGGAGTTTCCATTCAATCACCGAGGATCACGGATGTGAACCTCTCATAAATGTTCTCGACATTGCTAAGATCCGTGAAGGACTCGATATGATCCACCGAATCATCAAGATCTTATTTGTTGATCAACAAGTGATTAAATGTCAAGTGTTCCTAAGAGATCTTTTGATGAATCTCATGGCTCTAGACTCGATAGTGCGTTTTGGTTTTCTGAGCGGAGACTAGGAGAGGGTCTCCTCTTCAATACCAAATGATCTCTAAGAGAAAGCCAATAGTTTATGTAGGGTTCCACAGTGAGAATGAAACAAGCTTCGTGGAGAGAAACTTGAGTGGCTAAGAAGGTTTAGTGCATGCGCCATCGGGTCCATGACGACTTTTAATCTTCAATACGGTGTCACCGGTGACAACCAAGAGTATATGAATTGAACCCGTTATGCATACGAGTTGAATAACTGGAGGCTATTTCTTTTCACCCTTTACTTTGCATTTCTTTTTGATTCTTCAACTCCTTCTTTCTCCGATTCTCATTTTCTCCTTTTACAATCATTCCTAAGGACTTCTAACACTAACTAATGGTAGTGTCCTTGGGTAGATCCTCCGACTCTGGCGGATCATAGGACGGTTATTCCTAACCTTAGTCACCTTATAACTCCATGACTAACCTATGTTTGCCATTTAAACCATCGTAAGTGAAAAATATCTCTCAAAGGGTTTGTAGATGAAAACATGTTTGAACCATCGTGAGAGATAAGTTTTTACATAAATACTCCCCTCCACATGTGCTTAATAGTTTTAATGGTTAACCGCACAAAGAGGAAGGAGCGCGCACTTTTGAATTGATCCACTAAAGATAGACAATCTCCGCGAGACACGGTTACGTTGAATAGTTAAAGAGTTACATTGTCGACTTTTAGGTGACAACTAGCTCTAATAACTACCTTGAAGGTGTAGACAAACCTTGGGAGGTTGTCAAACCCGTCGAGTTCATGTCTACCAAAAGTTTCTCGAATGGTACTTTCTACTCGGACAAGTCCTTTGCGAGACACGCTTACATCACTAGCGAACTAGCTTGAAATTATTACCCGTCCGGGACAAGTCTTTTCGAGTTGCAGACGCTAAGGATCGTCAATTCATTGGTTAAGTCTTTGCACACGAGAAAGCCAAGGGCTTGCACATGTTGCTTTACAAAACATATTTCTTATCACACAATTTTCTCCCCTCAAAATGGCATATAAGATGTTATTTTTGAAACATTTTGAGAATACATATGACCATTTTGAGTGTTGCGGGAAGAGTGACCATCTGTGAACAATTTGTGAACAAAGTTTTCATCAAATACTCCCCTCAACTAGTGATATAAGCGGTTGAGGTTTTGAAATCATATGGGAAGTACTTGTCTTTTGAGCAAAACCTTGAAAAATGAAAGGTTTGATAGGTTTTACTCAAAATAAGAAGCTTTCGCTCCTTATATAAGGATTGTGGCACCGAGGCGTACTACGGGGTCCTTTCTTGACAATTGCGGGTTGTACATCATTATGTGTGCACAAGCCATTTTAGGAAAAGATGAAATAAGTATGAAACAAATTAATCTTTCCCCAATTGACGATGTTTCGAAATAGCTCCCCTCGAACCGACAACCGTCTTTAGCGATTTGAAACTTTGATGAAGTCTACATTTCCTCTAACTTTTGACGGTTTTAGTATGCAATGAATTTGTAGATGAGCGATAAACCACACAAAGAAAATCGACAAATTGCGGAAGATCCGTTCGAGGGTAGCATGCCGAAATCAACAAGATCTTCTCACGTATGTAGATGCATCACACCAAACAAACCACGAAGACGAAATGATATGACTTTTCCCCGAATGTTGTGGTCTTTCGAATACTAATCAACGTGAATATGCAATAACTCGATGCTAAGACCATGTGAGGCATCTTAACATCATATTTGGGTAACTTCACACAAGATAACCCGTGATAGTTGAGACAATAACACTGAATTAAGACGTTTGAACCTCATATCGTCTCATTTCTCCGTCCGTTTGAAGAAATTTTGGAGAGCATTGGGTTTCGCAAGGAAGCACGTGGAAAACGAAGAAGGAAAGGGATGCCTACACTCTCCCCTCGATGTTTTCAATGAATCGTAATCATACACCACGTATGTTGATGATGAATTGAAGACATCGAAACCATGTATGAGGAGATAGTGAAACCATGTAAGTCCAGCGATCGAACAAGTGTGAAGTACCATAATATCTTGAGAGAATCAGCTACGATAAAACATCTCTGTTCATACAATTTGATCATCACCGTGTCATTGTTGTTGGAAGCGCTTTGATCTTCATTATAGAGGATTCGGTTGTTGTTGTAGATTCTGTGTATCTAAAATTAGATTATTATCGGTTGTGCAATGAAACATTCGATACATCCGAAGCACGACATTTGGCGTAATCTTTAACCGGAGGAGCAAGCAATGTTTCCAATTCATGACGATTAAGTACAATGGTGGAACAATGATGGATCATGATATTTTGACGGTGAGAAACGGGTCCTATCTTTGTATTGCGGTAGGAGCCATTGTTTTATACTGCATAGAAAGATAGAAGGGGCAAGAAAGAAAGACATGGATCCCCAAGTGTAACGGGTTCCGTGTTAGAGGCATAAAGATGTAGTGTCAATTATCTTGTTGACACCGAACATGCAATTTTGATGATTTCCTTTCACGCCTCACGGATGGATGTGAGGTATCACACTTGTTTTGGTGCAACTACTTAGTATCTTGCTGTAGGAATCCACCTAAGACCGGCTTTGAAAACTCTACCCGTTGGTATCCATCTAAGGTTAGATCTAAGGGATGTTGAAACTTCTTTTGGGAAGAATTTGCGTCTATATTGATCCACCTATTAGGTTTCGAAAGTTTATGTTTAGATCAGCGGGTTTATTTCTAACTGTTTGAGTTAACTTAGGTTTTGGTTTGCTACTACAAGCGTTGGTCGATAATACACTCGAAGGTGATACACTAGGTCGTGAACCTAAGATTCCATCCTTTTGAAGAAGTACCCTTTCCTAGCCTTTTCTAGATCACAGCTCTTGTACGTGTCATTTGAATCATATGAATCTTTACTTTTAATGCTTAGTTTAGACACGGTGTTCGAACTAATCCTAGATTTGGCAGAACGACCACAAGTTGAGGTTTAATGAAGCGGTATAACAAAAGAAGCATTATTCATTGGCCGGAATGTGGAGTGTTGGTTTTGACAAATGATTATTCTCAACAACTTGGGAGGCAAACCGTGGTTTTGACGATTTTGAACGTTCGATATAAAAGCGGTTGGTTGTCTAACAAGCGATTGGTTTCGATTGGTTTTAGAGACGATTTCCCAAGATTGTTGGCTCGAGTTTAAAACATTGTTTTGCGCTTTAAGTTCAGAGAGATGCAATGAGCCTCAAGTTTTGAAAATCTTTTGAAACCGAAATTGTCTTTGAGAAGAATGATTTGATTCAAGAGTTTGATTTGACGTTTCAGTTGAATTGATTGCAAGAAAGGGCTCGGACATGAGATAGTTGTTCGGACATTGTGCAACACATCGTCAACCTCTCCTTCATTATCAATTCAGTTGCTCGGTATGTTGTATCGCATTTGCAGCGAATATGATCAACGATGATTGTACCTCGACCATCCGTTCTATGTCGATGTCATAGGTGGGTAGGATATCTTCCTCAACCATTTGTTCTTCGTCACGCTTAGGCTCGGTGTCGTAGTTAAGTATGATATCTTCTCGGATCTGCTTCTTTGTCATCTTTGCTTTTCAATGCTTCAACCTCATTGTCCGCATTACGAGCCGATTCGATGTCACCACATTCTCAACGTCCATTTGAGCATTCCTTTCATGTACAAAGAACTCTTGCACCTTGTGCGATGCGGGATATTGGCAATTAGATGTTGTCGGCTTAAATGCCGAGTTATAGCCATGAATCCTTCTTGCAATGCCACAAATGGATCTTTATGATCGAATCCATTTCACCCCTGCGGAAGAATCAAAGAGAAGAAAAGGTGCAAAGTCGATATAGCACACGGAAGGTCGATATAGTGAATTGCAATTTCCTCCAAAATAATTTTGAAAATTTTTGACTCTCAAAATTTGAAATTCACTATAAAATTCAATTCTAAGGTTGAAAGAAAAATTTGAGTTATGACAATTTTGACGCCAAATTTTACAAAAAAATTGAATTTGGGCCCAAAATTTGAATTTTGACCAAAATTTTCACGGTTAAACCAAAATTTGAATCTCGTAAAATTGAACGTTTAGTCTCCTCGAAAAATTAAATTTTACTCAAATTTTCCCGCCAAAAACTTTTTTTTTTTTTTTTTTTTTTTTGATAACTTGTGTTGATGGATCTTTGTAGTCGAATGAACCTTTGTTGATGAAGTGTCCTTAGGCGTAGAAATCACAATAAAGCTTATGCGTAGAAACACCAAACTTACGCGTAACAATGATAGTTACGCGTGGGATTAGCTTACGCGTGGCGTGGAAAAGACTAAAGTTATGCGTAGGCAAAAGTTATGCGTGAGAAAAGTTAGGCGTGGATCCACTTATGCGTAAGACAAGGCTTATGCGTAAGATTAATCTTATCGTGGGTTTTCTCTGGCGTAGTGGCTTATGCGTAAGTTTAGGGTTTTATCCCAAGTGATCTTGTACACTATCACGGTGGCAAAAGATATCCAAAGTCGACGTATTTTCGTGCTTATCCAAGCAAGAAAACACGGAGTAAACCACGAAAATGAAGATCAAACCAAGGACGAAGTTACGCGTAGTTCTACTCAGATAACTAGGGTTTTGATACGCGTAGTTCTACTCGTAAAATGACTTTTGCCCAAAGATGTTTCTAAACCAGATTTTGTGATGAAATAGCTTCAATATCACCAAAATAACACAAAAGTGTGAAACTTGATGATCCAAAGCTTCTAAAAGATTCTACGTGGGATAACACTTGCGTGACAAAACAAGCTTAAAACAAGGACAAACACGTAAAGTTCCAAACTTTTGCCAAAACCAATAGTTTAACACCTAATAACGTTGAAAGTACAAGAATCTTGGATTCAAAAGTGTAAAAATTAGTTTTAAGCGTACCAAAGATTGTGTTATCTTTACGCGTAAGACCCAAACCAAAACTTCAAAAACAAACGAGTACACCCAACTATTTGGCGATTGATACCACTTGTTAGGTCACTAGTTTTACAACACAAGCTTATAAGAGAAGAGATAAGGCGATTGAACAAGTAAACCAAACACACACACACAAGTATAATAGACCGGTTATGCGTAGAGTGTAGTGAAAGAAAACTTGAACAACCAACCTCAAATGAGGGTTTACAATAGTTTATATAGGCAAGGAGCTAGGCAACACTCCTCTCCTTCCCTATTCCTTATTGGGCTTGGGCCTCGACTTATGGGCCTTCTACATGTTGGACCTTAAACAAACATAAAGGCGAGAATAAAGCTACCTATTACATATGAAATATAAATACTTGAAATCTTGTTTAGGAGTGATTCCAACAGATATGATCATGAATTCGCCGCTAAACCATTAAGGTTACGCGATTTGGAACACGAAACCTAGTTTACGATAAATGTTGAAATAGTGAAATGTGAATTGTTTTGAGAAATGACCGAAATTGCGAGTTGTCACATTCGCCCATCCAAAAGGAATTCATCCACGAATTCGGTTCGTGTTGGTCTATCGAATTTTGAGTTTGTGATGAATATCGAGGAAAGAAGACATGGAGAAGTGTCGTTACGGTTATCGATGATTGGGAGCGTATAAAACATCGTAGTAAAGAAAATATCGGATGAATCTCTCATAAGTAACACTTTGACTTTGAAATATGTGAAGATTTTGCTTGCACTAAGATTTATAATTAACTGCTCCCAACATAACATGACCCCTCCAGAATTAGACATAGTTAGCTAGGCTATGTATAATTAAGGAACGATGACGTGACGTTCGGTTTAGTTGTTATAACTCTCAATGTTTACAAGGATTTAATCTGTGTCGTTAAAATGGTCGATAAAGTAAAAAGAAGTAAAATTCTCGTAAGTAATAACAAATCGGAAAGAAAATAAAGTACGATAGATGAGAATATTTTACAACGAGTGGTTTAGCAAAAGTAGTACATCTTAAGTCATAAGATCCGAATATGATGGAAGACATAAACTTAGTACAACATAGTACATAAGGAAAATTAAGACATTAGTTTCAAACTTCTTCGCCTTCGCGTTGTTGTGACCATGACGAGCTTCTCCTCCTCTAACATGTATGCATTCCCATGAGCACCTTCAACTGGTTGACCTTGATTTTGAGGACATTGATTCGATAGTGTCCTTGTTCCCACATCCGAAGCATGTAACTACGGCTTTACCTTTACAATCCACGGCTAGATGTCCCGATTTTTGGCACTTGTGGCACTTGGCGGCAAGGACACAGTGATGAAAATTACATCGATTACATAGTGGGTGTGTTCCAAGATACCCTCTACCTCCCATTGGTGCAGTGACATAAACCATTCCCTTCTTGCCTTCTATTTTGTTGTTGATGATGGTTAGTGTTACGGTTTTGGTTGTTGTTATTATAACCTCCTTGGTCATTTTCCCATTTCCTTTTTTGTTGTTGATTTGGTTATCATCGTTGTTGTTGTTGTTTTGGTTATTGTTGTAGTTGGTGCGGTTGTTGGGGTTGTTGTGGTTTTGGTTGGTGTTGGTGTACTTACCTCTCTTCACTACCGGCCATGAGCTTTGAGTCACCCTAATAGCTTCCTCGATTGTTTGTGGATCAAACGAAGTCACATCTCCTTGAATAACCTCGGAAGTCCCAGATAAAAGCCTCTAGTAACTTCTCGTTATCCAAAACCATAGGCGGGCATAACGCGCCAATTCTTGGAATCTCCGAATGTAAGTGTCAATATCATACCCAATTGTTACTAGTTCATAGAATTACATCTCCAACTTTTTCACTTAAGACGAGGACAAAATTTCTTAGTTACCAAACCCTTGAATTGCTCCCAGTAAGCTTGAAAGCATTCTCCATTCCCATCGGTTGAGCATATGAGTTCCACCACGACAATGCTCCATCGAGTAGTGTACTTGTAGCAAACTTGACCTTACTATCATCCGGCAATTACACAAAAAAACACGGACTCAATTTCTCGAACCATCGCACCATGGCGGTGGCTCCTTGATCCCTTTAAACTTGGTGGGATCTCCACTTTGAAATCCTTGTAAAACGACTCTTAACTCCGGATCCTCCCGCATTTCCGATGGCGGCGGAAGAAGCCTTGCGGCTTCAAAGCGGCCATGACCTCAGCGGCAGAATGACCGCGCTTCCTCTCAATTCTTAGAGCATCGGCTATGCTATCATTTACCAACTTTTGAATAGCCGCTTGGGTCATTTCGGTGGCTTTCTTCGTGCCATATCTTCTTCAAAACAAGAGGAAATGTGAGACGTAGCAAAATCCGATGTTAATAATAAACGCTCCAAGGAAATGTGATAAGAATGATAAGTTTGAGGTTATCTTTCAAAATAATCGACGGTTTCCTAAGAAATGGGTTATGAGATGTCGTAAGTGCTTCAAATGTATGATGGTTTAGTGACTTAGTGTGAATAGCGTGTAACTCGACATGTTAGTGATGAAACAAAGGAGTGAGAGTGACTTCGCCCTACTTAAAGGTTTATCTCGGCATTCGACGTTATCGGTGATGAGTCAATTGATGTAAAAATTGTGATAGGGAATGACAAGGACTTCTCCACATTAGAGTATGAGGAAAGGATAATGGGATGGGAATTTAAAGGCATCCATGTGACAATCGATGTGAAATGAAAGTAAATAACTCGAAAAATGTACGTATAAACCTCATGTAAAGTGAACAGGCACTTATGATGAAATGATGAGATGCTATGATGATGTAGTTATAGTCTAGGGTCAATGATGCAACCTAGTTCTCTATAACTGGCTCGATACCAATCTTTCACACCCCAATTACTGCTTTTGCGTGAGAATGGAATTCACGGGATTGATGTCATAGCATCACAATCACAGTTATATTGAACGACCTAAAGTGTCGTTTGGAAAATACATCGCTTGATTTAATAAAACATTCCGAGTTACAAAGATAGGTCCCAAATGAAAGTTACTATGCACGGAAAATAAGTTTAGTACAAGTCAAACGATGTTTTTAAAGTGTATCAATCCCATGTGAGACGCAGCGTCACCGCGACTCTATGATATGTCCACATGCATGCCATGAAGTATGCCTTAGATACCGAGATAAAACATGCTTAAAAAGGTCAACACAAAGGTTGAGTGAAATCCATAGGTTTAATTAATTCGTTTGAACACAATCATCGTAGTATGAGTTAAATTGTTTCACACTCATCGTAGAAAACAAAATCGTATTTATTTCACTAAGTTCATGACACCAAAGCGTAAACATCGCACCAATAAAATTGGTAATCATCGTTTCATCGCCACCTAATAGGTAAACTTGCCAATTTACCTTCTTGGTTCAAATATAGTGCTTCGATTTCCCTAACGGGTCAATAAGAGCGGGAGTGTTAATTCCAATAGGTCTATTCACAATATTCGCTCACCGCAAGTGACTAATGGTGCATGATGTAGGGACTTCAAACATGGCAAATACTTAGTAACAATAAAACATTTGGATATAGCATACAGATTCAAAGCATTTGTGTTCGATTAAAATGTAGCATGTATCTCCCCAAGAGTTTGTAAAAGCAGTTAAAAGAGTAAAAGTGGGGCTATGAACTCACTTGGATAATAATGCGATGGCAAAAGTGGATACCTCAAATGTTGTGAATCTAAAAAATGACCTATTATGAATGATATGATATGTAATGAGTCATGATATAATGTTATGCATGCATTTCGTATGTTATTTATACCATTTGCGAGTTTTGAAAATAATACTTATCGTCGAAAAATACTCTTTTGATGTCTTGACCGATCTTAAATTACTTTACAAGTATTTACGTCAAAATATCATCCTACAATGGTTTATTAATGATTTATTGTGAAATTATAACTTTTATAAGAAATGTACTCCCTTTTAGTTCTCTAACATTTTTGTTCTCTAAATGGTTTTAGTCCTCCAAACTTTAGTTCTCTAAAATCTTTAGTTTTCCAAGTTCTTTAGTGCTCCAACAATTTAGTTCTCCAAAAACTTTAGTCCTCCAAAACTTGCTCTCCAAAATATTTTGTTCTCCAAAAGTAGTTCTCCAAAAATAGTTCTCCATTATTTTAGTTCTCCAAAACTTTTGTTCTCCAAAAATAGTTCTCCAAAACTTTGTTCTCCAAAATAGTTCTCCAAAACTTTGTTCTCCAAAATAGTTCTCCAAAACTTTGTTCTCCAAAATAGTTCTCCAAAACTTTTGTTCTCCAAAAATAGTTCTCCAAAACCTTTGTTTTCCAAAAAATAGTTCTCCAACACTTTTGTTTCAAAATAATTTATATCTTTTTGGAGGAGTCGAAATAATTTATAGCGCCTAAGCTTCATTTATGACTCGTACAAATTTTACGTAACGTGCAGAAATTTTCAGAAAATGTATATTTCGTCGTTAAACTTGAAAAATTCATAACTTCTTCGTTATAACTCCGTTTTAATCCGTTCAAGCGGCCACGGATTCGTTTTAAAGTATATTTTCTAAATATCAAGGTCAAAAATTTGTGCCTACTGTCGGATTTTCCAGAAAAACAAAATAAGATCAGACCACTTTATATACTTGTCGAAAATAGTTTTTCTCGTACTAAACCTATTCCAATCCCTTCAAAACAACTCCAAAGCTATTCTAATCCTACCATACACCTTCTTAGGGTGTCATGGTTTCCTAAACATCATCAAGACCAATATATACCAAGGGAATAATTATAGGATGACTTTTATATATTAAACTCTAAAAACAATGGTAAAAATGGTATAAACAACAATAAGTCTTGCATGTTTGCACAAAATATGAAGAAATACATATGAAATGAAAAAGAAAGATGTAAGTGAAAATAATATGCTTACAAGCTACTATGATGAGGTGATTAGAACAAGGATTAACCTAAACACCCTAGGTTTTATTTCAAAACCTTAAATAAGAGTGTAATCTAGAGTGTTTAACTTGAGCTTGTAAAATTTTGATGAATCTCTTCTTGATCTTATGGAAGGCGGTTTTGGTGTTGAGAGAGAAAGGAGAAGACTTTACTAACTTTGAATTATTAGATGAATGAATGAGGTAGGAATTTTGAGGTGAAGTGTAGATATATACAAGTTAGAAAGATTTTTTTACCAAACATTAATTGCATACCCACTCTATGACTCTTCCCCCCTCATGGCGGTTCTTGGGGGTTGTTTATTCAATAATAAATTTTTTTTCTTTTATTGTATATATATAAATGTGTAAGTAAAAGAAATTAAGTGTAGGTAACTTGTATATACTTGTGAAATTAGAGTGGTATGAACTAAAATAAGTTTTAATGGATCAAAGTAAAGTATAATGAGATCATAAAATTGTAAAAATACGTTCTTGCAAAATTTGAGTGAACTAATAATTAACGTGTAGTTTTTAAGAAAAGCGTCGTAATAATATAAATTTAACGATTTATATACAAAATAAATTTAAAACACTAGGTAAAATCAAAATATTGTTTTTATAAACTAAATGTAAGTATAAAAATATATCGGGATCATTTTTGGAAGTATCGGATTAAATGTTCAAAATAATAATTTACGCGATAACGTTTATTTAATATAAAATTTACGCGATTAATGTGAAATGTAAAGTCATGAATGAACTAACATGATGCAAATGATGTTAATGAAATGTAGACTAAACTTAGTCCATATGAATTGTTCATGATGATATGATCATGAATTCGCCGCTAAACCATTAAGGTTACGCGAATTTGGAACACGCAAACCTAGTTTACGATAAATGTTGAAATAGTGAAATGTGAATTGTTTTGAGAAATGACCTGAAATTGCGAGTTGTCACAGAACGAATACCTAACCAACCCATCCTTATATCTCCATGCACAAAATAAATTGGTTGGTCTTTTGGTATTGTTCATTCCGCCTCGAAACCAATTGAAAACCATTTGAATATCAATCAAGGTACTTGTGATATAAAATCAAAGTGTTTTGTACCTTAATTGTTTTTGATAATTTTAGAAATGATCCCCCTCAACATGTGCTTCAAGTATATGAAATCATTTTAGCACATGGAGACAAGAGGCCTTTTGAAATCTTAGATTGAGAATGAAAGATCCACTCTTTGATTAACATTTTCCAAAATAATCATCATCACTTCCCGATCAAATCTAGTATTTGAAGTACTTAGGATAAACTATTTTGGGAAGGATGAGGTTTTCATTAGTTTACTCCCCCTCAATATGTGCATCGAGATTCGAAAGAGTATTGCACATATTAGAGGGAACCTGCACTTTGAGACAAATCAATCACGATTCAATCATTTTTTGGTTTAACATAGATGCTCCCCCTTAACATGTGCATGAAAAATTTGAAATCGTTTGGCACATGTAGGGAGGAGTGCTTGTTATTATCTTTATAAAACCACTTATTGAATTATCAGTTTATATCCAATTTAAATCACAAATTCTTCCCCGATCACAATTTTCAAATCCTTTGAGATTTGTGATCTCTATTGATTTAAATTGTTTTTGAAAGATTTTGAGGAGAATTGTGACTTGCTTTTAAAAAATATTTTAACTGATAAGAATCAGATTCTAAAACTTTAAACTCCATTGTTCATACATGCATAAATATCTTTTGAAAACATAACCTTAGCCAAGGTCTGGATCCAATTATACAAAACAAATTTCCTTTTGATCATTCAGAAGTAGACCTTGCTCATTTAAGTGCCAATTGTTTGAAAAAGAACCTTTTTGATTTGATTGAAATCATTCTTCCCCTCAATCAATGACATAAGTTGTTGATTGAGAGATAGAGATTTTGACAAATGATAAGTCCAGATGATTTTCAAAAATAGAGTCCGAGTTATTTTCAAAGCAATTTTGTTTTCATTAGATGACAAATATTTTTCAGAAGAATGTTTTAGAAGGAAAATATTTGTTGAGACACATTTTTCTTTTAGAATCAGAGCAAGAGGTTTCAAATGTTTAGATTGAGCATGGCTCTATTCTTTCTTTTAAAACGGGTTACTGCCTGAGATGACAGTGAACCACCATTTTTCTCCATCACATTTTTTTTTGTACATTCGAACTTCATCTAAAGACCCGTGCCATTCTTGAATGACAAATCAAAGTCCGTAGATGATATCGAACCGGAAAAACATGACAAAATGAAAATATTTTGAGATTTTCAAGATTTTCTAATTTTATGGATTTTAAAAATTTTATATTTTTCTCCTTTTTTTTTTTTTTTTTTTTTTTTTTTTTTTTTTAAGAAGATATGTACGAGAGATGGATAAAGAAAAGCCTTTACTCCTCGTCTTCCTCTTGAAGGCGTTTGAGTGTTCCGTCGTAGACTCTTTATACCAAGTCGTGGGACGATAAACTCAAAACGTTCTCTAGGAAGAGTTTTGGTGAAGATGTCGCTAGCGATATTCAGTCTTCACAAAATAAAGTTCTACCACACCATTTTCCACTTGCTCCTCGATGACGTGATGTCGAATGTCGATATGCTTTGCTCTTGAATGTTGAGCGTTGTTTCATGAGAGAGCAATGGCACTCTTGTTATCACAATGAGAGGATTTTGTTGAATTCAAAGCCATAGTCGGATAATTGGGATCTCATCCATAGGATTTGAGCACAACAAGATAACATGGCTATGTATTCTACCTCGTAGAGGATATTGAGGTACTCATTTGTTTCTTTGAAGACCAGACTCACAAGTTTATCACCCAAAATCCGAGCACCTCTTGGCGTGCTTTGACGAGTATCTTGACACCATGTATGGTCGGCATCTGCATAGGTCGTTAGTGACATACCGGTGTCCTTCGGTACCAAAGTCCCATGTTGATGGTTCCTTGGAATACCGAAGACTCGTTTAACCGCTTCAAGGTGCTTTTGGTAGGCTTAGCACGGTATCTAGCACACATGCATACAAACGAACAAAATGTCTGGTCTCTTGGCGAAGGTACATCGGGGATCCAATCATACTACAATATTTAGTTTGGTCAACCATGATCCTGAGTGGTCCTCATCCGTTTTAGTACGCTCCACCATGGGAGTGTCAGCGGTCACAAGAATCAAATCAAAATTTCTTTAAGATTTCATTAGCATATTTAGATTGATTGATAAAATGCCTCCGGGACTTTGTGAAATTTGTAATCCCAAGAAAATGACATTTTCCCATCATTGACATTTGAAATTTGGAGCCCATCTCCTTAGAAAATGGTCACATTCATTGGGGTCAGTCGAGGCAAAAATAATATCATCAACATAGATTTGAAAATGAATTAAGTGTTTTCCTGACTTTCTGGTGAACAATGTCGGATCAACTGCTCCTTTGCTGAATCCATTAGATACGAGAAAACCCGATAGCGTGCCGTACCATGCCCTTGGAGCTTGCTTTAAACCGTAAAGGGCCTTCTTCAAGCGATAGACATGAGTAGGATGCTCTGGATTCACAAAACCTTCAGGTTGACTGACGTATACTACTTCTTTCAGATCTTCGTTAAGAAAAGTAGTCTTTACATCCATCTAATATACTACCATGTTCTTACTTGCAGCGTTAGCCAGGAAGATTCTAATTCCCTCGATACGTGCAACTGGAGCAAATGATTCTTCAAAGTCAATACCCTCCTCTTGACGGTATCCTTTTGCAACCAGTCAAGCCTTGTTCTTTAGAACATCACCAGGCTCGTCAAGTTTTACTTTGAAGATCCATTTTAGAGCAATGACCATAACATAGTCAGGAGCAGGTACTAATTCCCATACATCTAGTCGATCAAACTCATGAATTTCATCTTGCATGGCATTGAACCAGCTGTCTTCAGTCATGGTTGTTTTAACGTCTTTTGGTTCGACCTTAGATAGTACAGAGTTGAAGAAGCACCACAAGGCATCAGTTGCAAGTTGTTTACGAGTGGATACTGGACGAGAAGGGTTTCAATGATGTTGTCCAATGGATGGTCATGTGTCCATTTTCTAAGGTGTTCGTGTGGTTGTTGTTGAGGGACTGAAGTAGCAGAGTTTGGATCTCCTGATAAAGATGGTTCTGAAGTTGGTTCAGGAGAAAATATGTTCTCAAATGGATCATCTTCAGGAGTAGCAAAGGGGTTATCTCCATCATAGTTGCCTGAAACATTTCCATGATGTACACTCGATGATTGAGGATATGATGATGATGATGATTGATCTGCAGTAGGCGCTTCTTGACTCAATGACATAGAAACTGAAGGGTCATCTACATCGACTGGATTAGGAGCAGCCATTGTTGATGGATTAGACTGATCATTAGCAATAGGCTCATAGTATTCATCAAACATTGGATCAAACGGTTTCTTCAGTCATCTTCCAAGGAGGTACATATGGAACTGCTAGTGAGGGGTTTTGTACAAGAGAAGAACTAATGGGATTACTTAATGAATGTTGAGAGGCGGGTCCAGAACTTGATTGTCCTGGAGCCATTTGCCCAGATAGCTCATCGAGCGTGACGTGAGTAGTTTCCATGATATCTCGAGTTCTTTTGTTGTAGATTCGGTAACCCTTCTTGTTTGTTGCATAACCCACAAAAACTCCAATGTCCGCCTTTGCTCTTAATTTACCTAAATCTTGACCATCATTCGTTGGATAGCACAAAGCACCGAATACACGAATGAAGGAGAGATCAGGTTTTCGATTGTGGATAAGTTCGTATGGAGTTTTTCCATGAGTGGTGTGTATGAGGGAACGATTTTGGGTATAGCAGGTCGTGGCAATGGCTTCAGCCCAGAGAAACATTGGAACCTTTGAGTAGATTAGCATTGTTCTTGCAGCTTCCACAAGGGTCCGATTTCGTCTTTTAACTACACCGTTCTGTTGAGGAGTACATGGAACACTTCTTTGATGACTGATTCCAATGCTTTCATAAAAATGACTTAGTTCTTTGTTAACAAACTCAGTACCATTGTTCATTCAAATTATTCTAACAGTCTTGTTAAGTCGAACCTGCAGCTGTTTGATAAGTTTGATGATGATATCTGGAGTTTCATCCTTTGTCCTCAAAAACTTAACCCAAGTAAATCGAGACTCGAGAGTAGTCATCAATAATGACTAATACATATTTCTTCCCATTTAACGTTTGCACTCTCATGGGTCTGCACAAGTCCATATGAAGAGTATGAAGAAATTCCATAAGCGAGTTTGCGGTTTTGAGTTTGTGGGCATATTTCTTGCTTATTCCCAATTGGCATCTTTGAAAAAGATGATCCTTTTCATACTTTAGTGCGGGTAAGCCTCTTACTAGGTCCTTTCGGAAAGGTCATTTATGGTGTCGAAGTTCAAGTGATTGAGGCAGCGATGCCATAACCATGACTTTGTTTTCTAAGCCTTTGACAACAAGCGATTGGAAGACTTCATCATATCTTCGATAGAGATGGTGTATAAGTTGGTACCCCGAGTTCCTCTTAAAATTTCCACACCATCAAGTTCTCTAACGAAACAAGTATGTTTTACGAAGGCCACTTCTAGATCGAATCATATAATTGACCGACGGAAAGCAAATTATGACCAAGGCCTTCAACATAATATACAGGAAATTACACCATCACCAACCACATAATCTCCATACCCCATAATTGCTCGAAATGGTGGTTTCGAATCTAACGGTCCTATAAATTTACTCACGAAGTTCATGAGCATGGCGATCTCGGTCATATGCTTGGAGCGACTGAGTCCGGTACCACAGAGCGATTTGAGCGACTGCGGTTGAACAAAAACAAGAATGGATGGTGGATAATTGGGATCCCCATGCAAGAATGGGTTCCACTTGGTTAGTAGATGTGATTGGAGAACCCGCATCGAAATAGAAACAATGATATCATTAGATATAGATGTCGGGATAGTAATAACATGATCTATTCAAAGTATGTTCACTTCTTAAGGTATATTTCTACGGTGAGGCATCCATTTCCTAGTGGGCATTGATCTAGATAATTTAGGGCACGGTCATTAAGATTGAATTCTGACGGTGGGTATCCAATGATAACCTACATTACTAAATTTTCTTCTGTTGGTTTCCAATGTTTTCTAGCCCTCTTCCTCCTTAATCTTCTGACCTTCTTATCCTGTTTTCTAGTGTTAACATTTATTACCGGAGATTTGACAGAATTGCTCACATCATTCACAACACATTCATGATTAATACTAGAAATCAAACATTCATTACATGTTTTGCAAGAAGTAGCAGAATTCGAATTAATTACAGTACGCTTATAGCTAATACTAGAATCAACACGATTCGTTTTATTCAACATAAACTTAATGTTCCTAGGGTGGTCTTCTACTCTCTTCCATTGATTACTCTTAGCTTGCGAGGTCTATCTTGCTTTGTATTGCACGGAGGCTTTGACCCGCTTGCTTTTGTATCACGATTACTCCTATAGAGGAATTATGGGAACATTAGTTGGTTTTGCTACTTTTGCATTCACGATCTAGAAGTGATGGGATCTGCGGTACTTATAGGCACATCAAAGCTCACATGCTTGACTTCGGCCTGAACAAGGCATATCATGGGTTGCATGCTTAGCACTAGGCATAGAACAAGGCATCACAACTTTATCTTTCTCACATAAGGATTTAGGGCATGTTGCTCTTAAACATTCTAATAGCTCCTGAGATCGTTTGGCATATAAGCATGCATACCTAATTTCACTATCAAGTGGTTTATTTATGCGATCCTCTTCTACAATCTCACGGAGACATTCTAAACTATCCTTAAGGTGACAGAAATAGTCATGAAACACAAGTTCGTTATTCCTAAGATGAGGGAATATATTTCTGATCACGGTATACTTAGAATCCATGATTCCTTAGATGCAACATTCTCATTACTGACCAGTGGCATTTTCCATTTTACTGTCTATTGATTCTCAAGTTCTTTTTGTAAAGAAGTTATTTTTCATTGTTCTTGTCACGAGTGACTTTCATTGAATCATATAACTTTTTGAAGTGTCGTTTAACCTTTTCATTTTCTTCTAGAAAACTCTCATTTTCTTGTTGTAATACATTAATGATGTTTTGAAGATGAAAGTTTTGAGAATCTTGAGAATCTAAAGGAGGAGGTATTTGGGAGCCATTCACATTATTCTTTTCACCCTTTAATTGTGAAATTTGGGTTTCAACTTTCGATCTTGTTACAATGAGCTCGAATTTGTTCGTCACGTTTGTTTAATTCAAAAACTGCATCAAACTCAGGAACATCCGAGGATGTTTTGATGTTTGAGGTTTTAACATTTTCTTTGAGATGTTGATATTTTAGTTGCAAATTAAAATGATCAACTTCCAGTTTAGAAAAATGTTTTACCAAATTATCATGATCATCCTGTTCTATTTTATCATGCAATTTTGAATTTGTGGTTTCAAGCTCAATGACACAATCATGGGAAACTTTTAATGCAAAAGTTAATTCATGAAATTGAGACGCTGTAATAGAATAATTTGTAACGGTGAAGAACACATCTTGAGCAACACATTGAGAGATCAACTTATCATTAATGATGTGCAAATTCTTTATCTCAATTTCATTACTCTTAAGCTCACGTTCATGCATACTGACCTCAAATTCCATATCATTAAACATGTTTTCATTTCTTTAATCTACGTGTCCATTCTCTTTTGAAGACTCTCAAATTGCTCTTTAAGTTGTTTAAAGAAGGCATGACCTCGGTTGAATAGCATTCTTTAGTTAGTTCAAAGCCCTTTTCCCTTGATTATCCCAGTGGGTGTGATTCTCTTCTTACACGTTTTCTCGAAATCAACAAATAGTTGGTAAACTACATAAAGGTGATTAAGGTCTTGCTATTAGTGGGAAGATTTCTAGGCACTAAATGCATTGGTGTATTTGGGGATACACGATGGTGGAGGCAATTTCCTACAAGGGAATTCTTTTCAATAAAATCATCAACTTTTGTTTGTCGGATCCTTTTCTAAAAATTTGTTCGGGGTTAAATTGGGTGCGAGGTCTAAACTTATTAAAGGCAATCCAGTTATCCTTAGAATAATTTGGTGTTTTAACGATGATTTTATCTCTTATGCACAGGGACTATTAAATTTATCATCCAATTTTTTCTAGAGACTTCTTCTAATTTTCTATCTTCCTCGAGCACTCGGCACAAGTGGGTTTCGTTCTAGGCTTAAGAATCTCATTTCCATCATAGATTACCTTTTGAGTGCTTTAGCCTTACTACATGCCTTGGGATTTGGTTCATCTACAAGTGCAACGCTATGCTTATCACTTAGAACTCTATGCTTAGTGATCATGTGAGCGATCAAATGGTGTTCCTTGTCGTACAATTTATTTTCAAGTTTGTTCTTCAAAGTTTTTAGGTTGGAAAATTCATTTAAAAGTTTTGATTCCTTTGCATTGAATTCTTGTTTAAGTACTTTCACATTTTCTGGAAGTTCTTGTTTTTGTTTAACAGTTTTGTTAAGCTTTTCTTGTAAGGAATCCAACTCTTGTTTTAACATTTCTTCCCTAAAATTGCTTTTTCTGATAATTGTATGCATTTGGTTATCCATCTCCTGCTCACGGGTAGTCAATTCAAACTTAGCACGTTGTTCATATATAGCAACTTGTTCTTTATAGACATTTAGTTCAGAAATAATAGAATCATCAGGGGCATATGCAGTGAATTCATCAAAAACATAGTCATCATTGACTGCAGAAGATGCATTACTTGGTACAATTTCACTTTCATTTTGTTTCACATATTGATCATATGGGACAACATGGCTATCACCCATATTTTCAATATCGATTCAATAATTTTAGTTGATTGTACTTTGTCGTATCTTTGCACATCAACATCATCGTATAGTTTTAATGCCTCCGAAATGATTGATTCTTTGGATGGACTTGCTTGTTGTGGTGATGGGACCTTTGGAGAGACCATTGGTGAAATGCTAGCCATGAAAATGGTGCAGGCGATGGGTTCATCATCGACATCGAGTCAAATGCATCACAATCAAGAACTTGAAACGCATTTGGATGATTGTGACCTATTCCTGCATTGGCGCTCATCCAAAAGCGCATCATAAGTTTTGGCATTTCCTCAAGCAAGAAATAGCGGTTCTTCTTCATCAGCTGCTCCATTATCTTGAGCTTGTACCATGACATTTTGTCCACGAAGTACTGCATTTTGAGGGCGTTTTGGGGATGTGCAGTTCCTTGCAATATGTCCTTCACCACCACAATTATAACACTTGATTGGCTTCCCTTGTCCTTGAGTCATATTCCTTCCATGATTCTGATTAGCCACATATCCTCCACCTACTCCAGTATTACCATAACCTGCTCCAGCCATTCTTTGTTCAGTCTGTCTTCCTTGCACATTTTGCACCACTACCTTTCCATCTCTAACAGTAGCTTGATTGTGGGGATTGGATGCTGTTCTGAGGTTATTGTTGGTGTGTGGAGTGAAATTCATATTTTTCCTAACCATAAGAGACAGTTGATTAACGAGATTTTCCATGAATGTGTCTGCATCTGGAGGCTTATATCCTGGATCTGGAATGAGTTTGTGATTACCATTACCTGTTGGTATCACTTGAGATGCTTTGGTGGTTATTCCTACATTTGTGTATAATGCAGTTGAATCATTTGACGAGCTTGCATCACCATAATTGGTTTGAACTTTTCGGGATCATTCGTTCAAACATAGCATGTTTCTCATTCGAAGCAAGTACATACAATTGCTCATAGTTAGTGTGCCTCGAACCTTTGGTTAGCTTGATCAAGTGACAAATTTGTGCCATTCGGGTTCATGTTGTTCACAAACTTTGAATTGAAATGAATATTTGGCATAGTCATTTTGATATTCCTCATGTCATTCACAAGCTTGTGGAACCTCACGTAGTATTTAGTGACATTTTCCCTGGGTTCATCTTAAAGTTCTCAAAATCATCATACGGTTGAGACTCTTTGTCTTCTTTAGTTAATTCGAACCGAGAGAAGCATTTTGACATTGTCCCAAACCGCTTTGGCTTGGTGTGTGTGATTGATTAACTTGTAGATGTCCTTTGGTGAACCACAAGTACAATGTTTGAGGCCACGATATCGACGATCGTATCTCTTTTCTCCTTATCGGTAAGTTCATCATATGTCTTTGGTCTATCTAATCCTAATGTCCTTGAGCCATCAGCAGCAGTTTCAAGTATGTCTCTAGTAGTCTCAACTTGGTACGGTCCTTCATCAATTGATTTGAGAATGTTAACCCCATTTTCCTTACCCAAGCAGTACAATCTGATTCGTTGAGCCCATGAGTCATAATCAGTTCTATCTAACATGGGTGGATGAGTATCTGATCCTGCGCTTGAGCGTCCTCGACTGATGAAGAGATGATTGTAGGCACGTTGGTAGACATGATTACATATTCTACGGGATTTTATAACTCTTTGATTAAACCAGGAAATAGATTCTTTCACGGGATTTTACTAAATCAAAAGAAAACCCGTAAAATGTAACACGAAGAAATGACAAGTCTCAATAGACAAGTCGTATGAAACACAACTCGCATAAACAGACAACTCGCTTAATAGTCAAGTCGCAGAAAACACAACTCGCATAACCAGACAACTCGCTTAATAGTCAAGTCGCAGAAAACACAACTCGCATAACCAGACAACTCGCTTAATAGTCAAGTCGCAGAAAACACAACTCGCATAACCAGACTACTCGCTTAATAGTCAAGTCGAAGAAAACACAACTCGCATAACCAGACAACTCGCTTAATAGTCAAGTCGCAGAAAACACAACTCGCATAAACAGACAACTCACTTCCAAGGCAACACGCTTCCAAGGCAACTCGCAGTCTGGACAACTCGCTTAAACGACAACTCGCTTAAGGTTCAACTCGCATAAGATGACAAGTCGCTTCCCAAATCAAGACAACTCGCATACAAGAAATGCACTAGACGCAACTCAACTCGCTTCCAATCCAATATTCAAAAACCACCACTTTTCAATCCAAAAACAACCCAACCACGATGATTCAAGCCTTCCAAATCAAAACCTAAACACTTATGATGATTCTAAACACAAAAGTACAATCAAAATCCAAAGTTAAACACTAGAAATGATCCAAATAATGCAAACTACTCTAAACTCATTCAAACCCAAAAACCTTATGAAATCCACTAGAAATCCAAGAACATGAAAGATGAGTGATCAAACCATGACTCTTGATACCAATTGTTACATATTGGATTTCATAAACACATCAACACATAATCAAATGGGGCGTATGGATTGAGTATTTTAGAGAGAGAAAGTAAAGAGAGTTGGGAACTTGATGAAACAAAGAAAAATGGTATTGAAGCTCCAACCCTCTACCTTGGGAGGTAGAGGGTATTTATAGTTTCTTACAAGACACGCCACCTACGGGCTGTGGATCAGGCATACAATGGGTAAAGACCCGTCCGTCCTCCACGGTGTTACTTAACTAACTACTTATTAACATAACTTGACTACGACTACGAGCTTTCTAACGAATACATATACTTGAGGTGACCGACACTTTAACTAACGGATTTTCTAAATCCTAACACTCCTTTGTAATGGAACTCGGTATCTAGACTTGTACCGGATAAAGTGTAGGCGACGTTGTGATGGGTTTGGTTCTACCTCGTGGAAGAACTCAGTGTCTAGCCTTGTACCAGATAAAGTGTAGGCGACGTTGTGAAGGCTTCTCCGCCACATTAAGGAGCTTGTATTGTGTAGTGCTTAGAAACTCTCGAGTTGGGTACTCGGGGAGTGGAGTAGGGCAAGGAAGGTGTCCTTGTAGCCGAACCACTATAAATACCCGTGTTGTGGTTTTGTGTTTCTTTACTCTTTATCTCTTGCATTACTTACTTATATGTTCATCTATCAATATCCAATACACGATCTAAATGGATTGACATAAGTCGATCTAAATACTTTAAAACGAAGTTTTAATCGGCAAAACTATTCAACCCCCTTCTAGTTTTCCACTTGATCTAAATGGATTACATGTGGTGGTGGTGGCGTTGGATGATGGTGGCGACGGACGGTGATGGTGGAGGTGGGTGATGGTGGTGGATGTTGCATGAAATGATTATATAAACTCAAGGACCAAACATGTAATTTACTAACGAAGTGGGTTAACAAAAGTTAGTAAAACACTTAAGTCGGCTGAAAAATTTTGTTGGGCGTCTTTTTATGCAAGAAAAAAAGAAGGGTACCCTGATTGGAAAAGGACCCTAAGTTTAGTGACTTTTTGTGCCATTTTCCCAATATTCAAATAACATATATGATGAGTAAAGTCCAAAATACATCAATGTGGTTTATACATTGTCCCGCTTTACATCCCTGTGGTTTTTGGCACACACATCCTTCGTTAGTAAAGTTAGTCACCATACATCCTTTCGTTAGTAAAATTTGTCAATGAGGACTAACGGTGCAAATTAGTTCTCCGTTATCTCCTAAAGCAAGAGAAAATATGTGCATCGTTAGTCCTCAAGAGAAAAATATTTTCATAGTTAGTCCGTTTTTATACGTCTTCGTCATTTTTATATTTTCATACGTTTTCGTCAGTTTTTTATGTTTTCATATGTTTTTATCCATTTTCGTTCGTTTATATACATTTTCATCCTTTTTTATACGTTTTCGTTCGTTTTTATACGTTTTCATGCGTTTTCATACGTTTTCATCCATTTTTATATGTTTTCGTTTGATTTTTCATGTTTGTCCCTTTTTACGTTTTTGTCAGTTTTTTTTATATTTTCGTCCGTTTTTATACGTTTTCATAAAAAAAACAAACAAAAATAGATTAAAACGTATAAAAACGGACGAAAACGTAAAAAAAACAGACGAAAATGGATAAAAGCGGATGAAAACGTATGAAAGCGTATAAAACGGACGGAAACGTAAAAAAATGGATGGAAACGTATATAAACAAACGAAACAGATGAAAACATAAGAAAACGTATAAAAACGGACGAAAACGTAAGAAAATGGACGAAAACATATTAAATTGGATGAAAACGTAAAAAGGGACAAAAATGTGACGAAAACGGATAAAAACGTAAGAAAACGTATCAAAACGGACGAAAACGTATAAAAACGGATGAAAACGTATAAAACAGACGAAAATGTAAGAAGACGGACGAAAACGTTAAAACGGTGAAAACGTAAAAAACGAATGAAAATGGATAAAAACATATGAAAAACGTAAAAAACGAACGAAAACAAATAAAAACGTATGAAAACGTAAAAAACGGACGAAAATGTATAAAAGCGGACTAACGATGCAAATATTTTCTCTTGAAGACCTAATGATAAAACTATTTTCTCTTGCGTTAGGAGATAACGAAGAAATAATTTGCACCGTTAGTCCTCATTGACAAATTTTACCAACGGAGAGATGTATGGTGGCTAACTTTACTAATAAAAGGATGTATGCGTGTGTCAAAAAAAGCCACAAAAATGTAAAGCAAACCACAAAAATGTATTTTAGACTTTACTCTATTATTATTTTGAGAAAAAATTACACGTTTGGTCCCTGTGGTATACCACAAATAACAACTTTAGTCTCTAAGTCGTTTTTATTACACCACACATACCTATTTTTGAAACCTTGCACTCATTTGGTCCCTATTTTGGATGAGCGTTAGTTCAGTCCGTTAAGTGTTTCTTGTTGTTAGTCCTCCGTTAATATTTTTGCACGTTAGTCCTTATTTTTAAAATAAATTAAAAGAGCGTGGATCGAACTTGGGTCTTTTGCTTCACTGTTAGTCCCACGTTTTCGTCCGGTTTCACATGTTTCTTACGTTTTTGTCCATTTTCATACATTTTTTTACGTTTTTGTCCACACATACCTATTTTCGTCCGTTTTCATACGTTTTTGTCCGTTTTCATCATTTTCAGAATCGTCATACGTTTTGGTCTATTTTGCCTGATTAATAATAGTTTTCGCCGTTTTTACGTTTTGTCCATTTTATCCGTTTCGTTTGTTTTTATCCGCTTCCCTTGTTTCGCTTTTCCTCCGTTTTATCCGTTTTAAATGCTTTTTATATGTTTAGTCGTTTTTACCTTTTGTCTGCTTTTATCCGTTTTTTTTTATCCGTTTTAACCTTTTTACGTTTTATCCGTTTTATCCGTCTGTTTTAATCTGTTTTCGACCATTTTTTACGTTTTTGTCCGATTTTATCCGTTTTCAAACGTTTTTTACGGTTTTATATGTTTTCGTCCATTTTTTTACATTTTTATCCATTTTTATCCGTTTTCGTTTGTTTTTTATCCGTTTTCGCCCATTTTTTTTACATTTTATCTGTTTTTATCTATTTTCATTTGTTTTTTTATCCTTTTTCGCACGTTGTTATATGTTTTCGTCCATTTTTTATATTTTTGTCTGTTATTATACGATTTCGTCTATTTTTGTCTTTTTTCCGTTTTTGCCAGTTTATATCCCCAAAAAAATGAGGCGAATACTACCTAAAAACAGACGAAAAATACCTAAAAACGGACAAAGCATAAAAAAATAGACAAAACGTAAAAAAACATGGACAAAAACGTAAAGAAGGGGCGAAAACTACCTATTATTAACAGAGAGACTAACTGGGGAAAACTATATTTTAAAAAATACAGACTAACAGTGCAAAAAAAACGGACGAAAACGAAAAAAAATTGGGAAAAACGGATAAAAACGAACGAAAACGCACAAAAACGTAAAAAAAAACGTGCGATAACTATTATTATGGACTAACTGGGGAAAACTATGTTTTAAAAAATACGGACTAACGGTGCAAAAAATATTAACGGAGGACTAACAGCGCAAAACACTTAACGGATGAACTAACGCCATCCAAAATAGGGACTAAATGAGTCTGAGGTTTGAAAATAGGTATCGTGATGTAATAAAAAGCAGCTTAAGGGGTAAAGTTGTTATTTGGGGTATCTGCGTGGGCCCGAAACGTAATTTTTTATTATTTTGAAGATATACCCCAATTTGGCAAATAGTAATAGGAATACAATGATATGCTCCAAGTCATCACTCATAGTTGGAGCATAAAACATTGTGTATGTAGTGGATGTTTATGTTGGACTATGCATGTGGTTGACGTAGTTTTAATCAAGTTAGTTAAAACTAATAATGTCATCCCTTTTCATTTTTTACATCATTAATTAAACAAAGACTTTTATTTTTATCTGTTTTGGAGAAAAAAGTCTATATTTTTTGTTTTTGTTTTGCTCCATAAATGATTGGAACTCTCCAGTCTCCACGTTTTACCCATTTCATTTTATTGTTTAGTCAAATATTATCTTTACAACTTGAAAATTAGCTACTTGCCTACTCCAATAGGTTTACACGTTTTTTTATTCATAGAATTTTAGTTTAGCTTTACACTTTTATTGATTAATTGATTTGGTTTCATATTCATTTTTACTAGTTGACATCTTAAATGTTTATTTTATTATGTAAAAGATAATACTTACATATGATAAAATGTAATCAAAAATGGTCGAAATTTATGTATATCGTAAAGGTCACATTTATATACGTGGTATCATTTTCTTATCATGCCCTAAACTTGTATTTCTCACAATTATATTCTCATATCAATTATTAAAATTTTCAAATAGTCTGGTTAACATTCTAGATTAGTGGATTGTAATCACGAGCCAAAGAATAAATCTCGAAAAGGTCACACTCAAATTAGACAAATTGATAATGTTCCAAAAATAAAAAATTAGACAAGTTGACTACTCAAAGTCAATATTTTGACTTTAATGTACAAGTCTACAGGGGAAGACTTGGTCACCACCACTAATGAGTTAGCATTGAAGAATTTACAAGGTCGAAACTTACGTATATCGACTTTAAGCAACTTTCTAGTTGTGCTACGAGAGGTACATCACTATGTATATCGAATTTCTTTACATAAACAAAAGATTTCACTCATAAAAGTAAATGCTTTGAATATACATTGATTTATTAATGCTAACTTAAGTTAACCATTAATGTTTAACTACTCTATCAACTAATGCTATAAACATTAGTCATGATTACAAAGTACCCCTTCATCTTGATTAACCATAAAGACCGATCTTTATTTAGTGAGCAACAATGCTATATCCTTCTATCATGTGTTTATATTTCCTTTCATTTACGTCAAATTGTAACATGTGTCATGTATTAGTTCTTTTTCTTAACTCTTACTATACAGATGTTGATATGTACATCATTTTATTTGATAAATACATCATCCTGTACAAACTATATAACACTTTGTACAACACTGTAATGCACAAAATATGATATGTGCATAAAAAAGAGTGGTGTATGTATCAACCCCTAGATATGTCTACATTTCCTCTTACCCACCCTAAATTGTAACATGTGTCATGTAGTAATTTTTTTCTTAATTTGAGTGATTGATTCACTTATCATAATCATACAAGTAGAAGATTGTAGGATACCAAGTAAGAAGATATATACTTCATTCGCCTCAAAATATAAATCCATTTTGTGTTTTTAATTGTTTCAGACTTTAACCTTAATTATTTTTTATTTTTTTGTATTATATAATACTTGATGAAAGGTACACCAATGAAAATATATTTAAAAACACAAATTCATTTATATATTTTGCTTCAACTATTATATAACACGAAAAGAAAAAAATAATTAAGGTCAAAGTTATAATAAAAAGACTTTGAAAAGTCAAATGAAGTTATATTTTGGGACGGATGGAGTATTATTTTAGTAGTCAACACTCTTTATAATCAAAAGGAGGCAATATTATTTTAGTAGTGAAAGACTTCTTTTTATAATCAAAAGCATGCGGTATGGGGTGAGGCGTCATGCTCGAGAAGATTCCATTGCCACCCATGCGGCATTGTTCGGTATGAAGGTTCACGGCATGGATCACGGCAATGTTTGAGCGGCATGAAGGAAGTAAAGAACTATGCTTATTTTGGTGGGTATGGAATGAGTGAGGTATGAAATGACCATTTCCAATTTTAGTATATGTTTATTACTATTTATATATATGTCTAAATATATTGTGTTTTGAATTTTTATTGCACTTTTTAAATACTACCAAACTTGACCAGTAAAGACCCGCACAATACATATCAAAAAGAGTAAAAACCTTAGATCGGATATGGAAAAATTTACGTAATATCAATAAATTATTTATTTTTTATAATAATTAAATTTTTCGTAATTTACGATACTTCATTTAAGATTTCGCGCTGAACCACCCAAATAGGACGCTTGTCAAAAGGAACTACAGTAGTTTTTATTCACTTAGTACTTATTTAAAGCATCTCCATTGACTTGATGCGACGACTTGCTAGATAGACTTTTCAATAAATTTTGTTATAAAAAGTCATTTATGTGAACATGTTCTTTAATGCAAAGCTATCTCAAAAGCTTATTAACAGTGCAAGAAAATATTTAACTGTGAATGTTTAAATAAAAAACCAATAAACAATAGTGTTAAGTTATTCTACAAAGGTGTAGATCGGTAGAACACTTTGACCAGGTATTTTTGCAGAGCACCATCATTCACCCTTTACGAGGAATAAACTCAGAACTCTTACTGGCGCAGTGGGGCACCAACTGGAGTGAAGACGAGCCAAGGCTCGGACGCAGGCTCTTATTCCACAAAGTCTCCAGGTGTCTTGAAATAGGTTTTTCGGAGGTGGAGTCTATATAAGCAATCGCCAAAGATGAGGCTTGAACTTGGATCAATTAATTTCAGCCAAATCTTTCCGTGAATTAGTCCTAATGCTCCTCTGTTAATAGTGTCAAGTTATTGGTTTCAGACGTTTAATAAATCACGAGTCCTTAGTCCTTCAAGCTATTGTCTTTAATTCTTAATAAATCACAGTCGTTAGTCCTTCAGGTTATTGTCTTTAATTCAAAAAGTCATATTAATTATTAATGACTTGAAGAAATACCGTCAAGTCATTGTAAAAATGCTCATTTAAATTGTTCATAGAACATCCACAATAGGTCAAATGAATAAAAACATTTCACTAATTTAAAAACTTTTGAATGGATTTTTAGCATTGCATTAAAAAATTTCTACAAAACTTAATAAACTTCAAGTATTTTACAAAAGTTTTAGTCATTAAATGTATCATATATTAATGAATTAAATGCACCAAGCTCAAATCTTTCAAAGCTTTATGCATTGTAAATGCTCTTAGTCAACAACCGAGTACTATTTTACAAGAGATTTTGTTTGCACATTTTGTGTAATTATTTTGAGCTTCTAACACTTCAACTTCAACTAAAATTTGTTATATTGAGCATTATAGGCTAAATACATTTTTTGTCATCTGAAAGCAACCACATATTTTTTGTAGATTATTAATTAAATGGTATATAGCATATTCGCGAAAAAAAGTATAGATATCATTGGAATACCAAGTAAGCAGCCTCTAATAGTAGAATTTTACATCATTATCAGAAAATATCTTGAGGGTACAAAACTGATACTTTGCAATGGGGCAAAAATAGATCCATATAATGCAAGTACTCAAAAATGGTCTGAATGGATTTAATATAATAATCATATATTAGTTTCAACTACCTCTCCCCTAAACTTACGTTCCTATCGACGTTTTCTATAAGGCAGACCTTACAGCATCTTCTGTATATATTATCGTTAGTGAAATCACAGCTCATCATGTGTTGATCCATCATCTGTTTCCTCTTTTTGGGAGTCACTCTTGTCATCTTTAGAGGAGCTGGAACTTTTTGGTTCGTCCTTTTGATTCTCGGTATCATTCTTCACGGGTTTCTCAACCTTTGGTTTTGGTTTCGGGATTCTATTTGTGCTCGCCACCTGGTAATTAGTATGATAAATACAGCTTATCAGCGACGGAAAGGAGAAAATCATGAATGACGTATACTTTGCCTTAACAAAGATAATTGGTAAACTTATAAAATTTGTGGCAAAAATGTAAATGGGTCAAACAGGTTAGGAAAATCACAATGCAACCCCGTATAAAACCTCCAAAATTGGTTAATTTTAACATTTTAATTATCATTGTAGCATCAAAGGCTTCCAATCATAGGAAAAACGTCATTAGATAAAATTCAAGAAAAGAAGTCATAGCTTTTGTGGTCCGGTCCAATCTGACCCTTTTTGACCCGTTACCCAACCTGCCCGGCCCACCAAATTTGCCACCTCAAAGAGGCGATATAGAAAGAAAAAAATGAAAAAGAACACAATTGAAAACTTTCAAAACATGCCTTGTCTTGGAGATCGAGTAGCTTGCTGATGACTTCTTGAGAAGTATAAGCCGGAGTGCTGGATGCAGATATCCTGTTGATGGAGTTGGAAATTTAACAATTAGGAATTCGAAAGTAATAATAGCAACCTCGCAATATGTTGACTGATGTGAAGGTTGTTCTTTTCAAGCATATACCACGGACAGCTTGTATGGAAGAAGCTTAAATAAAAATAGCATCTCACTTATTATAGAAATTCTTTTTCAACAGGCACATGTTTTATCATTCGATTCTTTTTATTATGATTGCAGTACTTCATGTCCAAAAAGAAAATGAGATACTGCAAGTACATGGCGTACTGTATATATAGTTCTAAAAAAGCTATCCGAAACAAAAGCAACAGAACACAATGAGTAAACGTTAAACTCACTTTTGTTGTTCAGCCTCCTTATCATCTAACCATTTCTTAAGACTCTCTGCCTCACTTTGTACCTGGAAATGAGCATGGAGACAGAGTTTAGCATAAATTTTTGAGAATAGAAAGAGCACAACATAAACTTTTGAGAAATAAAACTAATTCACCTTATCAATTTTCTCTTTTGAAATCCATGGTTTTTTGGACACCCACCCACTAACGATCTGCATACATGAAGATTAATCAAGCAGCAGAAATGTAGGTTTATATTACATATGAATAATTATTAGAATCCATATCATTTGATTAGCTTCTACAGGGTCGTAATTTGCACCCCAAAATCTGTAATCCAAGCATAGATGACACAAGATAGGGCTTTCCACAGCTTAAAAAATTTAATCGGATCGTATTTACCTCTTTCAGCTCGCTGAAATACCTTTAACACTCTGTGATGCTTCCGGCCTTGCTGTCAGCTCCTTGTATCTGTAGTGGATGTTAGTAAGAGTTAGTTTTGTAACATAACAAAGCCTTTCAAGTCAGGATAACTGATTCATAGCACACCTGAAGAAAATAGGGTCGCCGATTGCTTTCAATTGATCCAAACGTTCTTGAAATTGAGAGGCTGAAGCATCTTCACCATCAGTGTACAACCAGTCTTGCACCTATAAGAAAATGCATGTCAATGTCAAATGACTGATGAAAACTATATTTTACGAGTATCTATTTATGTATGTGTGTGTGCATTGAGAGAGAACCTCATCGAGCTTTTCAATGAATGACTGACGTTGCTCACTAGAAGAAACTGTTTGCAGTTCATCTAAATAATCAAGCTGCAAAAACCCATTTAAAAATAAATACGAGAAAGAAAAAGAATCACAATTGTGAGAAAGATGAGAAAAAACCACCAAAGAGGACTCAAACCTTTTCTCTGGTTGCGTAGATGTAAGCCTCGAGATCATTTTTCAACTCTGCAGTTCTCCTCCTTTCTGCATCCTTTGCATCTAATGCTTCCAATCTGCTTTTAGCGTCGTAGAGAGCATCTTCAGACAAAGGTACTCTTGACCCAACAGTCTTTTCAGAGATCTACACAGTTGACAAAATAGCCAAAATCAATGAGAAATACAATGTTAATGTTAACCATTTGTAAACATGTTTGATGAAATCAAACCTTTAGAGGGATTCTGAAAGTTCGCTTCTTTAGTTTCTTTTCAGTACCAAGATCAAGAGTCTTTTGGTCATTTGAGGTGGAGTTGTCTGAGTTGGTAGTCAAATCATCTGGACTAGGAACATCAGTAGCTTCAGCTGTGTTGGTAGACTCAGTTTCAGCTGTTAGGTTAACAGGAGCAGAAGCACTTTCAAGAGTCTGATTCTTTTTAGGGACTTCTACCCATTCAGAAATTTCAACGACAGCATCTGCTCGATCCAAAGAAAGTATACCACTTCTACTAAGAGAGAAATGAAGGCTTGCTTTGATAGGGGATGAAAGGTTGCGTGACATGTACCTAAAGAATTGAAGAATAAGAAATTTAAACTCAATATAATTCTGCAGATCGGTGAGGTTGGGTAACGGGTAAAGACAGGTTTGGGTAATATTTGGCCAGGTCACTTTGTCCAAAACTTATAAACATTAGTATAAAGTAGTGTGTCAGATATGATTTAGAATGATGCTATTAATATATCATTCAGCGATAGTCTTATTTTTCAAATATAAGGATTTTGGAGGTTGTGCAGTAATACTTTGGGCTCATTTTGATCCCCTTCCTTATTTAGCTACTTATTAGATTATTTTTTTAAGGAATGCGCATTTGTGCCTTTAATTTCTTTATTGAAATACTAACTACTAATTGTAACCTATTTCTTTATTGCATATTTGCATCACTTATACTGGTAACAGGGCACTTGATGAGGGCAAAGGTAGTATCCAAACAAAAAGAATACAAAACAGTATAACACAAGACATAAAACAAAAAAACAAAACTGAAGAACACGCTATCATAACCAATCAGAATATTTAAGCTTCCAGTACTTACTTTTCACTAGCATCAGTAAGACCAGAGACCGCATACTTAGAAAATGTACGTGAAGTGACACCAGGTGGCAAGAGGTTTTCATTCTCATATAAAAGTGAAACATCAAAATCCTTGTTGTGAGTGATCGACCGGAACAACTGAGAGATTTAAAGATGAAAAGTATCATCAGATATTAGTAATTTGATCGTTGCCCATACTCTTGAAAGATTAGAACTCTTAATTAAGATTTACCTTGATAGGCAACTTTTTCAACCGTGGCACAAGTAACTGTGTGGTGCTCTCATCTTTTACAAGATCAGGACCATCTAGATCCATCATGAGTCCATACATAGAACCATCAATCATACCAAGTTTACGATTCAATTTGATTCCATCACTCAGATTTGCAGCATGTAATGAAGCACCTAATACTATAGCCTCATCTGCATCTAGATGTCTGTCAAGATCACTCCTCCCAAGAAATTCTTGAAGCTTAGCCTGTGCAAAAGAATAATCAATTGTAGTGGTAAAAGTAAGCAGCATCATAGTAATAAGCACAACTTGAAAACAGTGGGAAAATAAAAGTACAAGGGGATGCATAGTAAAAGCAATCCAAAACATTTTAATCAGTTCCCATGTATATTTAAGGTTCTTTTGGAGTCGTGGAACTATAGTGCAAAAATTCTTTTTCTGTAGCGTTGCTTAAAAAAATGGCACCTCATGACGGTCTTGCGAACGAATATAATGTGAATAACAGAACTTACAATTAGCATGTATAAAACAGAATAAAAAAGAAATAGCAACACACCTGCAACTTTGGCACTCGAGTGCCACCACCAATCAACTCAAAGGCATATACATCATCAACCTTTAAACCTGAGTCCTTAAGCAACTCTTTCAGAGGGATAACAGATCTTTCCCATAGATCTTCGCACAGCTCTTCGAATTTCTGACGAGTTATTGAGCTCCTGGAAAGATAATGAAGTTGAACCATAAGAAATAAAGCGAAATGCAAAGCCGGCCTTAACCACGTAATTACCAGCAGCTTTTGGGATAACATTCTTAAAATTCTAATACAGTTTATATCCTTCTTTCAATCATTCCCCCTTGTGAATACTTATTTCACCTATGTATTTCTAAAGGTCTATCGCATATCTTGCTACATGATTCAAACTAATTTGAACTAATATGAACTTTTCAAATAAAAAATAAAAAAATTGAACTAATATAAATTTGGAACTATACTACTGTCAGAGGTTGCACGGAAAGAGCATGCAATACCTAATCTAAGGAAGAAGACCAGGACTTAGGGAATGTACCTAAAATCACGGTCGTCCAGAAGTGATTCAACTGAAATTGGTGCTGCAGTATTTGCACTGAGAATTTCCTTTGTGCGCTTAACCTGCTTCTTCAATTTGGCCATTGCCTTAGGAAACTGCCTGACATCAACCCCATTCCCAACCTGTTTGTTGAACTCATCTGCAAAGTATTCCACCAGCCGTAATTCCATATTTTGACCTCCAAGCTCTGAATCCCATTTAACATCTTTGACCTGCATCACACACAAGTTACTAAGCGATATCATAATATTACTAATGTAGCAAAATTATCAATTCTTCACAAAGAGTACATAAAATAGCTAATTAGTAGATATAACAGAATTAGGCATCCAGTTCACCAGACACAACATATGCTGACCGGCAGCGGCATCACACATTAATGGTTGGGTTTAGGCAGTTCTATTTTTAACACTTTGCTTTGGTTTTCTCATATTGGCATAGTTTGCTAGGCATCATCAATTGAACACTTTTTCAATTATGGGGTCTCTCTGTTGGAAAAGTCGCATCTATTAGTAATGGTTTTCTATTTTCAGGCTCAACATGGTCAGTTGGGCATTCTATCAGTAGTAGGTGTTGGTTCAGATAACTTGGTTGCAAATTCTGGCCTAAAGCTTTTGACCCTATCAACAAACTAATCTGTAAATCACTTTTATGGCATTAATTACAGGCGGGCAATGATCAGATTATACCATCAGCAAAGCATTACTTTGTCATAGTTTACTTATATATTATTCAAGGTTTTGCCAGTCATACACCAAACAAAATCCGTAAACAAGGGTAGAATCCTAATGTAGTCTATTGCCTAAGCTTGGAAGCCTGTTCTAATATCACTATACCATAAATAACACCTAATAGAACTTTAAAACTATATACAAAACCTAGCATATAATATCCGACCATTAGACTTGCAAAACAACATTAGTTCTAACATATATATAAAAAGACGTCACATAAACAGAAAACATAACTACCTGAAACTGATTAGCCGAAACAGTCTTCCCATACTCCTTAGCACTATACGCCGAATAATACACAAGCGCCGCATAAGTACTACTCGCCCCCATATCATAAAACACCACATACCTCGACCCATTCCCAAAATCCTTATCAATCCCATACTGCAACGCCGCACCACAATGCTCATTTACAAGCGCCAAAACATTCACTCCCGCCATCTCCGCACTCAACAACACTCCCTTCCTCTCCTCCACACCAAAATACGGCGGAACCGTAATAACCGCATCCTTAACACTCGCCTTACTATGAAACTCAGCCAGCTTCATCCCATAACCTAACACCATCCCAACCATCTCCTCAACCGAATAAACCGTCTCCTTATCGTCTATCCTGATCCCTACATTCCCCTCTTCTCATCCACAACTACATCATAAGGCAAGTACAATTCATCTAAAAACTTTTTCACGTAGTTTATATCTTTGTTAAGCAAATCGCGAAGGCGCGAATAGACTTTTTCGGGATATCGAGCGATTAAGCCCGCGGCTTCTTCGCCGATCAAGCGGTCGTCGGAGTGGAATGCGACTAGGGCTGGTGATTTACGTTTTGACATTTCGTTGATGGCGATTGAGATTGGTGATTGGCCTGGTTTTAGGTTGACTACAGCGACTTTGATCCATTCTGAGCCTAGATCAATGCTTGATACTGCTGATTCTGATTGGTGAACTGAATTGATAAGCAATAGTAATAATGTGATGAATAAGCTTGATCTGATTATTATTAACATTTTGGAGGTCTGATTAATTAAGGGTTAAGGGTTTGTGGGAATTGAAAGTGTGATTTTATAAAGATGTGTTTTGGGGATGGGTGACGTGGAAGGTTGACTGACGTGGTCAGTGGTGTTGGGAACGAATGGGAAACTGACACGTGGGAAAGGTGACAGGTGGAGGTTTGAGATGGTTCTGGTGTGTTGTTTGGGGGTAATTGTGATTTGTGACTGATTTATTCCGAAAAATATATGAATATTCTACATGGTATTGGTCGGTGCTACCAGACGATTAACTCTACATAGTAACATGATTTTATAGTAGTTTTGTGTTAAAGAAAAAGTTTATGAGTTATAAACGAAAAATAATATAAATTTAAAGATTTGGAGATTAAACATAATGTTTTGAAACCGGTTCGATTCGAATGGTTTAATCGGTTAAACCGTTCCGGTCAAAAAATGGTCGATTTAAGCATAATCCACCCGACGGATTGGGTCAAAAACAAGTCAAATTAAACTGAGTCAACCCACCGGGTTTGAAGGTCCCGGGTCAACCCGGTTTTTGATACGTACTAATAGTTTCCTTTTGAAATTATTATACTTTTAATTAATGATGTTTTAATAATAGTATTAATTACACCACACATTTCTTTCACCTTTGACTTTCAACATTTCACTTTTCGAGGTTTGTCGTTTTTCTTATTAGTAGGGTGCGAAATGAAATGGTATTACAGTGAAAAACCTCGGGATAAGATCGGTAAAAGCCTTAAACAGTCAGTCTTAAGCGAATTTCGGCGCAAGTTGCACCTATTAATCAAGCTCAAGCTTTACATACAAAGCTCGTTTGGGCTCATGAGCCTAAACGAGCCTAAACGACATTATGATATTTTAATTATTAAACATATATCTGAAAGTCGAGCTCGAGCTTATTAACGAGCTTTCAATAAAGATATATTACGGTAGAAACTCAACCTCGAGCCAAGCTTTAAGTTTTCTTTGCAAATCTTATAACGAAATTGAACTCGAGTAGAATTTCAAACACTAAAAACTTAAGCAATGCAAGTTCATTTCTGAACAGTTCCATTCACTTACTCGTTCCACCCCTCTTATTAGTATCCTTTCGGCTCATTAAAAGTATCAATGTTGCATATTTTTTACTTTTTTATCTTTATTTATAGTATAATATAGTTATTTATCGGTTTTGTTGGTATTTTTTGGTCGTATTAATACTTTGAGCATTAAAACTTTATCGCTTTTATTTCGCGTTTTCTTTTCACAGGTTCATAATATAAACAAAATTATAAAAATTATAAAACCCAAAAACAACTTGTAAAAAAAAGGTCTTTATAACCTATACTTTTCTAAGAGTAGTAGAGAATGTTTGGTTTGAAAGGTAATCATTATGGTTAGAGTAAATTTCATGAATTGCCTTTGTAGTTTGTTATAAATACACGTGTGGTCTTTGAGATGATTTTTTTGCATGGTTGGTCACTAAGCTTAAAGGATAACATGAACAATTTTTAATAATATTGAAAACCACAAGTGGTCTTTAATTATGAAGAATAACGAGGTGTATGAATCCGTCGCGTTGCGACAGCGGTGTTCGCTACTTATATGTTCATAAAGTGGCAGAGAGGGAAACTCGGTTATGTGCATAGCACAACTATCTAGTTGTATAAAACTTGTATCAAGTAGCAAATAATATTAATTTTGTTGGTCAAGTGTATTTGGAGACTTGAGATAGTGAATCACATGTGTGTTCTTGGTCACATTTGCAACTTTGTGTTAATATTGTGACCCAATGGCTTCACTAGAAAATCTAGATACCAAACTTTCGTTCTTTTATCGGCTGATTGCCATGGTATAAGAAATGGACCAAAAAGGTTACGATATTGTCACAAAATACAGTGAGCGAGGAAAATATTCCTCGCCCAATGTTATATATAAATAATCAACTTTATTTGATGTTCCAATGCTTTGCCATGGGCTTGTCCCAAAAAATATTATTTTCTGGCGTCGTTCTTGCGACGAAGAATTCATGTCACTATGTTATATATAGATAATAACATCAATATTTGTAAAAGGACGATGATGTTATTTTTTCAAAGTCGAGACTATACATGCAAATAAAACTTTCAAAGACCGTAGATGAAATTTTAGACAAACACAAGTGATCCGTGTAAATTACTCTAAGAGCGCGTTTGGTAGAAGAATTTGAAAAATGAAATAAACAGAGAATAGAATCTCGGAAAATAGAAATCGGTTGAGAATTTGTTCGATTCAATGTTTAGTAACAATGAGATCTTGGTAGAAATGAAAAAAAAAAATTATTTAAATTATTTAAAAATATATCTTTTTTAATTTATTTTTTAAAATTTATGTACTTTCTTTAAAAAAAATTATTTTTTAAAAATGTATTTATTTAAAAAAAAACTTGTTTTTTTTTAAAAAATATTTTTTAAAATGTATTTATTTAAAAAAAAAACTTATTTTTAAAAAAAATTAAATTATTTTTTAAATGTTTTTTAAATTATTTTTTTAAAATGTATTTTTAAAAAAAATAATAATAAAACTTGTTTTTTTTTTAAATATTTTTTGAAAATATATTTATTTTTAAAACTTTTTTTTTTTTTAATATATTTTTTTTTAAATTATTTTAATAATGTATTTAAAACAAAACACATTAAAATAATAATAATAATAATAATAATAATAATAATAATAATAATAATAATAATAATAATAATAATAATAATCCATTTTCTTCAATTTCTCCACCAAAATAGTAGAAATGGAGCTAGCCAAATTGCACTACCCAATTCTCTCAATTTCTCTCAATTTCTTTACCAAATTCTTTACTTTTTTAATTTTCTCTCTCAAACAATGGAAATAAGTCCAATTTCCATTTATCTAATTTATTTTCTCTCTACCAAACACACCCTAAAGGTTATGAGTTATGACGACTATAATGAGTATTTAGGTTGTGTTTGGTGTGTATTTGTGAATCATTATAGTATTTGGGAATCATTATAGGTATGAGTTTGATGATCTGTTGGAATACAAATAAGAGCATTGGATATGGTGACGTCCACTCTCGTCATTTTTGGAGTGGCAAGCCAAACGACACCGTCGTTTTGGCGCCACCGCACCGACCCTTCTGCCGTCGTTTGAAAAGTGAGTTGGTTCGTGTGGAGCCATTTGCATTTCTTCAGTTTGTTTTTTTTAATTGTGTTGTGTTTATGTGAATTGTGTGTGTTTGAGTTGTGTGTGCTTTTTGTAAAATGTGTGTGTTTTGCAGTGAAGAAAAGATGACACAAAAAGTGTTTTTTTTTTTTTTTTTTTTTTTTTTTTTCTCTTTGAAGATGTTGCTTTTGGTTCTTGCCATTAAATTTTAGGAAGTTTGTATAGTTAGCCCCAAGTCTAAAAATATTGCAAAGTTAATCAAAGTAAATGTAATTATTTTATTTGAATGAATGAAAATTAGTTTATATGAAAATTCGAAAAAAATTTAAAAAAAATGAATGATGGGGCCTAAAAATTGGCAAACGGCTTGAGCCGCTACACCTAATGCTCTAAGTAGGGTTGAGCAAAGGTCCAAAACCGAACCGTCCCGATAAAACCGAACTAATTCGAGAATCGATTTCGTGAAAAACATGAACCGAAACTGAGCCGAATATGATCGGTTCGGTCGGTTTTGTGTCGGTTCAGTCAGTTCGGTTCGGTTTAGGTGTGTTTTTGTCAGATTTTGGGTCGAAACGAACCGAACCAACCTGAAACCTAGGAAAAACATGAAACCGAGACCAAACCGAAAGGCGGTCAGCTCGGCTCGGTTTTTGTCGATCCAATTCAGTTGTGGTTCGTGCTCACCCGTAGCTCTAAGTATGAATACATAATGTTTGTTGTTGTTTTAAAGTCACTGAATTTATAGACATTAGATTTCACAGTAATGTCACTAGTTATGTGTTGTTTTTCACGGATAATAATGATTTTTAAATTTACTGTTACGTGTTGATAACAATCTTTTTAGCTTCATTACTCAAAATGAGAGTTTAACATCCACAAACTTTTTTGACAATGTTTTCAGTTTTGTAGGCCTGATACCTGTCTGAAAACTCAAACTCATCAACCAAACGTACAAACTTGAGAGAGAAAGTGACCCAACCTTCAATCCAAACACCCCATGTTTCTTGTATTAACTTGATTTTATAAAGTATTTTCTTTTTCAACCAAACACGCCTTATTATTGGTGAACAAAACAAAAAATAATACGGAGTATCCTGCTTATTTTTTAAGCCTCTTGAAAAAGAAGCTTCACAGCTATCATAACAAAAGCACACTGCAAAGGCTGTGAAGTTCAAATTGCTATATGTTATAAATAATGTTTGTCAAGAAACGTAAGAACTGATACACCTAACGCAAGGAACCTGTTAGATCAATGATCTAACCAAATCACATCATATTATACAGCTTAACCATCAATATGGCGTTTATGGGAGTCTCCCCTTGGAACACTAGTAAATCTGTTCCCCTGCGAAGTCTGATTTTTGATGATAGTTTTGTTGCGTTGATGTAGACGAATGTTGGAAATGAGGTTTAAAGTGACCCGGTCCCGCTCTGTGCTTCTGGTAGTTCTATTGTGAATCATTTGATAAAAGTGACTCACTGAAGGTTAGTTGAACTCCCGAGCCTTACATTCCATCCGTCATTTTCTGGCTGGCCAATATCAGTAGTCAGCGAGTCAACTGATTGCAGTGATGCATCGATTCCAGATAGGCCATAATAAGATAATAGATTGGCTACTCCTTGTATGGAGGCTGCAAGAAAGCTAATTGACTGAAGGTTATTTGAACTCCCGAGCCCTACATTCCATCCGTCATTTTCTGGCAATATCAGCTTCTCTTACCATCGAAGTCAGCGAGTCAACTGATTGCAGCGATGCATCATAAGATAATACATTGGCTACTGCTTGTATGGAGGCTGCAAGAAGTTCTGGAAGATCTTTTCCCGGATGTGTGGTCTGAATCATAATTAGTGTTAAATATTTTCAACGAAAGAAAGCAATATTTTCAGCAGGATTGGTGGCTTACATTATCCAAATCTTTTTATCAATTATTAGTATTACATATGACTACACAAAACTAGACACATTCCTATCCATACAAAGTTTTGGATATTGTTTTAGATATTTGCTCTTTATTGGGGCTGATCTGGTGTGTGTCTTAGCTCTACCATCATTAGCTAGAAAACCACAATGGGTATATGTCGCCTTAAGTGTATTTTTTTTTATGCATTAAACGTCTTAAATCATTTTATTAAGATGATTAGATTATTACTTTTGAGATAATAAAATTTTGTTATCATATTTTATACACCAAGCGTTCATAAAAAATGAATGTTTTGGACAAAAGCAACCTGAGCAACCGAAACCGACTCATACCAAAAGTTGCTACTTTTTGGCTCATCATCATACCCACCCTTTTGACCCTAAACAAAATACACTGGATATAACAGGAGGAAAAATTGTACCTTGAACATAATTGCAGCAGACAACCTTTCTCTCAAACAGTAAATCTGAGCAGCATCCAAAGCAGTTGTCTCGAAATAAAGCCACCTATCAGCAATAACCCTGACTAGATTCTCTGGAGAAGACATAATGTTATCTTCACGTCTCGTTGGCATTTCCTTGTCACCATATCCATCACTGGTATCATTATCAGCTTCACTACCATCATCATCAATAATAGGAGCCACAGCAATCTCCGTAGCTAGTAATAGCAAAGGAAGTGGCCCAACAATACTACAACTCTTAATATTCAAACCCCCATCTCCACGTGTTATCTCATCATATATGACCAAAGGATTAACATCATTTTCCTTGAAAGTTAACCTAGAATTAACGGACTGAGGATGTAACCTAACCTTATCATTGTTAGCATTTATTATCATAAAACATTTTGCGTTATTTCTAGGTGGAAGTAACCTTCCCACCATAGGATACAACCCAGCAACAAGAACTGCATGTATTATACCGATATCTTGAGCATTTTTATTAAACCACAATGAACTTTCTGGAATAAACCCGTTTCTATGAAGTTCTTGTTGAAGTTGCTTACGCATTCCATCTAGCATATTCATGACGCCTCCAGACACAAAATATTGAGAGCAAAATATTTCTTCGAGACCCCTGTGTCTGGCATTTTTCCAACACTCAAATGCTGCTATTATTGCTAATTGATCACCGCTGCCACCATATAATGAGGCCAACTCACGTTTAGCATCTGCTGCTTTCTTTTTATCATTGGGTAACATCGGAAGAGTGAAGGGATCCCTATAGCCATTGGCAGAAGCTAAAGTCAAAGCAGGGTCAAGACAATCCATTGATATAGCAAAAAGAAGCATCTTGCAAGTCAAAGGATGAACTGGCATAGAACCGAGTTTCTCCCAAGCTCTGTGAGTTCTTCATCAGGTGATAAAGCCCCAATATCTTGAAGAACACTAACTGCATTATGAATGGCTTCAGAAACAGGAGGATCTAACAGTTTTTTCAAGAAATCTTCTATTTTGCAACTCGGATCAAGAACCTTCACCTGTCAGTAACAAACAATTTATAAAATTGGTTAATAATGGGTCCAATATAAAAATGATGAAATGAATTCCAAACTTTTTAACACTTGCAATTGGCTGATGATAAATAGACAATGTGAGTAAGCATCACAAGTCATAATAAAAAACATGATTACAGCTCAAATAACACGCGTTTACAATTTTTTTCCCGAGATACTCAATCTGGGAGTTTATATACCAAAGGACTTATGGTACCCCTTGTTGTGATGAGAAGCTCCCCAACCACATGATTGTGGGTTCAAAAAGAACTATACTTGTGAAATAGTTTGTGGTGTATATATCGTGAGGGGTTTTTCTAACTTGTGCCCTAAGGGCACAAGTTAAGCACACCAAAAGTACAACGAAAGTACACTAGGACCCACATAAAAGTACACCTGCCTGTACTTTTATGTGAATCACTATGTAGCTGAATGCCACATTACTGAACAAGAGGTCCCTTGTTTGAGTATTTCCTACATCGTTCTGAATTTTATTTTCGTTATCTATCATATGCAGCTACATGTGTTAAAGGCAACCATTACCTGCAAACATAGTTCGTCAATTGGTGATCTCTTCATCTCTGGCTCTTGAAATTCAGGTAATGAAGCTGCCCGAAGTTTTGAATAAAGATGGTAACATACTCCCGGTTGACAACGTCCAGCTCGTCCAGCTCGTTGCTTCGCACTTGCTTTTGAGATCCACGTGGATTGAAAAGTTGAAACCTTATTATAAGGGTCATAACTTTTTTCTTTCATCCTTCCACTATCTATTACAAAAACAACATCATCAATCGTTACGGCAGTTTCTGCTATATTTGTTGAAAGAATAATTTTGCGGCACCCCTGAGGAGGTCTTTCGAAAACTTTCTTTTGTTCTAAAGATGGAACCATAGAATGAAGTGCTAATATCAAAAACTTAGAAGAATCTTTGAACAAGGGACTAGAACTTAGTTTGTCTAGTGCTTTATTTATGGCATCCCAGCCCGGAAGAAAAACAAGAATAGCTCCTTCTTCTGAGTCTGTACATATTTTTCTCAGCAATTGCTCTATGAGGATAACATCAATTAATTCAGGGTTTACGTCTTGCAAGTATCTATCAAGTACAAGTTGTTCTTCTTTCGGATCTACTGAGTTTGTGTCTATATGTTTTCTTAGAATCTCAACAGCTTCTTTTTGGTTCTCATGTTCAGCCCATGCAAGTGCGGTTTTCCCTTGTTTATCTTGTAAATGGCAATTGGCACCAAAGGAAAGAAGCATGCACAAATCACCCACTCTTCCCTTCCTGGCAAAAACCATTAATGGTGTGACACCTGTCACAGAATGCTGAAAATTAAGGACTTCACCCGTTGAAACAAAATCTATCAGGGAATCCATCTCATCACTTGTCCAGGCTATATTAATAGCCTCTTCAAGGGCAGTAAAATCAGAGTCCTCATCCATGCTAGTGTTATCAAGATGAGAAACTTTTGTTGACTTTGACTTTAGAAGCAAAAGCACATCCTCCAGATAGAGCTTATTCACCTGAAACACAAATGCAACAAGACTCACTAAAAATGGAAGATGCAAAGACCTAAAAATGAGATGATTTAGGGTAGAAAAAAAAAAAAAAAAAAAAAAAAAAAAAAAAAGTTACATTATAAGTGAACCCAGGGACGCGTATGACTGGGCAGCCTCCAAAGTACTGAGAAAACCGATCAGCATCAAGTGTAGCACTCATCAATACCTTTGTAAATATGATTTGGGTCAATTTCTATATTTGTGAACCAAAAAGTGGATCAATATTTGAGGAACAGTGGAAAATACTAACCACACGTAGTCGAGGATAGAAAGGAAGCATATCCCTGCAAAAGAAAAACCCTTGATTAGAACATGTTTGGATGCTAATACTATAATAGAAGAATTACTAAGGCCAAAGCTTATTAGTATGCCAGGGTTGTTCAACATGCAAGAGTTTTTTATGCATGTGATTTAATCAAAGACACCTGATGATCGCCAGCATAAAATCAGAGAAACGGTCCCTTTCATGAATTTCATCCTGCAAAAATTGTGACACCCCATCAGTAACAGTATGATTAGACGTATAATTAAGATGCATTTTCTATTTATAATTGTGATGCACAACCAAAAGTATGATGAATGATATTTTCTGCGAGCATGAAATGTATTTTCAATTAGAAGAGCCAATGAGTTTTATATAGGGTAGGATATAAGTGGTATAAACCAACAAAAAAAACTTAGTTAATCTTCCATTAAAAGAGTCTGTTTTTGGATTGTTTCCTGTTCATGAATGTAAACACGTCTAGCTAAATAAATATCTGCTGCTTCATTAGAAAATAAATTTCATGTTTGTCCTGGAAAACGTTTATTCTTTTATATAGTCATAAAGCATTTACATTGGTCGAGTGTATAGTAGATTTAACTAGATATTTTAAATACAGACTCTTTCATGAATATACAATCAAAGTCTTGAGATGCTAAATGGAAAACGTGCAGTATTAGCTTTCCATATTTGAATAATTTATACTCCCAACATACTAGTATAAATTAAAACGATCATATAAAATGCATGTACCGAGAAATTGCAGAAATCTCCTGATTTAATCGTTAGGAATTCAAGTATTTGCAGGTGATGTACAAGATTAGATCAATACCACAATGATGTGCGTAATGTCAGGAAATGCGTCTTTGACATTCTTTGCCGAAGTTTTTTTTCCAGACCTAGAGTTGCCAGCTTTTACCATGACCCTCAACAAGACCCCATTCGTGCAAAACATAATCGATGAATGTCTTCCACCTTTGTTCTCCAGCCTTATCTAGGATTTCACCACAAGAGATAAGTGATATAAAATTTAAGTTGTCTTGATAAAAAGAACTGCAGGCTGGTAAGAAATGTATGACATATGTTAAAAGATCCTACACGCTTGCAGTAGGACAACACCATACTTTTGTGACAATTAATAAGGAACTAAACGCTCTAAACTGCCAACTAGAGTTTTTTTCATACCCAACACTGCCTAGCTGTCTTTATGGCCTTCTTTTTGTGCAATTGTGCAAGTATCTTGATTGGTCAGATACTAGTGGCAAGAACAACGGTTTATTATACTAATCACTCGTTACTAATATTAATTATAAAAGTGAGGATGAAATAAGTGGGAACAACTTTTAGAGAGAGCTTTAAAAAAAATAGATTTATCCACATAGCTGTAGTATGATTAAGCGCCTTATAGCTTCATTAATCTACTCCTGAACTTTCCCCGGCAAGCTTTAAGTATTTACTACGAAACAAAAACTATTTTTTTGAATGGCGAGACAATCTTTAAACTGACCTAGCTGCTACACTAAAAATGTAACTATACCCAAATGCCGCTTGAGCAAGGTATGGGGGGAGGTAGAATGTAGAAAGATTATACCCCTACCCTTGGGTAAACAAGGGTAAAGAGACTGCTTCATGGCAGAGGAAGATATGAAAGCATAAGACACATGGCAAGAGAAGCTATGTAAGCAAAGAACACATACAGAAGTCAGAATTAAGATCCCGTCTAGTTTAAGAAATTTGAAGTAAAGATGGCATGTATATACTGCCTTCTATTTTTTTAAGTTCAGCAGTACGGAAACACAAATTGCCATTCACTCTACAGTTACTAATCTTTCAAGATTGTTTCTATTATAGCATAAGATAACTGCAAATGACTACGCGTCTCGAAGATTATAGAACTAGATAAAAATATCCACACTGGATAATTTATTCACTCTCAGGGATTTAGGTACACACTCTATAGATGCACAAGCCCGTGTATAGCAACTTTAAAAGTACCTTGTATCCAACAGTGTCTCCAATACTTTCACCTCTTTCAGAAGATATTCTTTCAGCAACTACAAAAATTAAATAAACAAACGTATAAACCTAAGATAAATAGAGCATAATACACGAGATTGTTATAAGGAGATACCTACCTGATATTGCGGAGATCCGACGAGGTTGGGTGCAGACTATCTTACATGCATCACCTTTACTCCACATATAGTCCAACAGATATTGAGGCACCTGCACCAAAAGTTAGTTATAAGGATACAAGTAATTACATAGATAGGTGATCTATTTGTCTTCCACTATAGCAACACAGCACATGTAAGATACTTGTTAAAATGAAACCACGGTAGTATTGTAAATGTGATGCCAACCTGTGTTGTCTTCCCGCACCCAGTTTCGCCAGATATAATAACTATCTGTACCAATGAAACACACACAAAGCTATTATAATACCATTTAACAAACAAATCTCGCATTCTACATAAATGCACATACATAAAGTGAGTAGTGATACCTGATTAGATTCTACTGTTGATGTAATAACGTCCTTAAAGGATGCAATTGGAAGTTTGGATCTATTTTCGGTAATCTGCGAGCGCAAATATATATCTATAACAAAAGTGTCTAGTATTCATATCTACTCTATAAAAAAAAAGAAAAAAAAAAAAGACCTGTTTCAACCAGAGTTCTTCCGATTTCATCCTGGCAGTAACGGATGCCAGCTTCTTTGCAATTTCAGCCTTTGTCATTATAGGTTTGCATAAAATGTCATCCGTCTTTCGTGTGTTACTACTTTTACTAGAAGTGGTTGTTGCAGTCTTTTGAGCCTCCCCATGTTGACCAGGTGGATAAAGGGATAAATAATTTGTCAAAACTTGTTTACCCTCTTCTGAAAATTTAAAAGGAATGAGAGCCGTTTTCATCGTCTCGTCGATGGCCTTTGCCATTTTATTCTTCTCCTCCTTGACGGCCTTTTTCTTTTTCTTCATCTCCTCCTTGACGGCCTTTTTCATCTTCTCGATGGCCTTTGCCTTGGCCTTTCTCATCTTCTTCTTCCCTGGGACCTTGTCAACTGAAACAGACGTTTTCTTGGCCACTCTCTTGGCCTTTTTCTTGGCCTTTTTGGCTTCCAAAGCATTGGCAACGCGTTCGTCCCTTCGTTGCTTCCATCCTGCTGACTTTGTCATTCTTTTGGATGGAATGATGGTTAAAGCTACTCTGTCTGTGTGAGAAAATGGTTGGGGGGTAAAGAGAAGGCGTGTATGGTTTGTTATGTGCCCTAATTTTATTTTGTTTTTGGGTTTTGGAAGAAAGGGCAGATTTGAAAATTGTGGTTGGTTGGGCGGACAATGGGTCAAAATGGGCTCGTGCTTGGGTATGAATTAACACAGGTAATTTAAATGTCTTTAACAGGTTTTTAATGAGTTTTTAATGAGTCATACCTCTTAACCGGTCAGACATTTTAAGTGTTCGGATTGTTTGTTTTTTTTAGTTGTTTAGACGCGGTCAGAGGCAATAACATTTTAATAGTCTAGACATAAAAGAGGTATTTTAATACTTCTTGTTGACACAAAATAAAAAATTAAAAAAACCTTTCACTCTCCCACATCCCCTACCTACAACTTCAACCCCTCATCACTAACTGCTCTCCCCTCTCCGGCCACCACCCATCGTCGGCCGCCACTTCTCCGGCCACAAGACCACCTACAGCCTCCTCCTACACCAGGTCCGTTGTTTTCTTTCATTCATTCTTATCTTTAGTTGTTTGTTCTTTTTTATCATCATCGTGGATGATAAGGTTTTTTTTTATCTTCATTGTTTAAATAATTGTGATTTTGGTTACTTGCTTTTCTTCTTGTGTTTTATACATAGATTTAGATATTAAATCATCACATATCAAATAGCTTCACCGTCGTTAATCATTTTATGTGTATAAACAATTTTATTTGTGCTTGATTTGTGGGTTTATAGATGAGAGGATAAACATGCTTTTATTTGTTTGTTTTAGCGTATGAGAACCTGATGGCATAAAATTGGAATGTTGACTAACGTCTGTTTCTAAATGCGGGTCTTTATAACCATTCCAGTGTAACCATTCTTATTTCGTACTTCCTACAATATGTTAGTTTATTTGCTTCCATCATATCAACAGTATATGCATAGTGAAAATATATGACACAGTGATGTGTAAATCAATTTTCAAAGGGACACAATGATAGCATACCCATACTTCTTTTTTGAAGAATATAGCCATAACCCATACTAAGCGATGATAAGTTTCATTGTATTATTCAAATGTTTTATTACTTGAGGAATGTATTGACATGGATTACTTTATTTTAATTATATTATTTCATAAAATAACTTTGTTGAGGTCGTTGCAATGTTTGGTTTCTTTCATTCTATATAGTTAAATTTTTGTAACCTTTTTTTTAAGCTTTTATTTTATAATAATTTGTTGGCCTTTCCAAAATTAAAAAATCAAATTAACAAAGATACCTCAACATAAGTTAATCACAGTGTACAAAAATATAATAGAAACAAAAATATGATATAAGTTTAATGTCCGTTACTGAACTAAAAATTCATTATACAAATTTCAAGAACATTTGATACACCCAAAGAAAATAACTTGATACCACTCTCTAAAATAAACAAGCGGTAAGTATCATGAATACTACTAAAAGAATTGTTTTTTCTACCATCTTCCACCACCATCATCTTTCCTAATCTGCTTCAAAACACCACCTCATGGAGGTAGCTAAAAGAAACATAAAACCTGAAAATAAATATATAAAGACAGAACACTTACAGGTGAAGACGCGTTGGTAGCCCGACGACATTAACCCGCAAAGTAAACAAATTAGGAACATAAGAAAGGAAGAAACATACCTCAAAATATGTATACTAAGACACCTCTATGCAACTGTTGAACTGCTCCTCCACACTATCACCTGCATATTAAAAACAAACTCGAGCCATATATAAAATACTACGTATATCTCCATACTAAATGAAATAATCCAACATTAGGTAGCAATAGATGTCTTCTATCACTAACAAAACTTCAATGCCCTCATACCTGCACGACTGCACATAAAAAACACATGCACTCATTATACAAATAAAGGTATATTTTTCCATATATACATATATACTCAATAATCTCACTCACCCAAACCGTGCGCGCGTCTGAACCCATGCAACCACAACCAGTCGTAAAGAAACCCGATATGCAAACCTAGAAATGTGCTTGCTTGAAGAGAGAAAAAGAATGTATGGTGGAAGAAGTTGTATTGGATGAGAAACCTAGATATGAAATTGTGTAAAAAAAACTTATTATTAATATATAGGGTTGAAATAAGCTAGAGACACACAATAATGATAAGTATGGGTATGTCATTTTTGTGTTGAAAATTGCTTACTTGGAGCAGAAAAATAATTATGACTTTGAAGAGTGAGGAAATGAAACAGGTAGGAAAAACTATCTCACAAATCTTTTCTAAAGTTTTTTGTGATAGTCCACGTGTCACACATATATGTGCTTATGAAGTCCGACGTGTAATTTTATGGGGCTCCAACAGTGGAAAAGGGTTCCTCATTTATATTATAGGTAGATATACACAAACAGACTATAATGTAGAATAAAATTGTAGATGCAATGTGGTTATAATCTGGTCATAATTTTGAAAACAAAAACTATGAAGTAAATTATGGAGTACTAGTCAAATTAGAATGAAAAATAAACTTCATTTTATAACTGTCTTTAATTCCATGACAATTTTGTTAACGATGAAATAATATTTGTGAATGACATAAGAGCTTTTCAAATAATTGCGACATGTAATTTATTATCGTTGTACAAGTCCTAATAATCACTCTCAAATGTTTTGTAAGATGGCGGTTTATATTTACAACATTCGACGTTTAAAAAACAAAGCAGTCTTATTGGATTAGATTCGCACATATCGCCTCGATTGATTCATTCATAACCTTCTTAACAAACAAACAAAGACCTTAGGGTCCGTTTGGTTTGCTCTCATGAATCACAATCGGTATGAGCTTCGATATAAGTTGGAATGCGAATAGATTTGAGTTAAGTAATCAAATTTAATATTGTTGTTTGGTTTGTTTATCATATTTGATAATCTTGTTAATAATGTGAAGAAAAATGTGGGCCCGAGAATGAAAGTATCATATCCAACCAATTTTGTAGGATCATTATTTATGTTCTTCATATGATTCAGGTGGTCTAGGATTATGGAAGAACAAGTTAGCCATCTTTAGAGAGAAAGAGTAGAAAGGGAGGTTTTCTAGAGAGAGAAACACTATGTGTATGTATTGTTAAAATGAAAACCATCACTCTTCCCTTAGAGGGAAGGGGTATTTATACAACTTACATAATGCCACTTACGGGTTGTGGATCAGGCATACAGTGGATAAAGACCCGTCCGTCCTCCACGGTATTGCTAAACTAACTAAATGACTAACAAATAACGTAATTTCTATGAGCTAACATATGCTATACTATAGTTGGGGTGATCGACACTTCAACATGGATTTTCTAAATCCAACAATCTCCCCCTAAGGGAGGTCACCCTATGAATTACATTTTGTATCCTAGCATTCTATTGTTAACTTCATGCTCGAGCTCGTAGACTTCAATTCTTCAATTTCCACAATTTTTGTGCTTTAGCAGTGATTCTTCAAAGTCCGCATACTTTGTACTTTCAGTGGAGGTCTTTAACTGATCCACGACTTGGTGAACTTTGAGCTTTCTTCGATATCATCAGCCACAGTAAATCTCTGAATCGTCCTTTGTTGTACCGCCTTCATGTGATGTTGTAACTTTTGGACCGACATGCTCACACTTTCTGAATCATGACATCTTTTCATCAGAGTTGCGGAAGAATTGTTGTATGTTTTTTTATTGTCATGATCTTCTTCGATTATGAGTGTGTGTTGTGAGCATGCGATTATAAATTGACTTCTCAATATCGATCAGCTACAACCGTCAAATGTTCCTGCAAACAACAATTAGCAATAAAATACACGAAAGTGTCTTTGTTCACTTTGTTCACTTGTTTAGTTAGATTGTGCGGATTATTGTGATCTTGTATAGATTAGAGAGATCTTGTGAAGTTTGTGTTGATAGTGTGTAGATCAAGAAGATCGTGTGTTGATCGGGGTAGATCGAGTGTAGATCGTGTGGATAATGTAGCTTGTGTGATTTGTGAGGATCGGGTAGATCGTGACTGAGATTAGTACTTGTAGCAACCCGTAATTTTTCATAAGGTAAAATGACTATTTTACCCTTTGACTTTTTAAATTTGACCTTTGACTTTGACATTTGACTATTTGACTTTTACTGTAACGTAAAAGCAAATACGATAACCGGTAGTAACTGGTAATTTTTCTTGTAACCAACACAAGACTACGATAAGTATATATGTTCAAACTACTTTATTCTCACCAATAATCATAATTTATATGAACTATTACTACTTTATCATTTTAAGTATATATTTTACTCTTTACGTGTACGCATGCTCAAACCTCGTTATTAGGTTTTAACAACATAGACGCACCCTATGAGACTTATCACACATTTAATATACCTAGTTAGAGTATATTGATAAGTTTAGACATTTTTATAAGTATTCCATTTTTACGTTACCTGATTTTAAGTTTCGCGACTTAAGGACTTAACGTTAGTAATTACCGGGACCAAACTACACCTCATAAACCAAAAACTAGGTAAAATAACACACACTACCACCTCAAAATAGAGGTGTCATGCATTGGCTTCCCACAAGGCCACATGGCCTCTTCCTATTCCACCAACTCTTACACACATCACCTTATGCGTCTCACTTGATGATAAATTCACCTACACATCTCTTTTACATGCAAAATCAACCAAAAACCTCTCATCCTTCCCCTTTTGGTCGTTCATCCCTCAACCTATATCACCATCACCCATTTTGATTCACACAATAAGTTACACAAGAAAGATGAAGGCCTAAGTGAGCTCTACATAGTCCAAGTGTTGTTTTAGTGATTCCATGGTTAGATTTGGAGTTATTCAAGGTGTTAGGGGCTGAGATAAAGGGGATTATTTGGTGATTAACAAGGGTTAGAATCAATTGGGTTGAAGATTCAAGACAAGGATTAGAGATTAGAAGGTTAAGGGTTGAATTGTTCTTGTTGTACTAGTAACTTGTCATCCTAATCCTTGTAAGATTTGAGTTTATTTTCTTGTCATTCAATATGATTGTAATAATCTCTATAATTATTTGATGTAATTTGATATAAGTAGTATATGCAATATGGTTTAATTGATGTTGTACATGAGGTTGTGACCATAAAAACAAGCTAAAACAAGTCCTAGGTAAATTCTATGAACATGAATTCTGAAACAATCCCAAAGATGGATTAAAATGATCATCTCAGTAAACCTTGAGGTTATTTCAATTATATAGTCTTTTAGAACTATGTCTTACGGTCGTTTCGCCGGGTGTCGCACCTCATAACTCTTCCCGATGAGTAAATGAGAGCCAAAATGGCAAAACATGTCAAAATATGCATACCAGATTTCATTTAGGAAAACCCATGGTTACGGTCATTTCGAAGTCAACTCAGTTCTATGAAATGTATCCAAGACCTAAACTTAAAGTTTGGCTAAATCCACGTGTCAAAAAAAGTTGTAGAACTCAACTTATGGTCGTTTTGGCAGGACTGAATGTGCAACCAAACTTTTCGCAATGAAATATAAGTATATACTTGTAATTAGACCATTTATATATGTAAACTTTAGACCTTAGACTTGATTAAGCTTAAGAATCTGTTAGAAAATATAAAAATATGAACTTGAGCTTTTAAATCACTTAAAAAGGACTTATGGTTAAAAATTTATCAACAACAGTCTCATAGCTGAATGCCACATTACTGAACAAGAGGTCCCTTGTTTGAGTATTTCCTACATCGTTCTGAATTTTATTTTCGTTTTATCTATCATATGCAGCTACATGTGTTAAAGGCAACCATTACCTGCAAACATAGTTCGTCAATTGGTGATCTCTTCATTTCTGGCTCTTGAAATTCAGGTAATGAAGCTACCCAAAGTTTTGAATAAAGATGGTAACATACTCCCGGTTGACAACGTCCAGCTCGTCCCTCTCGTTGCTTCACACATGCTTTTGAGATCCACTTGGATTGAAAATTTGAAACCTTATTATAATGGTCATAACTTTTTTCTTTCATACTTCCACTATCTATTACAAAAACAACATCATCAATCGTTACGGCGGTTTCTGCTATATTTGTTGAAAGAATAATTTTGCGGCACCCCCTAAGGAGGTCTTTTGAAAACTTTCTTTTGTTCTAAAGATGGAACCATAGAATGAAGTGTTAATATCAAAAACTTGGAAGAATCTTGGAACAAGGGACTAGAACTTAGTTTGTCTAGTGCTTTATTTATGTCATCCCAGCCCGGAAGAAAAACAAGAATAGCTCCTTCTTCTGAGTCTCTACATATTTTCCTCAGCAATTTCTCTATGAGGATAACATCAACTAATTCAGGGTTTACGTCGTGCAAGTATCTATCAAGTACAAGTTGTTCTTCTTTCGGATCTACTGAGTTTGTGTCTATATATTTTCTTAGAATCTCAACAGCTTCTTTTTGGTTCTCATGTTCAACACATGCAAGTGCGGTTTTCCCTTCTTTATCTTGTAAATGGCAATTGGCACCAAAGGAAAGAAGCATGCACAAATCACCCACTATTCCCTTCCTGGAAAAAACTATTAATGGTGTGACACCGCCAGAATCTTCGAAATTAAGGACTTCACCCGTTGAAACAAAATCTATCGTGAATCCATCTCATCACTTGTCCAGCTATATTAATAGCCTCTTCAAGCGATAAAATCGAGTCCTCATCCATGCTAGTGTTATCAAGATGAGAAACTTTTGTTGACTTTGACTTTAGAAGCAAAAGCACATCCTCCAGATAGAGCTTATTCACCTGAAACACAGATGCAACAAGACTCACTAAAAATGGAAGACGCAAAGACCTAAAAATCAGATGATTTAGGATAGAAGAAAAAAAGTTACATTATAAGTGAACCTAGGGACGCGTATGACTTGGCAGTCTCCAAAGTACTAAGAAAATCGATCGGCATCAAGTGTAGCACTCATCAATGTTGAAACTAGACAGATCTTGATAGATCTTGAGCTCTCGTAGATCGTTAGTATTGCTTATGTAATCACAAACAAACTAAAAAAAAATCTCTACAACTTGTATTCTTTAGTGGAATATAAACACAAGTATAAACACGAATAACTAAGAACTTCTTTGATCCTCTATGGATCGTTATATTAATAACTTGTAAACGTCTAGTCCATAACTCATTCTATTGTGTTCCTTTTATAGACAAGGAACCCTAACTTGTTCACAAAGAAACGTAAAACTAAATAAGATATACACAATCACTTCCTAATAAAGCTCATGCATATCCTAACTATTCTAGAATATACGGAATACAATCTCTGCAGAAACAAACTAATAACTATATAACTTCAGCATGATTATGTCTTCGGCAGAATCCATACACTTCAGTAGAATTCTTTCAGCAGAAACTTTAGCATAATCCATACTTCACATAATTCCCAACAATCCTCCCTAAACGGAATTTGACTTGGTTAAGTTCCAGGTTTCTTGATAGATCTTCAACGCTTGAGGATTGTAGCAACAACAAAGAATCAAATCAAAACATCTCTTTGATGAATAAACTCAAACTCCATATCTTTGCGAAGAACAAATGACAACATGTACATCAAAATATATTAGTTTCATACTATTCTCATCACATCCGGTGTGTTAACTCCTGTGAGAGGTGAATCATTGAAAATAATGGATTTGATGTCTCTTTACCAATAGCCATCACTATCGGAGTAGCCAAATGTTTCACTTCGAAACCATGGTACATCGATAACCATCGATTTATTAGCAATCAAGAACCATGAACGGTTTGAAATGTCTTTACCAGAGCCGTTTGCTCAGACTAGTCAATTCTTAGAATTGGTGAATTGATTACCAAATATGGTATTCCAATGCCTTTACCACAAGCCATATACATGTGGGATAGCCAATTCTTGGATTCCAAAAGGAATAAACCATGGTGAATTGATGACCATACAACTCTCAAAGAATTAAGCATGGGTAGTTGCAAACCCTATGTTTGAGCAAACCATTACAATTATCAATGATTTGATATGTCTTTACCAAAGTTGTACCGCTTTGGACTAGCCAACTCTTTGATATACACAAGGTACATCCGGTGAGTCAAAACCATATACAATGTACAACAAACCCGCAATAAAAGTTAGACAAAACCAATTTTTTTTTTTTTTTTTTTTTTTTTAACTAAGAAAAATAACACAAAACAAATATAATACAAACTATACACAATACCATAATCAATATGAAACGTAAGTTGCGTGTCGAGTCTTAATTATCCCAACACATTGTTCAAGATGCAACTTATCATTACCAATAGGATCCGGAGGAACTTCCAACTTCATCTAAGCATTCGCTCCATCAACCTCATAGGCAATGGCCAAATCAACAAACATACGACGAATCCCACTCTTTGTTTCTACTACATGCACACAAGGTAAAGGATAAAATCTCCAAGTCTCAACCTTCCATCGATGTGAATTCTTCCAAATATGATACCCTTTACCATTTGGAGATTTAGAATCAAACAACACTGAAGATCACCCAATAATAATAAACCGAACCTTGTGGTGTATGAATATCATAATGCTTAGTAACAATACCATACGTAGTATTCAAATCTTGCCTATCCACCGATTCAGTATTTCCTTCAAGAAATTGAAATCCACAGTAGTATAATCCAGACGATAAATAGTATTAAGCTCCCCGTCAGTCAATGTCCAATTAAGCAACACAACATGAGATCCTTCAGGAAAAACAACAACATATCTTTCTTTAATAAAAGTTGAATCAACAGCTTTTAAATCTAAAGAACTCCCTATAATAGTCTGATGAATCTTAGAAGTATATGACCCATCTGATCTCACATATCGCCTTAGAGTAGTGTGACGTCGTTTAGACATTCTTTTCATCCTCCTACCAGGTACATAAACTTCCTTAGATGGTACCTTCTCAGATGTTTCAGGAACATCCTTAGCTTTAGTAGAAGAAATACAAGAAAACGTAACTGGAGCAATTCCTCTCAATTGATACATTTTCTCAAGTATCACTCGAGCCTGCTTAGCTTTAGCAGCTTCTCTTTCAGCCTTCTTACCCATATCTTCTCCATCTAAATCTATTAGCACACTTACCTTTTTAGCACAAGGTAATACTGTAGAAGAAATATTCTGTGGTTCAGAAGATTGAACCCTTTCAGAAGATGTAACTCTAACAGCTGAAGGTATAGATACAGTAGATGCTTCAGAAGTAATAACATAAGAATCCATCCTTGGTGAAACAGCATCAAAATCATCCATAATCTCAACTGTTTTAGGCCTCTTTGCATGTGGATCATCTGAATGAACAATACTTCTTTTTAGAAGATGAAACATTCTGCTTCATAATCCTTTGATATAGTCTATTTAATTCATCATCAGGTAAATTCCAGACTTGACTTCTCTTCAAACCAGAATTAAAAATAGCATGACTCTGATAAAGGACAATTTTCCTTTTGTATGCTTTCTTTTGAGCTTCAGTAGGTGGTTTTCCTTTTGCCTTATTCTTTTGAGCAACAAGAGCTTTCCTTTTGGCAGCTGCCTCTTGCTTGTTCTTTTTACCAAGAGCTACCATTTGTGCAACAAATGTTTCACTGTTAAAGTCTGCACCTAAAATAGCCTGTGCAAGAGAAGGATCCAAGCACCTTCTTTGAATATAAGTATCCCATTGTGCATCAGTCATCTTAGTACGCAATGCATCCAGTTCTCTTTGTCTCTCAAGAGACAAATTTGAAGTAGATTCAACTTCAATCTGTTTAGCCAAATCCTCACTTTTCTTCATGGCTGCACAGTCAGCTATCATTCTCTCTTGCTCTTTCAACTCTTCTGCACTTACTAAACCTGAACCAAGCTCTGCATCAACTATTACTTCTTTCTCAGTATCAGTAGATATGTGAACACCATCAGCGGAAGAAGTATCACAAATAGGAACTTCAGAAGAAACATCCAAATTCGCATCGGAAGAAACATATTGAGACAAATCTTCAATGTGTGGAAAATACATCAACTCTCGGATTCAAAACAAAACTTACGCCAAAGATGAAAAACTTGAATTATCGGTGAAGGTAAAGAACTTGATTGTTACGGTACAACTGAAGCTTTTCCATGTACGTAAACAACATCCTCCATTGAAACATCGCTAGCTACAACATCAACACTTGGTTCTATTGAAGCTTCAGTGGATTCCTTATTCAGATATTGTCGTCTCCTTTTTCTAGTAAATCGAATAGGTTTCTTTTTCTTTGAAGATTCAGTAGCAACAGGAGGAGAAACAGGAGTCTCTTGAGCAACATCAGCCAAAATATTAAGAGAACCATATGGATTATCCTCTTGATCTTCATCAGAAGAAACCACTAGCTTTCTTTTAGAATGATGCCCAAGTTGTTCTTCCAAACTCTTAACCTTAGTTCTCAGCTCCGCAATCTCACCACCAAGAGAAGATTTAGTCTCGCAAGTTTCTTTTGAGATCGACCACCTCACTACATACACATTCACTAGAGCATAGACGGATGTAAGTGTAATAGGGTCCTCGGCTCCATCATCGATTGTTCGGTGGTAATGGAACTTCATTGGACCTTCAGGAGAAACATGGTCATGCTCAACATAGTAGAACCTTCATTAAATGGTTCCATGTGTGACTAGGTGTGGTCACCGATTAGGTTCGAGACTCAAATGAATCAAAACCAACCCGTGTGGGTGGTGGACTAGGACTAGATCTAGGTGAAGGTATAGGTGGAGGTCGGTCGGGAGAAACATTAGATGCTTCAACAATTGTAGAAGGGCCTCATCAATGGCAACGAAGGATTACCATCGCAGATAACATTGGTAGAAGGTGGATTATTAACAACATTATCCTCATCGCCAGCCTCATTCCCCGAGGCAACATAGTCGCTAGTAAAGGATAATGTGTCCCTCAAATTTAGTTCTCATTGAAGCAAATAGTTTAGCAGTTAAAGCTCCTATGGGATAAAAAGCTTGAGCTTGGGTATTAGTGTCTATAATCATTTGCAAAAACCTAGGGTACATTAAAAACTTATGCTTTTTCTTTTGAATATTCTCAGCCATATTATCAAAAATAAACTTGGAAAAATTATAAGTTAACCCTTGAGAAAGACACACAATACCACATCCCAATTGTGTAGAAAACTGGTCCCATCCTCCTGATTTATTGTTTATGCATTGAAGCAATGTGTGAACCAAAAACCTCCACATCGGACATAGCTGATTCTTGAGCCACATGTATGTTCGTTCACCTTGGTATCCAATAGCTCTCAGTCCATCTAGAATCGCCACTGAATTAGAATGATAAACCCCATTCTCATCATCCAAACGAAGTCGACTTCTGATCAACTCCTCTGTCACAACATACTCAACATCATCAACCATAGCCACGATCTCTGTTTCATTACGTTTTGAAGCAGATGCCCAGAATTGATTAACTAAAGATTCATAAATAGCATTAGGAGAATGTGATAAAGCATAATGAATCTTCGACCTCTTCAAAAACTCCACCATTGGTTTATCTGATCATCACCCTTAGCCGCTCCCGGAAAAGCTACTTTATTATGATCGTGTTTGAATTGAAGCACCATAAGAACTTTAGATAATGAATTACGATTCAATCAATCGATGGTGTGTTTAAATCGAATAAAGAGGAATCGATTATTTTAGACGAAGATATGCAAATAGGGTATAAGGAGAAGTTTCCCAAATTTTGGTCAAAGATATTAAGTTGTTGACCAACCGACGTAATGCAACCTTTACCAAACTTAAATTCCAACTTCGTGAAACAATGGTCAATCTGTTGAAGTGATACAATCGTGAAGCAATTCACGATTTAAGAAGCTTCAAGAATATCTTTTCTTTGTTTCACCCAACTCGCATTAATTCTCATTAAGCCTGAAACTGTCTATAAAACACTCCCCAATGCACACTTATCTCTCATCAATTTCCCCCAAATACTATCATAAACCCTAATTCCACCATGACCCACAATCAACCACAATAAACCATGAATAATAAACCATAGGTTGTTGATCCAACCTCTTCTCCATCATCATCATCATCTAGTGATTTCCTACAGTTCTTTCCATATCCATATGACCCACGACCATTGAAATCCCCATTTCTCAGTTCTTCAGATGATGATAGTGTAGTGAATCCAAGTGAATCTTCTGATGACTCTGATGGGTCCACTATGAAGAAAACATCTTACTCCCAACCTTCAGCATCTCAACCTCAACAAAGGCCTCGTGCCAAAAGAGAGGTGGTGCTTGCTCTTCCTGCGCCATGGTTTGGTGCATCATCACATATCGTATAAGAGAAGGGCTAAAGGAAGGTGGATAGATTGCTTTTTGGTGAAACCAAGTAGATGAAGCACAAAGGACATGTGTATTCATCTTCATCATCATCGTTTGCATCAATCCATCCTTCCCATTTTGATCCTTAGCATCTTCTTCAGTCTTGGTCATGCATATCCACCATCAAGATAGAAGGAATGGGTGGTTATGCAAGACATACAAACGCATATCCAAAGAAATTAAATGGAAGATATGAGCAATCATGCATATCCAACAATTGTTGGAATAGATGATATAAGCTATAATAGGTTTAGTAGATCATGTATAAAGCTGTTCTTGTAGTTGTGTTTGAAGTTGATTGTACTAGTGAAGTCAGAAGTCAATGCTGCTTCTCTAATGAATGAACAATGAACTTCAATACTTCTACTTGATGAAACAAATTGTTCACTTCAAGACTCGATTTCGTAAGAAACAAGCTTTCTTGACCATTTTCCATTTGACCAATCATGATGAACTTCAACTTAGATAAGCAATCGCAAAACAAACCAAGCAGAGAAACACACAAACCAAACAAAGACAAACAAAACTATCATTACATTAGCGAGTTAGAGTTAGAAAACCAAAGAAATCAAAATTATACGAAAAACTACAAATATACATACTAAAATGCAAAGTATACACAATCCTCCCACGATATGCCTATGCCTCCCCCATAAACTTTGCGTTAAGGGTTAAACATACCAATATGGACCACAGATGTTGAAACCTTGGTCCATCAAAAGCCTTAGTTAACAAATCGCCACATTATCATCGTGTGAATTTTAACCACCTTTATCAAATGTTTGTCATATGCATCTCTTATAAAGTGGTGCTCGATTTCAATATGTTTTGTTCGATCGTGAAAAACTGGATTTTAACAATGCATATGGTACTTTGATTATCAATAAAATTGTTGTGTTCATGAAGTTATACCCATAATCCAACAATTGATTTTGTATCCAAAGAACACCGTCTACAACAATTTGTAGCGAAGAACATACTGCTTTAGTAGATGAGGTAGCCACAATAGTTTGTTTCTTGCACCGCCAAGAAATCAATCTTTTCCTAGGAATTGGCAACCTCCAGTGGTGGACCTTCTATCCAGATTAGCACCGATAGTCACTATCACTATATGCTTCCGCTTAAATGGAGACTCTTTTGGGTACCAAAGGCCTAGATGAGGTTGGCCTTTGAGGTACTTAAAGATCTTCTTAACAACATTGAGATGGGAAGTAAGTGGAGTAACTTGATGTCGAGAACAAACACTCACGAAAAAGAAAGAGCCTTGAAGTTTAGATACATCAAAGACCCAATCATAGATCTGTATAAATGAACATTCACCGGTGGATCTACTTCATTGTTGGTCTTTGTCTTTGGAGCTTCATAAGGTGTAGTGGCGCCCGACACTCTCCATACCAAATTTATTTAATATGTCCTCACATATTTGTCCCGACCGATAAAGATACCATCGGGTTCTGTGAACTTGGAGACCCAAGAAGAAAGTCAACTCCCCATAACACTCATCCGAAACTCTCCTTCATAAGCTCCTCAAACTCCCCGCACCAAGCTTCCTTTGTGGATCCAAAAATAATGTCATCCACATACACTAGCACAAGAATAATATTTGTGGAATTCTTCTTAAGGAAAAGTGTCTTATCAATTGCACCTCTTCGATACCCATGCTTCAGCAGAAATGATGAAAGCCTAGCATACCAAGCTCTGGGTGCCTGATGTAGTCCATAGAGAGCTTTGACTACCTTATAAACATGATTAGGATGATATGGGTCTTCAAATCCTTTAGGTTGAGTGACATAAACCTCATCCTTTATTTCACCATAGAGAAAAGCAACTTTAACATCCATCTGATAGACCATAAATCCCATGTAAGATGCATAAGCTAAGAATATCCGTATAGCTTCAACTCTAGCCACAGGTGCAAACACCTCATCATAGTCAATCCCCTCCTCTTGTCTATACCCCTGAGCTACCAATCTCGCTTTGTTTTTAATGACAACACCCCTTGCATCTCTCTTATTCTTCATAATTCATTTAGTCCCAATTGCATACTTGCCATCAGGTAGTGGTACCAAGATCCAAACCTGCTGATTTTAAAATTGTTGCATCTCTTCTTGCATTGCCTCAAGCCAAATTGAATCATCAAGAGCACGAGTAACACCGGTTGGTTTCACTTGTGAGAAAAACAAGCAAACAGACAATGTTCATAGTGCGTGTGATTGTCTCTTTGTTGATTTGAGACATAAGAGATAAAAGCCACTTGACCATATTTAGAACTTCTCACGTAACCCCTAGTTCTAACAGTGCATTAGGATCATCAATAATATTGACCGTGTGGATGAGTATTGTTGATCCTTTTAGTAGCGATGTTGTTGACATCAATGGAGGTATCAAGATTAGTCACGAGGGTTCAAAATCAATGTCATAGGAAGGTGAGGTGAAGATGCCACTTTAGGTTGATGATGACCAAGATCCAAGGTGTTGAAAAATGTGTATAAGGCTCTCCAAAGTCTCATAGACACTCTAGTAGAAATAGGAGTAGAAACAAGATGTCTTTCAACAGATTTGGTGATGTTAGGAGAAAGCAGGATCACTTTCAGTAATTGTTGTTTCCACCGATTACTTCACTTGCACTCTCCTTAGCATTCCTCTCGGGATCTAGATTAGATGCATACTCTTGTTTCTTGATCTAGCAAGGTCCTCAAGATAGTGTGAGTCATCTTCACTCTCATCGATGTATCGGTAGTAGTGTCACTCACAAAATTGTTAGGGAGAAAGAAGGCACGACAATTGGTTGTTCATCATCTTCAAACTCATTGTCGAATCGGCATCCATAGTACACGTGATCGTTAGTTGGAGACTCTTGAATACACAGTATGTTGGTTAGCCACATGTCTAGAGTAACCCAAATAATCGCTTAAGTAATCAAGATCAAAAGACCAAACATGACCCCGTCCTTGAACATTAGGCTTGTCTTCTAGAAATCTCGTGTTCAAAGTCTCCTCAATCTTCTTTGCATATAAATTGTAAACCACAGAAGCCTTACTATGAGCGTAATATCCCACAATATAACCATCATCGCCTTTCTCATCAAATTTGCCCGATGGATCACTTGTATTCGTAATGGTCACTGACACCAAAAGGTTTAAGGTAATGAATAGCGGGAACTTTCCCATAGAAAGTTCATATGGTGTTTTGAAGTGAGGTCTAGTAATGGACACCTATTTAGTACATAACAAAATCGTACTAACAAATTTCAAAAACATGGTAGGTAACTTAGAGTCTCCAACATTGATCTTGCGACCTCTATTAAGGTCCTATTTTTTTTTCGCCACCCCATTTTGTTGTGGGGTTCTTGGAGTATCTTGTAGTCCTTTTTATCCTTTTGACCTCTGTAGTTCTATAAGTATAACATTCTTGAACTCGTCCCATTATCACACCGAATTCCTTTAACCTTTTGTTCAACTGATTTTCAATAAGGGTAATGAAGTCTTTCAACACCGAGATGTTTCATCTTTGGTCCTTAGAAAGAATACCCAACAAAATTTGCTATAACCATCGCTGATAACCGACAAAAATACTTTTGATCAATGCTTCTAACTTGAGTTGGACCAAAAGATCCATATGAAGCGGTGAAGAGGTTCGGAGATAATGCTCACAGCGATAATGACTTTGTATGAGGCTCTGTTGCTTTCCTTTGTTGCGAGCAACACATTTATGATCATTTGTAAAGACTTTGGAAGCAAGACCTTCAACAAGACCCAGTTTAGAGAGCTTGTTTATGGTCTTGAAGTTGACATGGGCCATCCTCCTATGCCATTTGGTAGACTCATCCAAGGATGCTTTAGCCACCAAACAAGTTAAGTCACCTTCTGGTTTAACATCAGTTAAGTTGAATGTATAAAGATTGTGATTTTGAGGAACTTTCAGCAGAATTTAAGTTTCTTCTGGGAGTTTGAAGTCTTTAGATAGCACAAGACATTAATCCTCTGTGAAGAGTACTTTGTTCTTGGTGTCACATATTTGTGAGACAGAGAACAAATTGAAGTGTTGGAGTTCCTTGACATAGTATACATTCTCAAAATTCAGTTGAGGTGTTTTGATGGTCCCTTTCCCAGTAATTCTTCCATCACTTCCTCCAAAGGTCACATTGCCTCCTCCTTCAATGGGTACAAAGTTGTGTATCATATATCTGTTTCCTGACATACTTCTTGAGCAACCACTATCAACTATGCCAACATCTTTTTGCTTAAGAGGATGATCCTACAACAACAACATAATTATACAAAATATTAGTACACTATTGAGGCTCAAGTCATTGCTGACTTGAACCTGCCTTGTGGATCATATGAGTGATGCCATGCAGATGTATAAGATCCACTATTGTTCTTGGGTTTCCATTGAAATTTGGGTCCCTTTGTTTTCCAAGAACAACTCTTTGAGGACTTGATGAGATCCCATCCCCTTCCCAAAGATTCATAGAGTCAACATATCCGTGCCAATAACCATTATTAAAATATGAACTTGTGGGTTGAACAAATGGTCTAGCAACTAAACTTCTCCAATAAGAAGGAGAATTGGTATAAGTTGCTTGTGGAACATAAGGTGGTATACTAGTAACATTATTCCACAGGTCTAGATTTCTAGAATCATCACACCTACCCATCCTTTGCTCATGATAATCACAATCCCTAATTAAATGAAATTTACTTCCACACACAAAACATGTCTTCATTTAGAAGATTTATCCAAACCAAAAGATGTTCTATTACAAGCGATATTCAAACCAAAACCATGAAAAGAATTGTTTTTAACGAATTATTATGCAAAGAATTAAAAGCAAGTCTTCGGATGCAACTGTCTTGGAAGTGGATTCCTTGGCGTGACTCGACATGTTTATTGGTAGTCTTGGGTGCGAGTGGGGTGAAAACTTGGGAAGGTCGGACTTGTCATTTGAATCACACTCTGTAGACCCTTGGTCGGAGGACTTGTCATCATAACACAAGAGACAAAGTCATTAGAAGAAGTATCGTGTCCGCAAGTCATTTGACTTTTGCCATATAGATGGTGTGATCCATCAAAGTCAACAGTAATGGAAAGGTCAATGGGCATGTGCTCACCTCTAATAGGTCCACGAACAACATGTAGGTCACCTTCTTTCACAAAATTAGCTAGGCCTGCTGGTGTAGATTTGCGTGTGTCATCCCTAGCTTCTAACCCTACATACTTCTTAAAACCTAAACCTATAGAAGTATTTGGAGTTTGACTAGCATAGATGTGACTAGCTAACTTGTTTCCATTTAATAACCATTCATTATGCCTAGCAATTTCCTCATCTATTTTCTCTTTTAGCTCTAGATTTTCTGACACTACCTCTACTCTTAATTTCTCAGACCTTTTTAACTCATTTTTAGCACATTCGAGATCCCTTTCTAATACACCTATCTTCTCATCATAAGCTATTTGATTCTTCTGAAACCAAACCTTTTGTCTTTCTAGTGTTTTTAAAGCCTGTTTATTAGCTTCAACTTCCACATAGCATTCATTATATTTAGGTTTCAAAATATCATAAGCTTCTTTGAGTTCATTATAACGCTCACTACAACCAAACAAACAGCTTTGTACCGAGAGATGCCCATCAAGGCAATTTGATCATGCTTATCCTCTCAAGTACAAACTAGCCAAAGAACCCAATATTTTCAAAGACCGAATCTGTCATCATTCTCCGATCATGCGACTTCCAACAACATTAGCATCCATAGTAACAAGAGCAATGACGATCCGGGCTTGAGTTTCTAGCTTCCTCGATTCACTGATAGGAAGAGTATCTCACCTCATCACCGCTTTCCTATCCTTGCACTCTCCGGAGAAGTGACCCATTTGTTGACATGTAAAACACTTGACCTTCTTTTGTCAAACCTTGGATCTCTTCCCCGAAAGCCAAACCTCCTCCCGACTTTGCGCTCAAACCTCTTGATTTCCATAGATAGCATAGCCACTTGCCATTTTAACTTCATCTCCTCCATCTCCGGTGGGTCTATCGATCTAAATCCTCATATGTTAGTTCTGCCGAGGATCATAATCAAGAAAGAAGGATCCAAGAACATCTTCCATTATACCACTAGATTTAGAGTGAGAGCTTGATGAAGGAGTAGTATAAGATGATGATGAGTAAGTTGGACTTGGACCATAACTCATCTTTGGGGTGGAGGCTCCTACAAATCTTTGTGTGACTAGCGGTAGATGATGAGCGAAAAGGACTTCTCACATCATGTTCAAGTGCTTTAAGTTTGTTATCTGACTCATCAAAAGTAAGCATATCTGCACCACCTTTAGCTTTTAAAGCAATGCTCACTTGTAGCCGGGATGGAGGTAAAGACCTCAAGAACTTAGAATTACAATCATCATTATCCTGCTTTGCTGTAATGATTTAACCGACTTAAAATCTTGTGAAACTTGTCATAGCCCTTGTGAATTCCTTCCTCTCTGAGATTTGAAAATCTTGAAACGGTTGTCTCAAAGATCGACTTTTTCATTCTCCTAGACTCCTCATTCCCACGAACTTCGCCTTGATTGCTAACCATATGTCCTTAGCATCATTCATGAAGTGAAAATCACTCAAGTGATCCTCAAGAATAGCTTGAAGAAGAATTGTCTTAACTTTGGTTTCTCTACGAACCGCCAAGATTTCTTTAGCAGTTGGGAGAAACAAAAGTAAGTTTGCCATCGACATCATTGGTAGTTCTCTTCAAGTCGTTTCCTTCTTAACTATCTCCCATAGATTCCAATCGATGTTGGAGATCCGCTTTTGCATCTTCATCGCCCAAAGATCATATTCCTCCTTTTAAGATAAGGAAACTTAGCATTCTTGTTCGAGAGACTTAGTTGTTGCATTTGTGTGGAGTTTTGGTTGTTCGTGATTTCGATATCAACGTCGATCCGTGCATGGTGATTTTGTTTTGGTTGAAAGGGTGTTTAGAAAACACATTCTTAGTATCGTAGAGACTCTAACACAGCTCGATACTACTTGTTGAAACTAGACAGATCTTGATAGATCTTGAGCTCTCGTAGATCGTTAGTATTGCTTATGTAATCACAAACAAACTAAAAGAAAATCTCTACAACTTGTATTCTTTAGCGGAATATAAACACAAGTATAAACACGAATAACTAAGAACTTCTTTGATCCTCTATGGATCGTTATATTAATAACTTGTAAACGTCTAGTCCATAACTCATTCTATTGTGTTCCTTTTATAGACAAGGAACCTTAACTTGTTCACAAAGAAACGTAAAACTAAATAAGATATACACAATCACTTCCTAATAAAGCTCATGCATATCCTAACTATTCTAGAATATACGGCAGAATCAATACACTTCAGTAGAATTCTTTTAGCAGAAACTTCAGCATAATCCATACTTCACATAATTCCCAACAATCAATAACTTTGTAAATATGATTTGGGTCAATTTCTATATTTGTGAACCAAAAAGTGGATCAATATTTGAGGAACAGTGGAAAATACTAACCACACGTAGTCGAGGATAGAAAGGAAGAATATCCCCTGCAAAAGAAAAACCCTTGATTAGAACATGTTTGGATGCTAATACTATAATAGAAGAATTACTAAGGCCAAAGCTTATTAGTATGCGGGGTTGTTCAACATGCAAGAGTTTTTATGCATGTGATTTAATCAAAGACACTGATGATCGCCAAGATAAAATCGAGAAACGGTCCCTTTCATGAATTTCATCCTGCAAAAATTGTGACACCCCATCGGTAATAGTATGATTAGACGTATAATTAAGATGCATTTTCTATTTATAATTGTGATGCACAACCAAAAGTATGATGAATGATATTTTCATGCGAGCATGAAATGTATTTTCAATTAGAAGAGCCAATGAGTTTTATATAGGGTAGGATATAAGTGGTATAAACCAACAAAAAACTTAGTTAATCTTCCATTAAAAGAGTCATTTTTGGATTGTTTCTGCTCATGAATGTAAACACGTCTAGCTAAATAAATATTTGTCGCTTCATTAGAAAATAAATTTCATGTTTGTCTGGAAAACGTTTATTCTTTTATATAGTCATAAAGCATTTACATTGGTCGAGTGTATAGTAGATTTAACTAGATATTTTAAATCTGAGACTCTTTCATGAATATACAATCAAAGTCTTGAGATGCTAAATGGAAAACGTGCGAGATTAGCTTTCCATATTTGAATAATTTATACTCCCAACATACTAGTATAAATTAAAACGATCATATAAAATGCATGTACAGAAATTGCGTAAATCTCCGATTTAATCGTTAGAATTCAAGTATTTGCGGTGATGTACAAGATTAGATCAATACCACAATGATGTGCGTAATGTCGAAATCGTCTTTGACATTCTTTGCAAGTTTTTTCGGACCTAGAGTTGCCGCTTTTACCATGACCTCAACAAGACCCCATTCGTGCAAAACATAATCGATGAATGTCTTCCACCTTTGTTCTCCAGCCTTATCAAGGTTTTCACCACAAGAGATAAGTGATATAAAATTTAAGTTGTCTTGATAAAGAGAAGTGCAAGCTGGTAAGAAATGTATGACATATGTTAAAAGATCCTACACGCTTGCAGTAGGACAACACCAAACTAAACTTTTGTGACAAATAATAAGGAACTAAACGCTTTAAACTGCCAACTAGAGTTTTTTTCATACCCAACACTGCCTAGCTGTCTTTATGGCCTTCTCTTTGTGCAATTGTGCAAGTATCTTGATTGGTTAGATACTAAGTGGCAAGAACAACGGTTTATTATACTAATCACTCGTTACTAATATTAATTATAAAAGTGAGGATGAAATAAGTGGGGACAACTTTTTAGAGAGAGCTTTAAAAAAACACATATTTATCCACATAGTCGTAGTATGATTAAGCGCCTTATAGCTTCATTAATCTACTCCTGAACTTTCCCCTGCAAGCTTTAAGTATTTACTACGAAACAATCAGAAGACTATTTTTTTGAATGGCGAGACAATCTTTAAACTAACCTAGCTGCAACACTAAAATGTAACTATACCCAAATGCCGTCTGAGCAAGGTATGGGGAGGTAGATTGTGAAAGATCATACCCCTACCCTTGGGTAAACACAAGCGTAAGGAGACGCTTCATGGCGGAGGAAGATATGAAAGCATAAGACACATGCAAGAGAAGCTATGTATGCATAGAACACATCTGAGTCGAATTAAGATCCCATCTATTTTAAGTGGCAAGTATATACTACCTTCTATTTTTTAAGTTCAAAGAATGCGGAAACACAAATTGCCATTCACTCTCCAGGTTACTAATCTTTCAAGATTGTTTCTATTCAAACATACGATAACGCAAATGATTACGCGTGCGGAAGATTATAGAACCGGATAAAAATACCCACAATTGGATAATTTATTCACTCTCGTGGATTTAGGTACACACTCTATAGATACACAAGCAATAACAGTACATAACAACATATGTATACCAACTTTAAAAGTACCTTATATCCAACGATGTCTCCAATACTTTCACCTCTTTCGAAGATATTCTTTTGGCAACTACAAAAAGTAAACAAGCGTATAAACCTAAGATAAATAGAGCATAATACGAGATTGTTATAAGGATGTACCTACGATATTGCGAGATCCGACGAGGTTTGGTGAAGACCATCTTACATGCATCACCTTTACTCCACATATAGTCCAACAGATATTGAGGCACCTGCACCAAAAGTTAGTTATAAGGATACAAGTGATTGGGCACATAAAGGCTATACAACTTTTTTAATTACATAGATAGCACGGTAGTATTGTAAATGTGATGCCAACCAGTATTGTCTTCCCGCACCCAGTTTCGCCAGATATAATAACTACATGTACCAAGGCAACGCACACAAAGCTATTATAATACCATTTAACAAACAAATCTCGCATTCTACATATATAACATACGTGATACATAAAGTGACTAGTCAATCATACCTGATTAGATTCTACCGTTGATGTAATAACGTCCTTAAAGGATGCAATTGGAAGTTTGGATATATTTTCGGTAACATAAGTGTCTAGTATTCATATCTACTCTATAAAAAAAAGAAAAGAAAAAATAAAAAACCTGTTTCAACCAGAGTTCTTCTGATTTCATCATGGCGATAACCGTTCTTAGCTTCTTTGCAATTTCAGCCTTTGTCATTATAGGTTTGCATAAAGCGTCGTCGTCTTTCGTGTTTTACGACTATTTTTACTAGAAGTGGTATTTTTACTAGAAGTGGTTGTTGCAATCTTTTGAGCCTCCCATGTTCACTGGTGGATAAAGGGAAAAAAATTGTCAAAACTTCTTTACACTCTTTTGAAAATTTAAAATTAATGAGATTCCTCCTACCTCGGCCATTTTCATCATCTTCTCGATCTCTGGATGGCCTTTTTCGCATCTCCTCGATGGCTTTTTCTTCATCTCTCTTTGATGGCATGTTTATTCATCTTCTCGATGGCCTTTGCCTTGGCCTTTCTCATCTTCTTCTTCCTGACCTTGTCAACCGAAATGACATTTTCTTGGCCTTTTCTTGGCCTTTTAGCTTCAAGCATTGGCAACGTTCGTCCCTTCGTCGCTTCCATTATCTTGACTTTGTCATTGTTTTGGATTGAATGATGGTTAAAGATACTCTGTCTGTGTGTGAGAAAATGGTTAGAGGGGTAAAGAGAAGGTGTATGGTTTATTATGTGCCCTAATTTTATTTTATTTTCTGGTTGGGCTGTCAACGGGTCAAAACGGGTTCGGGCTTGGGCATGAATTAACACATGTAATGAGTCGTTTTAAAAAAGGCTCAGGGTCAGTTTGGTTGGCTCTCATGAATTACAATCGGTATGAGGTTCGGTATAAGGTGGAATGAGAATATATTTGAGGGGCCATTTTTGGTGCTAGGAATCACAATGAGTATCAAATTTGGTATGAGGTAGAATGATAATTGATATAAAAAGTGTATCATTACGATTGTTTATGTTTGGTTGATGAAATATGAAATGAAAAAAATGTATATGTATTTGAATTTTGTAGTGGAAAAGAGAGGGGCCCACGGGAATGGATTTCATAGGCATCAAATTGGTGTGTAATGAATCTGTGAATATAATATACCCATTTCATTATTGGACCCACAAAACAAACACTTTTGGCCCGTTTGGTTGGGGTGTATGGGTATGGGTCTATGACTTTGAAAGCCATTAATATTGTTTGGTTGGTTATGGGACCTACCACAATGGAATGAGGATACCCAAATGTGAAGGTTTCCTCATATATTATGTGTGTGGGTGAGGATACCCAAATGTGAAGGTTTCCTCATATATTATGTGTGTGGGTGAGGATACCCAAATGTGAAGGTTTCCTCATATATTATGTGTGTGGGTGGTTTTTTCATACCCTCCATTATCATTCCACTCTATATCAACGCCCATACCCATTATGATTCATAGCGACAAACCAAACACACCCTTAATCACTTTCATAGTCATAGTCTCATTGCAATAGTGGGATACCAAACGCACCGAGTTAAGTAATCAAAAGGTGGAATCGAATGAAACTATCATATCGACCAATTTAATAACTATCAAGTATAGAACATATTTTCATATCATTCCAAGATTATATTCCCATATAAATGTATCAAACATCACCTATCATTCCATTAATCATTCCTCATTCCTGTTACCTCATACCAAACAGACCCTTAAAACCAATGGCAAAACTTGAACATTTATTTTGAGGGGCCGAAGACAAAAACGACAGAAGACAAAAATGTCACTATCAAACCGCAACCAAGAATGTACTCCGAGGCTCAAACCGCAGTTAAGAACAAGTGACTTTTTTTCACCTAAAAACACCTAAAATTCACCCATTTGAATGGCTTGGTTTCTTTTACACAACTTGATCCTAGAAGGTTATAACAACCATAAAAACACTAACTTTAACACCACAAACGTGAGAATCAAAGAGCCAAGAATAAGACCATAAACCTTCCAAAAACTAAATTTTTTATCTAAACCAACCAAGAAAAACACATAGAACATAACTAATCAAACCATGGGCTCGATACTAATTGTAGGGTATTGGATATCATAATACACACACAATTTGTGCTTTATGAATCTAGAGAGAGAAGTGAGAGAATGGGATATTCTAGTGAGAGAAACTTTTGTTGTATGATTAAGATCAAATGAACATCCAACCCTCTCCCTTGGTTGGAGAGGGCTTAGAGCAAGGGGTATCACAACATCACCACTTCTCTTCACTTGGGCCCCACGTGTGCCACATCACCTCCACATCACTCCAACACACTAACAAAAAAATACCCCCCAATCACAACATCACCACTTCTCTTCACTTGGGCCCCACACACTATCATTTTATTTATTTTCCATATTTTCCAAACACAACTAAATTCATTTCATTCATTTAAAATAAAAATACAACATACAATACGGAAAATAAAAATAAAAAACATACGGAAAATTTAAAAAACATACGGAAAATAAAACATACGGAAAAAAAACATACGGAAAATAAAAACCATACGAAACTTAAACAATACAACTCTATTTGTAGTATTTTGCTATCAATTCGTCTTGTTTCTTCTTGAGGATTGTTCTTTTGGCTCCGGCAAAATTTCAATATCATGCATGAGAAACTCCATTCTCGGCACTCTTGCTCGACTTTTCTTTTCGCAATCTTACGCCTCGACACTTCTCGTGCTCGTCAACTTTACGTTTATACTCTTGAGCTAAAGCTTCCAATAACATCCGATTGACTCCTCGGTGCTCGTTGACGACTCCACCGATTTACTTTTTTTTTGCGGACGAGGCTTGCTGCTGGTCGAGCTCTAGGATCGGGGCGAATAATTGGCGATATTATCTTCATTGATCCCATCCGCGCGTCCCATTTGGGATATTCTCTCAAATCCTTCCATGCGAAACCATATTAAAGTTTTTCCCGTCCCATTTTGTAAGCAAGTCTTGCATTCTCAATGTGATCAACATCATTTTCCCCGGATCTACGCTGCAAATGCTTGTAAAAACCATTAAACTTTTGACAATCACCGTTTATCCGAGTCCATTTTCCCGTACACATATTTTTTGTACGATAAGGCTCTGGACTACGAGCCCTGAAGTCCTCCCAAATCTGAGTCCAAAACGCATCGTTTAGTCGGTCATTACCGATAGCGGCGTTTTGGGATACCTCGACCCAACACTCGGCTAAAATTTTTTCTTCATTGTTTGACCAACGAATTGTCGTGCGACCCTCTTCATCCACATCCTCCTCCTCGTCGTCAGCGTCCAAGTTTACAACGGCCTTCTTTTTTTTCTTTGTCGTTTTGGCCGGTTTTTTTCCTTGACGACGTTCTTCACGTGTTTCGGTTGGTGGTGGTTGAGGCACTTTGAATTGTGATTCAAAGTAATGTTGTTGTGAAGGGTAGAATTGCGTTGGTGGTGCTTGTGACGGATAAAATTGCGTTTGTGATGGTTGTGACGGATAAAATTGCGGTGGTGATGGTTGTGAGGGATAAAATTGCGGTTGTGATTGATAGAATTGCGGTGGTGATTGTCTTGGATATTGAAAAGCTTGAAATCCGACTTGCGAAGAAGTGCTTGAGGTTTGAGACGATGGGGTGGACGGGTTTGACGAAGACGAGCTAAGGAGATTCATAAACGACATCTCGTTGGGATCTTGAGACATTCTTGGTTGTGGATTAAGATGAGGATGATAATATATTTATGGTTGTGAATGAGAAGTGTGAATGTTTTGGTAAAAAATGAGTATTATTTATAGAGAAAAGGGGGTATTATTTGGGTTTGATATAAGAAAAAAAAAAAAAAAAGATGGTAACCGTTTGAATTAAAACGGTTGGATTGCAACGTTAATATTTCAAATGGACTTTGTCTTTTTGCATGTCGTTTGAACGACGAAAACAACATTGGCGAGGCTTGGTGGTGTCACGACGAGGAACGAATTCGAGTGGCGAGCTGCCACCTAGGCACCGGCGAAAATTGGCGAGAGCCATACCCCTTGCTCTTATATACATGATATAATAACTCCCCTAATTGGGTTGTGGAGCGAGCTGACAGTGGGGAAAGCCCCGACCTGACTCCACGGGTATTACTCTAACTAGTCTAATAATGATAAGCCTACGAGCTAACTTATGCTAGACATAACATGTGGTGACCGAGTCTTTCATATGGATTTTCGTAATCCTAACATTTATTCAAAGACTTCACATTTTTTATGTAACAAAACATTTTTTCAAAAATACATTTTACAAATTATTTTTGAATTAAAAAGAAATGTTTTAATTGGAAAAATAAGTTTAAAAATCCCAACAACTATTCCCCCCCCCCAAACAGCTCCAACATCCCCAAATAAACCTTCACAACTAAAAACAAAAACAGAAGCATTTTTGTCTAGCACAATACCGTTAAAAGATTGACGACACCGTTAAATTTAATGGTGCCGTCTGAACTTTAATGGTGTCGTCCCCTCTGTAACGACAAGTTTTTCTTTGCCTATAAATACTAGACAAGATTATAGAGTTTCTTCACCAATTTTCACACAAAACTTTCTGATTTAAATCCATCATTTCTATTCTCCTTTCTTTGATCATTTAGTTAGTTTGTCTTTGTTTAAAAGTGATCCTATCAACCAACCAAGTGATCACCTTCATTTCTCTACTAGTGCAAGAGAATAACACACCGTATCAAGAAAATAAACAGTGTTGTAGTGTTAATGTAGTGCACTCATAACATTTGTTACATACTTGTTGTATCTAGATATACATCAAGTTGTCTATTGTCTTGTTTAGTTAGATTGTGCGGATCATTGTGATCTTGTAGAGATTAGAGATATCTTGTGTAGTTTGTGTTGGTAGTGTGTAGATCAAGAAGATCGTGTGTTGATCGGGTATTGATCGGGTAGATCGAGAGTAGATTGTGTGGATCTTGTAGCTTGTGTGATTTGTGAGGATCGGGTAAATCGTAAGTGAGATTAGTACTAGCTAGATTAGTACTCAACATTTAGCTTAGTGTCGGAAATCGTGATAAGCGACGTTGTACAGTTTTCTCCGCCTGAAGGGAGTTTGTTGACATAGTGCTTTGAACTCTCGAGTTGGGTACTCAAGGAGTGGTGTAGGGCGAAGAAGAGTTTCGGTACTGAACCACTATAAATCTTTGTGTCTCGCTTTGATCTTTCCATCTCTTACTCTTTATCTTACATTTTACACTTTAGTAGTCATTGCTTGTTTGTTCTAGTATAGTTATATAATGTTCATATTGCAATCGATTGATTTCACAAAAGTCTGAATCAAAGTTTTTCAAAACTAAGTCTTATAACGAATTTAAAATGGTAAAACTATTCAACCTCTCTTCTAGTTTTCACAATAAGGTAAGAAAAAAAATATGAATGGTAATGACTATTTAAAAGAGATTTTGGCACCAAAGTTGGTTATAGCTTTGTGTCGTAATTAGCATGTGTGCCTCGTTTAAAAATGTGTGCATCATTGCATTACATTGCATTTAGGATTTCACATCGTGGTACTTAATGCAGGCCATCCAAAAAATGCGCTAGCATTATAACGTAATTTTTCGCATTTGTGTAATGCTAGTAACGGTCACAATTGTCGCAATATGGAATTTAGGTCATTATGGAAAAATAAAACCATTTAGGATATTTTGCTAGACTTTGAAAATTAGAAGTTGTTTAAAGACGTCCAAAACAAACACAATAATAACATCTTCGGTTCATGATCATGCACCATTAACATGATTTGAATCCCGCAAATAATCTTCTTATTTTAGCTTCATGTTGTGCAAGAGTTCATATTATTCTTTGATTATACATAATCATATATGTTAAATAATTTAGTGGGAATTCATATGACTGATTTAAATTTGACCAAAATTTTCAGTTTTACTTTTGTTCTTGATTTAGTTACGAATGAATTATGATTGTTAGCAACTGGTATAACTAATAAGTATACTTTTAACATATTACAACATCATGCCATCATGTATATGTAAAGAATGGACTCTAATCGTTCACGTTCAACCGCATTGATTGGTAACAATAATAAGGATCGAGGCAGAAATTATGGAATTCAAGATCCAAACATTAGAAATAATGTACATGTTCGTTATATTCGAAAATAACTAAAGCATGAGGTTCTCGTTTAAAACACCACTTAGTTGGAGTTTATAATGTTATTTCTAAGCATTGTGTGTCATGACTTAGTGACTTATTTATTTTTACACATAGATTATTTGTTTACTTTTTATATCTTAGTGACTTATTTGCAAAGTTATTACATTTACTTATTATTTTGTTTAATATATTATGTAGAGTTTTGATAAATGAGCCTAAAAACTAGACCTAAAAAGAAACCTAAACATCTTATTGGGACATCTGTCACCATCTTAACACCTTAATCATTTTGCCCCTTCGTAGACTTTCTAAATTTAAGCATTTATCTTCTCTTCCATAAAACATTTGTTTAGAAAATATATAATTTTGCAATTTTTTTTTCTCGAACTTAATTTTCACAGGTTTTTAATTAATGCTTTCTATATCTTTCTTGCGCTTTGTTACCCACATTAAGGATAATAATAAAAAAAATGATAGACATTTCCTTTTGAAGCATGCGGATTTATATTGTTAAGCATTGATTGACCAAAGTCTTCACTGTAGAAAATAACACAAAAATTCAAACCATATGAATCCAATCATCCATATATAATATAGTATTTATATTTGAGGTTGAAAAGTGTATAAAGATTAAAGAATCCTTGGACCCATATAACAAAGAAATGCAGACGGTGAATTTAGAAGGAAACGCCTTACGACGCTATTCTGAGATCTGACGCGAGTAGATAACCGATTGTTTAATTATTATTAAGGGTATTTTGGGAATTTCATAAAATATAGTTGACAACTCTAACCATATACAAGTGTCTTCACAAGAACTTTAGGCTTATAATTAGGTCCACTTATTAGGTTTACTAATCATTTTTTATTATATATATATAATTTTTGGGAAGAACATCTCTGCTGCATACAACAGGGTGTTATATGCTGCGTTTGAAAAATAAAATTTAACATTTCCACTTTGCACCCTCAACTTGTATAATTTTACACAATTGGTTCCTCGTTTATACCTTGCAGTACACAAAGATCCCTATAGTTTGCTACAGGGATATAATTTATTTAAATATAAAATACATCGCGTCTAAAATGCGCTCGCATTTGCAACATCCATGAACCTTTAACGCATCGAATCGCAAAACGCAATTTTAAACGATCCTCACGTGTTTAACTAAAAGCTACGCAACAATATTATTAATTAAAATAAGCTATAAGCCGAAACACTTAAAAACTAATAAGCCACGTATAAGCTTAAACAAACACCCCCTCCCTAAAACGGTACTTATTTCACACACACAAAGAGAGAGTACCATTAAGGCATTAACCATTATTGAATCGAAAACAATGACACCGTCATCAACAAAGAAGCGACGGAAGAGAGGCGGCGGCGGTGGTGGTGGTCCTCCGAAGGTTGCGGAAGCTACTCGGATTCATATCCGACGCACACTCGAAGAATTTAGGGCTTCAAATAATGACGGTGAAATTATTTACTCCGTAATAATAAATTGAATATGATGTTTTATAAATTTTGAAATTATGTTTAAAACATGTTCATAGGATCCTAGAAATATGTTTGGAAATATGTTTGTTAATAATAGTGACTGGTTCTACGCGATTAAGTGGTCAACTATGGTGGTATTTAGATATGTGAAATGTGATATGCTGTTTGAATGCATAGTGGCTCATTACTTGTTCGATTCTAGTCTTTGCTTATTCGTTTCAGTTATTAACAGTATCTGGATTGGTGATTCGGATACTCTGTTCTGTCCGTTAGTAAGAGTTTTAGTTTGAGTATATTATTAGGATGATGATCTTTTTAGCATACGTTATACTAGCTTTAACGTTTTTTGGTAATCTGTCACGTCGTAATCTTGACAAAATGGGCCAGTGATTTTTAATTTATTTGTTGTTTGATAAGTAATATTAGTGGAACTCTAAATTTGGACATGATAGCATAACATATTAGAGCCCATGTGACATAGTAAAGATTGGAAAACAAATGGATATAATTATCTAAGCAATTAATATTTAATGTCTCTTGCTCATATGTACCATCCCCCTGTGTAAAGGATTCTATTTCAATTTAGTCCAGTGAAACATTGTCCCTGAAGTTGAACAATAAGACATTATAATAGAGGTTATTTTGGTTATGTATAGCATATTTGCAGTTTAAGTTACTTTACTAGCTACTACAGGATTGAAACTCATGCAACTTCCATGTAATGATTTCAGTGTATACATTTGATGCTGACTTATCAAACTTCGACCGTGCTGAGGTGCACGTGCTGTGCAGAAAAATGGGAATGAAATCACGTAGTACTGGGTGAGTATTGTTTGTAATGCACATGGAAACAATTTTATAGCCTCTTCTCTTCTTATTTTATGTTATCAAATAAACTTTTCATTTAGTTTAGTTAGTAGTCTACTTGTAGTAGATTTGTGACTGTGGGCAAGTTTGTGGAATCTCTAACGAACCTGATTTGTTCTAGGTCTAAAACAGGGAATAAAAGGTGTGTTTCAGTTTACAAGTTCAAAGGGAAGTCGACAAAGCCCAAAGCGAAGAGTGATCTCCCTTCTTTTAAATTTTCAGAAGAGGGTAAAGAAGTTTTGACAAACTTTTTTTCCCTTTATCCACCTGGTGAACATGGGGAGGCTGAAAACACTGCAACCACTTCTAGTAAAAATAGTGGTAACACACGAAAGACTGATGACATTCTATGCAAACCTATAATGAAAAAGGCTGAAATTGCAAAGAAGCTGGAATCAGTTACTGCTAGGATGGAATCGGATCTCAAGTTGAAACAGGTAAGTTTTCATAGAGTAGATATGGATACAAGATACTTCTTTTATTAACGTCTACTTATTTGCATGATATATATTTGTGCTTGCAGATTACTGAAGATAGATCCAAACTTCCAATTGCATCCTTTAAGGACGTTATTACATCAACGATAGAATCTAATCAGGTACGACTGGCCACTTTATGTATCACATATGTTATATCTATATCTTATTGGATATACAAATGAAAATAATGGGAGATTATGTACATCCATACATGTCTTTATTTTAAGACATACTTTATGTATGTGCATATATGTAGACATGCGAGATTTGTTTGTTAATAGCTTTGTGACTGTTGCCTTGTTACAGATAGTTCTTATATCTGGCGAAACTGGGTGCGGGAAGACAACACAGGTTGGCATCACCTTACTACCGTGGTTTCATTTTAATAAGTATCTTACATGTGCTGTGTTGCTATATTGGAAGACAAATAGATCACCTATCTATGTAATTAAAAAAGTTGTATGGCCTTTATGTGCCCAATCACTTGTATCCTTATAACTAACTTTTGGTGCAGGTGCCTCAATATCTGTTGGACTATATGTGGAGTAAAGGTGATGCATGTAAGATAGTCTGCACCCAACCTCGTCGGATCTCCGCAATATCAGGTAGGTATCCTTATAACAATCTCGTGTATTATGCTCTATTTATCTTAGGTTTATACGTTTATTTATTGTTTGTAGTTGCCGAAAGAATATCTTCTGAAAGAGGTGAAAGTATTGGAGACACTGTTGGATACAAGGTACTTTTAAAGTTGGAATACATATGCTGTTATGTACTGTTACTGCTTGAGTGCTTGTGCATCTATAGAGTGTGTACCTAAATCCCTGAGAGCGAATAATTTATACAGCGTGGATATTTTTATCCAGTTTTATAATCTTCCAGACGCGTAGTCATTTGCAGTTATCGTATGCTATAATAGAAACAATCTTGAATGATTAGTAACTGGAGAGTGAATGGCAATTTGTGTTTCTGTACTGCTGAACTTAAAAAAATAGAAGGTAGTATATACATGCCATCTTTACTTTAAATTTCTTAAAATAGATGGGTTCTTAATTCTGACTTCTGTAGTTTCCTCGCCTAAAAATGAGTAATTTTAATTGTTATCTTGTGGCAAAGAAACAAAAGTTAAAAGAACGACATCAAAGGTTAAGTTAAAGGAAGTTACAAAGGAAATTTACCAATTAAACTGCAGGTTTTTCCAGAAAACGATATACACTGAAGTTTGGTTGATATGTTTTTGCAGCAATCTTAGTTCACAAGACCTCACTACATAAATTGATAAATGTGAGGTACTAGATGCTTCCAAAGTAGCAAGTTTAAATGTTAATCCCAGTTACAAAACATTTTGTATGCATATTGGCAACTTCCACTAGCTCTGCAAGGAGTTTCCAAAAAGTATGCGCTTGGATTGCAGTTTTAAATGTTAATCCCAGTTACAAGACAAGGACATGCTTTTAGATCTGTTTTACATTTTTAGTGTAGCAGTTAGGTCAATTTAAAGATTGTCTCGCCATTCAAAAAAAAGTTTTCTGCTTGTTTCGTAGTAAACACTGAACACCTGCCGGGGAAAGTTCAGGACTAGATTAACTGGAGATATAAGGCGCTTGATCATGCTAAACCTATGTGGTTAAATCTGTTTTTTTAAAGCTCTCTCGAAATGGTGTTCCTACTTAGTTCATCTGTAATTTTTATAATCAAGATTAGTAAGGAGTGATTAATATAATAAACCGTTGTACTTGCCACTTAGTATCTGACCAATCAAGATATTTGCAGTGTTGGGTATGAAATAAACTCTAGTTGGCAGTTTAGAGTGTTTAGCTGGTTATTATTTGTCACTAACAAATTGGTGTTATATTACAGCAAATGTGTTGGATCTTTTAACAAATGTCATACATTTCTTACTAGCCCGCACTTCTTTTTATCAAGACACCTTAAATTTTATATTGTCTTATCATTATAACTTACCTCTTGTGGTGAAAACCTAGATAAGGCTGGAGAACAAAGGTGGAAGACATTCATCTATTATGTTTTGCACGAATGGGGTCTTGTTGAGGGTCATGGTAAAAGCTGGCAACTCTAGGTCTGGAAAAGAAGCTTTGGGAAAGAATGGCAAAGACACATTTCCTGACATTACGCACATCATTGTGGTATTGATCTAATCTTGTACATTACCCGCAACAATGCAAAAACAGACACTTTTAATGGAAGATTAATCAAGTCTTTTTTGTTGGTTTATACCACTTATATCCTACCCTACTCATTGGCTCTTGTATTTGAAAATACATTTCATGCTCGAAGAATATCATTCATAATAGTTTTGGCTGTGCATCACAATTATAAATAGAAAATGCATCTTAATCATACTGGTATTGATGGGGTGTCACAAATTTTGCAGGATGAAATTCATGAAAGGGACCGTTTCTCTGATTTTATGCTGACAATCATCAGGTGTCTTTTATATTGCTTTGATTAAATCACATGCATAAACTCTTGCATGTTGAACAACCCTGGCATACTTATAAGCTTTGGCCGTAGTAATTCTTCTATTATAGTACTATTAGCATACTATTAGCATCCAAACATGTTGTAATCAAGGGTTTTTCTTTGCAGGGATATGCTTCCTTTCTATCCTCGACTACGTGTGGTTAGTATCTTCCACTGTTCCTCAAATATTGATTCACTTTTTTGGTTCACAAATATAGAATGTGTATAAGAAATTGACCCAAATCATATTTACTAAGGTATTGATGAGTGCTACACTTGATGCCGATCGGTTTTCTCAGTACTTTGGAGGCTGCCCAGTCATACGCGTCCCTGGTTTCACTTATAATGTAACTTTTTTTTTATCTCTATCCTAAATCATCTTATTTTTAGGTCTTTGCATCTTCCATTTTTTAGCGAGTCTTGTTGCATCTGTGTTTCAGGTGAATAAGCTCTATCTGGAGGATGTGCTTTTGCTTGTAAAGTCAAAGTCAACAAAACTTTCTCATCTTGATAACACTAGCATGGATGAGGACTCTGATTTTACTGCCCTTGAAGAGGCTATTAATATAGCCTGGACAAGCGATGAGATGGATTCCCTGATAGATTTTGTTTCAACGGGTGAAGTCCTTAATTTTCAGCATTCTGTGACAGGTGTCACACCATTAATGGTTTTTGCCAGGAAGGGAAGAGTGGGTGATTTGTGCATGCTTCTTTCCTTTGGTGCCAATTGCCATTTACAAGATAAACAAGGGAAAACTGCACTTGCATGGGCTGAACATGAGAACCAAAAAGAAGCTGTTGAGATTCTAAGAGAACATATAGACACAAACTCAGTAGATCCGAAAGAAGAACAACTTGTACTTGATAGATACTTGCAAGACGTAAACCCTGAATTAATTGATGTTATCCTTATAGAGCAATTGCTGAGGAAAATATGTACAGACTCAGAAGAAGGAGCTATTCTTGTTTTTCTTCCGGGCTGGGATGACATAAATAAAGCACGAGACAAACTAAGTTCTAGTCCCTTGTTCAAAGATTCTTCTAAGTTTTTGATATTAGCACTTCATTCTATGGTTCCATCTTTAGAACAAAAGAAAGTTTTCAAAAGACCTCCTCAGGGGTGCCGCAAAATTATTCTCTCAACAAATATAGCAGAAACCGCCGTAACGATTGATGACGTTGTTTTTGTAATAGATAGTGGAAGGATGAAAGAAAAAAGTTATGACCCTTATAATAAGGTTTCAACTCTTCAATCCTCTTGGATCTCAAAAGCAAGTGCCAAGCAAAGAGAGGGACGAGCTGGACGTTGTCAAGCGGGAGTATGTTACCATCTTTATTCAAAACTTCGGGCAGCTTCATTACCTGAATTTCAAGTGCCAGAGATTAAGAGAACACCAATTGAAGAACTATGTTTGCAGGTAATGCTTGCCTTTAACACATTTAGTTGCATATGATAGATAAAACGAAAATAAAATTCTGAACGAAACTCTTCAATGTCATATGTTGTTTTTTTAGAAAAATATAAAGTTTAGGGTGTACAAATTCTAATTGGTTTTATAGAGTTGTTAAAAACATGAAAAGTTGAAAACTAATAAGTTTACTTCAGTAGATATACTATTTATTTAAAATTTAACTAACGCTTTATTAATTACTCTCTTATTTTATTTATTTATTTATTTATTTTTTAATATTCACATCCATTTTTGGACATTTTTTTATTAAATGAAATTTTAATGAAGTTTGCAAAAAAAAAAAAATTAATTTTGACTCTTCAATTGGCTAATAATAGGGCTCAATTTTGCAATTGAGCTGTTTTATTGATCAATTTTAAAAGGTCCATTTCTAATTAAATTCTTTTCCCTTGTTACATAAGAATGTGTAAACTCGATGCATAATAATGAAATTAAGTTATTCGACCTCTCAGATATATCTCAAGTCAAATTACAACTTGTCTTATAAAAAAAAAGCTCCTCTATGCATACCAAGTTGAGTTTGAAAATAATTACTAACCATTTAAAAAAAAAAAAAAAATTCTTTACGCCATTTTAAAATACTGTAATACTCCAACACATTAATTTAAAAATTATGAAAACACCCTCAATGATAAAAAAAACTAATAATACAAACTCAAATTAAACCCATCAAATCAAACACCCAACGAACACCAAAACAAACACGCCGTGATTTCAACGGCCGTCAAACAACACCGTCACAACCATCACAAACCACCATCACCAAACCCTAACTCTAACTCAATCTCCGGTCACACAAATTCATCATTATCATCACCGATAGTTCAAGATCTGGATCTTAACCACCAGGTCACCTAAATGGACAATTTCAGCATGTTAGCTCGTTACTTCGGATTTAAACCACAAGGAAAATCCGCTCCAATGAAATCCGATACCCGTCCATCTCCATTCACGGCCACGTCATCATCATCAGATATTGATTACGATTCGATTTTCAAAAGCACTGAAGGTAAAAGTAATTCAGTTAATTTTAACTCGAATTTACCTGTTTATGATAAACCAGAGTATGATGATTTTGATGATGGTGCTGGAGATATTTTTGATGGATTGCCTGGTGTTAAAAGTAAATCTATGGGTAATTTGACCTCGGCGCGGTTTTATGAAGATGATAATATTTTTGCGTCCATGAGTTCGAATGTGGAGAGTAAAAAAAGTGATGGATTTGATGATTTGTTGAGTAATTTGGGAAGGAAGGAGACGGGGAAGGAGGATAATTCTTAAAGAATTTAAGAATTTAATGTTGTGTTAAAGGTAATGGTTGCCTTTATGAAGATGGTGGCAGTCTGGCAGATGCCCAGTCTGTCCTCGTAGTGGTACTGCCCATGGTTTTTTGTTATCTTATGTTGATATTAGATTCTACACATTGCAATTCCAAGGATGTAAAACATTTAATCATTATTCCCTTTCTCTCACAAGTATAGTTTTACAGCCTTTCTACTTTTGAACGACAATTCTAACTATCTCACGATATATACACCACAAACTATCTCACAAGTATAGTTCTTTTTGAACCCACAATCATTTGGTTGGGGAGCTTCTCAGACAACAAGGGGTACCATAAGTCCTTTGGTATATAAACTCCCAGATTGTATCTCAGGAAAAAAAGTTGTAAACGCGTATTATTTGAGTTGTAATCATGTTCTTTATTATGACTTGTGATGCTTACTCACACTGTCTATATTTAGCTTCAGCAAATTGCAAGTGTTAAAGAGTTTGGAATTCATTTCATCATCTTTATACTAGACCCATTATTAACCAATTTTATAAATTGTTCGTTACCGACAGGTGAAGGTTCTTGATCCGAGTTGCAAAATAGAAGATTTCTTGAAAAAAACGTTAGATCCTCCTGTATCTGAAGCCATTCATAATGCAGTTAGTGTTCTTCAAGATATTGGGGCTTTATCACCTGATGAAGAACTCACAGAGCTCGGGGAGAAACTCGGTTCTATGCCAGTTCATCCATTGACTTGCAAGATGCTTCTTTTTGCTATATCAATGGATTGTCTTGACCCTGCTTTGACTTTAGCTTCTGCCAATGACTATAGGGATCCCTTCACTCTTCCGATGTTACCTAATGATAAAAAGAAAGCAACAGATGCTAAATGTGAGTTGGCCTCATTATATGGTGGCAGCGGTGATCAATTAGCAATAATAGCAGCATTTGAGTGTTGGAAAAATGCCAAACACAGGGGTCTAGAAGCAAGATTTTGTTCTCAATATTTTGTGTCTGGAGGCGTCATGAATATGCTACATGGAATGCGTAAGCAACTTCAACAAGAACTTCATAGAAATGGGTTTATTCCAGAAAGTTCATTGCGGTTTAATAAAAATGCTCAAGATATCGGTATAATACATGCAGTTCTTGTTGCTGGTTTGTATCCTATGGTGGGAAGGTTACTTCCACCTAGAAATAACGCAAGATGTTTTATGATAGAAAATGCTAACAATGATAAGGTTAGGTTACATCCTCAGTCCGTTAATTCTAGGTTAACTTTCAAGAAAAAAGATGTTAATCCTTTGGTCATATATGATGAGATAACACGTGGAGATGCGGGTTTGAATATTAAGAGTTGTAGTATTGTTGGGCCACTTCCTTTGCTATTACTAGCTACAGAGATTGCTGTGGCTCCTATTGATGATGATGGTAGTGAAGATGATAGTGATACCAGTGACGGAGACAGTGACGAGGAAGAAGGTGATGATGACCAGGAAATGCCAACGAGATGTGAAGATAAAATTATGTCTTCTCCAGAAAATCTAGTCAAGGTTATTGCTGATAGGTGGCTTTATTTCGAGACAACTGCTTTGGATGCTGCTCAGATTTACTGTTTGAGAGAAAGGTTGTCTGCTGCAATTATGTTCAAGGTACAATTTTTCCTCCTGTTATATCCAGTGTATTTTGTTTAGGGTCAAAAGGGTGGGTATGATGACAAGCCAAAAACTAGCAACTTTTGGTATGAGTCGGTTTCGGTTGCTCAGGTTGCTTTTGTCCAAAACATTCATTTTTTATAAACACTTGGTGTATGAAATATGATAACAAAATTTTATTATCTCAAACGTAATAATATAATCATCTTAATAAAATGATTTAAGACGTTTAATGCATAAAAAAAATACATTTAAGGCGACATATACCCATTGTGGTTTTCTAGCTACTTTTATTTTATATGACGGTAGAGCTAAAACATAACCCAAATCAGCCTCAATAAAGAGCAAATATCCAAAACTTTGTATGGGTAGGACTGTGTCTGGTTTTGTGTAGTCATATGTGATGCTAATCATTGATAAAAGATTTGGATAATGTAAGCCACCAATGCTGAAAATATTGCTTTCTTTCGTTGAAAATATTTAACATTAATTATGATTCAGATCACACATCCGGGAAAAGATCTTCCAGAGCTTCTTGCAGCCTCCATACAAACAGTAGCCAATGTATTATCTTATGATGGCCTAGCTGGGATCAATGCACCACTGGAATCAGTTGACTCGCTGACTTCGATGGTAAGAGAAACTGATATTGGCCAGCCAGAAAATGGCGGATGGAATGTAAGGCGCGGGAGTTCAACTAACCTTCAATCGATAAACTTTCTTAAGTCACTTTTATCAAATGATTCACAACAGGACTACCATAAGCACAGGGCGGGGCCGAGCCACTTTAAACCTCATTTCCAACGTCCGTCTACATCAACGCAACAAAACTATCATCAAAATCAGACTTCGTGAGGGGAACAGATTTACTAGTGCTTCAAGGAGACTCCATAACGCTTATCGCGGAAAGAAAGCTTAGTTACAAGACATTATAAGTGGCTACATTGATGGTTGTTGTATAATATGATGTGATTTGGTTAGATCATTGATCTGGTTTCTTATGTTAGGTTTATCAGTTATGTTTTTTACAAATAACATATAGCAATTTGAACTTGTTTCTTTTTTTTTTTTTTTTTTTGGGTAAAAGTCAAACGACCCGGTAAATGTATTACAAAAACATTTAAGACAGGATATGAGTGAAGTTCCATATCTCATTTCACATGCGCGATAAAGATACATAACAAGAGACAACTAAGTTAAAATAACAAAAACTAGAACTTATGACAAACCATAAGAACTTAACCAGAAACAAAGCAACCTAGCTAACCAGTAGAATACCGTGAAAGATGAACTTGTTTCACTTCACACCTTGTTTACAATTTGAACTTATTATCCAAGGTTTTTGGTCTAGTGGTACATGAGTGGTTCATAAACCTAAAGATTGTGGGTTCAGTGGAATGAGTGTGGAATAGGTGGTGGGGTATGAGTATAAAAGTTGTTAAAAAAAAAATTTGTTTTATCGCTAAAAGATAGATTCATTTTTCTTGAATGTTAGCCTTTTCTCCCTTTTGTTTTTTCGTGGCTCAGAAAAAATGCGGAGAAGTCCAACGTAAATAGAATATAGAGTAAAATAGTAAAATACATCATTCGTCCCTAAATTTGGCTAAAAAAATCACATTGGGACAAAAGTTTGCTTTTATGTGCCGGGAGTCCAAAATTCATGGTTTTTGTGTCAATGAGGTCCTTTGACTCTTCAGGAAGGTGAGAAGTCGCTGCTTGATGAGACTGCCAACCGAGTTATAGAGCCTTGAGAATCTCATTACCTTAGTCCAAGAGACTATGTGGACAAAGTACAAAGTGCTAAGGCGAGAAAGCGACCGAAGAAAAGAGTCCGCTTAATGTTCCTACCAAGCGGTAGGAGAAGAGAGACTCGTGTCTGAGCCGTGAAGGACGCCGGTTCTACCACCGGTATGATATTTTTTTTTTTTTTTTTTTTTTTTTTTAAAAGTAATCAAGTGTTGTTATGCAGGGACAAGATGCGGGGTCCGCTGAGCTTCATGATGAGTCCGATTCAGTCCCCATCCACGTGAGGTAACCCATCTCGTCATCCGATGCTCCTCCTGATCTTCAAGTCAACCCGATTCTCGCTCAAAACATCCACCACGGCCCATCAGGAAGATTTGGGTGTGGATATGTCCCACCTTCGAACCGCCTTTTGTGCAACAGAGAGCTCATTCAGTGGGGGTCTCCTCTCGCAAGATCCCTCTCGTCACTGCACCAGCGGCCTCGGATGATGACTTCTACGAGTCTTTGTCCGTGGACACCGCGGAGCAAAGAATATATATGTCCCAAGTGGTTGCCTACTAACGAGTTTCAATGGATGACCCTTGGGTTTGCCAGAGCATGCCGGACAATTTTGCCACTCCGGATACCTCTCACCTCACGTAATATGCCTCACACGGACTTCTGGAGCAAAGACAACATGATGACTGCTCAAAGAAAGCGTGATGTCTTCCGAGGTGCGTCATGGTGCAGCTTGAGCTCAATCAAACTAACAAAGGAACAGAGACTCGAAGGAAGGAGAAAAGATAGAGGCTCTTAAGGGAAGATTCAAGTATCGGAGTCGATGTCATTGGAACCTTCGGACTCTCCGTGAGCGTGTTGGTTTATTAGAGTCCGAGTCGGAGGAGGTGAGGAAGTTGCGAGGCGGGTGGCACAGTTGGAAGGAATGATTGCACCCATGATGAGCAATTGCCACTGACCGTGGAAAATGCTGAGTTGAAGGGAAAGGTTACCGGTCTTACTGCTGTCTGTGACGAGTTGAAAGAGCAGGTCAAGGCCACTGGTTTATTAGAGGAAAAATTGAAAGAGTGCGAGGAGAGAGTCCGCGGTGAGTATGATGGTCAACTCAGCAAGAATCGATCGAGGTTGGCAGCACTCAACCAAGATTTTGATGAGGAGCTTTTTCCGAGTACTCTGATGGCTATTGAGGGCAAGAGGTGGGTGATTGGTCATGGTTTTCGCCGGCTCGATGGCATTCAAGCGGTCGAATGAGCTTGCATAAGGTCAGGGATTGTATTGGCAAGGCCATCGTTGAAGGCTAAGACAAGGCTTGGAGGTGGGATTGTCCATGGTTCTAAAGGCGAACTGGAGCAAATCAAAGCGCATAACCATGCCAAGGAGGTTTATCGTGAGTCATCATCCGCCTTAGCGATGTTCCTTCCCTTTCTTGACTCCTTAGAAGCTTGCAAGGATTCGTCCTCGAATTCCTTATGTCCCAAACAGCTTCAAGAGGAACGACCTAGCACACCAGGGGAGTTTGTTTTTAACGCTCCGGTGGCGGAAGAGGTGCTCCTTCCCAATTCTCTGCTCCAAACCCTTACTAGGCGCCCGCGCGCTATTGCCGCATATAAGGAAAAAAAACATCGGGCCTATGGTAAGAAATTTGATGTATGGAACCCCGAGTTGATTGTTTCCGAGGTTGAGCACCAAATCACTTCGACTGGGGAACCCTCTATGGTGATTGCCCCCTTTGGCCCGACCCCTTCCGCTGCCATCTGTGGTCCAACTGGGGAGGATGAGAAGGAGGAGGAACAGTCAGCTCATGATGACATGTTCGACACTAGCGTGCTTGATGGTTCCAAGAATGTTTGAGGTTGTCCTTTGTGGGCGGCATTTAGACTATGCCGCCCTTGCTATCTATCGTGAAGCTTTAACTATTTCCGTTAGGGTCGCCGCATCGCGGTGCCCTTTTTGTAATCCGGGTATGCCCTCGTATTTGTACCAAACTTATTTCGATTTAATGAAACTGTTGGAGTTGTTTGTCGCTTTTTGTTTGATTGCCGGGTTGAGTATTCCGGCTTTGTACCATGGCCGTACTTTAAAGTCCGGGTATCCTGAATGAACAATGGGCTTGCAATACCACTTACATGCCTGAGTCAATTTTGAGGTTGCTCGTCTGTGTGCCATGATCATCGTCTGTCAGCGGTTGTGAGAATTATATGTGTTTTAACACTTAAAAAGAAAATGATTGCATATGTATTTTGGAAAATTTGTAGAGCGGGCTGCATCTACATTTCATTTATAAAATATTACAATAGAGATGAAAAGTTAACGTTCCCCGTTGTCCGATCTCGTCCGAATCAACTTACAAAAGATGGGAAACCTACCTACGTTTAGATGTAACATTTCTTCGAGTTGGATGTTCCATGTCCTCGGGAGTGTCTCCCCATCCGCGCTCAAGTTTGTATGTTCCTTTTCCTATTGCTTGATCACTTACACGGCCCTCCCACTGGGACCAAGCTTTCCCGTGTCTTCGCTTCGCTAGCTTCATTGTTCCGTAGACAAATTCTCCGGTCTCAATGCCTTGCTTCAACCTTAGAGTTGTAGTATCCTCCATTTTGCTTTGCTACGCGCCTCTTGATGGCGCGCCTCCTTTTCTCTTCCAAGATGTCGAGGTTCAAGCGAAGGCTGTGGTCGTTGAGACTTGGTGTCTGTTTGACACCGAGGCTCGCATTCAATTTCGACCGGGATAACCGCTTCGATGCCGTATGTAAGAGAAATGGAGTTTCTCCGCTGCTTCGCTTTGATCGTAGTTCTATGTGCCCGAGCACATGTGGTACTTCTTCCACCCAATCCTTGCTTCCTCTTTCCAATCTTGATTTGATGCCGCCCCCAAGCTCTTGTTCGCGCTTTCAACCAACCCATTTACTCGGATGCTTTACCGACGCAAACCGCTTTAATGTTAAGCTTCGACACCAATCTTTGAATGGATTGTCGCGAACCGCTTCCGTTGTCCGACACTATCTCTCCCGCAGTCAAGCGGCGGACTATGTTATCCCAAACAAACTTCTTCACTTGCCTTCCTGTGATGGATGCTAAGGGCTTGGCTTCGATCCATTTGGTGAAGTAGTCTATCGCGACAATCATGAATTTAACCTTGCCGGGACCCTCTGGGAAAGGTCCGCAGATGTCGATACCCCACTTGTAAAAAGGCCATGGGGAAGTGATTGGGGTCAAATTTTGTTGCGGATTCTTGGGTACCGGACGGTGGACTTGGCAATCTTCGCACTTCTGAATTAGTTCGCGTGCATCCTCCGCATTGTCGGCCAATAGTATCCGGATCCGATTGCTGGCGACCACCGCCCTTGGCCGGTGCATGCTACATGATCCTTCGCGGTTCCGCAACACGTAGTTGGCTTGGGTGGGCCTACACATCGGAGCCAAGGTTCTAGAAAAGATTTCGGAGCAAGATTCCGCCTTTCAACGCCAGATTGCCTTGCTTTGATCCGCAGCTTCCTTGCCTTATTGTCATCTGCGGAAGTGTTTCGTCCGTAGATACTCGATCGGGCGCCATCCACGTGTCCCCATCCTCTTCCACAATTGCCGGTACCTCCTTTTCTCAATGGACTTCTCCTTCAAGATTTCCACGAGGACTGTTTTGTCGGTGGACAAAGGCGGTGGATGCTATCTTGCTTAGTCGTCACCGCTTGTTTTGACTCGGGAACTGTTTGATTGAGAATGTCCGAACCTCGCAATTAGTGATTTGGCCTTTGCGGATAACGCACCATGCTTTCCTCCTTGCTTCAGATGTCTGCTTTATCCGGTTTGCCACGAGGCGGAGTCAACGCTATCGATAAGTCCTCGACCGCATTTGTGCCGCAATCCTTAGTCCTGCGATCGATTGCCTCGTGCTCGGCCGTTGTTGGATGCCTCGAACTCAAACGGAGAGTGGGTGAACTCACCGTCCTTCCGGCTCGTCAAGATTAAGCTCGCTCCGGACCCTTCTACGCACGAGGATCCGTCCGTGAATAGGCTCCATGGCTCCGAGTACCGCTCTTCTGCATTTTCGCTGTCGGTTCCTTCATCGGGATCTCGCGATGAAGTCCGCCTAATTTGTCCCTTTATGGTGTCCCGAGGTCGAAGGTGATGTCATGCTCGTCCGCTTCTATTGCCCACCCGGTCATTCTTCCACTCTTTTCCGTTTTGGTCGGACTGTTTAATGGTTGGTCCGTGATCACCGCAACAGGGCGTGCTCGAAATATCTCCGCAACTGCGAGACGCATACACCGGTAGCAGGGCCGAGCTTCTCAATTGGAGTATAATTCGCTTCCGCCCTTTAAGTAGCGGTGACGAAATACACCGGCCGTTGTTGCCTTGATTCTCTAAGTGCCAACAAACCGCTTACGACTTCGAGACGCGCCGGTACATAATCGCTTCTTCCTTTGGGCGTGGAGCTATGACCATTGGTAGGTTAGCAATGTCTCGCTTTATTTCTTTGAATGCTTGTTCGCCTTTGTCAGTCCAATAGAAGTCGCTCTTTTGATGCACTTCTTCAATGTCTGAAGAACGGAGAGACCTTTCCACCGACTTGGACATGAAACTACCGAGATGAGGCTAGTTTTCCATTCGTGAGATCTGCACTTCCTTTTGGTAGTCTGAGATTTGAGGCGGCTACGGTCAGCAGACTTGTCCGGGCAGGCGCGGATGCCCTCTTTGCTTACCACATGACCTAGAAACACTCCTTGTTCTGCCCCAAATGTGCACTTCTTGGGGTTAAGCTTCATATTGATGCTCCTTAGGGTCTTGAATGTTTCCTTTATGTCTCTGAGCACCTCTTCTTCCGAATGACTTTTGATTACTAAATCGTCAACGTACACTTCCAAGTTTCTTCCAATTTGCTTCTCGAACGCCCTGTCCACAAGTCTTTGGTATGTGGCACCAAGTTTCGAACAAAGGCATTTTTGTATGAGAAGATGCCTTGGTTTGTGGAACGCCTTCTCTTCATCCCCCGCCATCTCAGATGTCTGGTGGTACCTTTGTATGCGCTAAGAAAGCATTTGAACGGGTATCCGCAGAGGGACTCAACCTTCCAACAATTTCCGGCAAGGGGTAGCAATCTTTCAGTGCTTTGTTTAGGTCCTCAAGTCCATACATTCTCCAGCCCCGCCACTCTTTTGATTTAGTACGGATTAGACGACCCAATCATGGTAGTGTACTTCCTTCATGATCCCCGCCGCCACTAGCTTGGTGACATCCTCGTTGATTGCTTTGTTTTCTTTTCGGGCCCGGCCTCTCTTCTTCCGTCGTGCCGGGCCATAACCTTCCTGACGTTCGGTTTATGTTCGCGATTGTCCATGGACTCGGTCATATCGGAAGGTTCCCAAGCAAAGATGTCCAAGTTGTTCTTGAGTAGGTCGCAGAGGCTCTTTCCTTCTTCGCTCAACCCGCCCCTATTGCGGCCGTTTGGTCGGGAATTTTGGGTTAATTGCCACAGCGACTCCTTCTTTCACCTCTGTGGTTGTATGGCCGGACCGTTCAACGATCATTCTGCATTTAACCGAACCACCTTGTCACCGCAGTAGTCACAATTCCACCTTGAGTAGGAAATTTTAGCATCCCGTGTTGCTGGATGGCACTATCCTAATGACCTAATCCCCGGACGCCCAATGATTCCATTGTAGGGGGACGGAGACCGCACAACCATGAAATTCATCCAAGCGCTGGCTGAGTTCTCCTCATCTCCCAACGTAACTTCCAGGAGGATCTGTCCTAATGGCCACGAGAGTTCTCCACTAAAACCCAACAGTGGCGTCGTGGCAGGAATTAGCCTTTTGCGGATGTCTGGACTTAGCTTGTTGAAGCAATGCTCGTAAAGTACTTCTGAGGCGCTTCCATTGTCCACGTACATCCTGTGGATTGTGCATCCTTCCACGTCCGCTTTGATCACCAGCGGATGATCATCCCAATCATCCCCGGATATGGGGAAAGATATTTCCATGCTCAAGACTCCTCCGAAATACTGGGTTTGACCGAAGCGCCGCAGTGTTGACCATGTATATGGCATGGGCTTTTCTTTGGTGCGGTCTCTTTCTTTCCTCCTTTGGGGCCGCCATTCTTTTGTGCTCCATTCTTGATCTCTTTGACCCGGATGTCTAGCCGCCGGACCGACCGCCTCTCTCTCTGCTTCTTCAACTGATAGCACTCGTCCGTGTTGTGCCCCTTTCCCGTGAAAGTCACGATGCTGTCTTTGTTTCGGATTCAAATTGGACATTGGTGGAGGGATGTGAATTTCACCGTATCCATGGCCGAGATTTCTTCGGTGTCTTCGTGAGGAGTGAACTGTCCCTCTCTCCTCTCCTACTGGGCGGTTCCTAAACTCTCCTTCCGCTCGAGATCTGGATGTTTTTGTCCGGATCCCGGTTCCTCCATCGGTTGGGCTGCGCCACCTCACTCGAGGAATGCCGGTGGGTGTTTCTTCTTTGGTTGGTTGGGTCATGCCACCTCACCTCTAAGGAATGCCTTCACAACTTTCCACATTTCATCCTGTGATCGGGAATGTTGTCATTGAGCCTTTTAATTAGCTCGGGTTTGTTATTCCGTGCATAAAGCCGACACTCTCATGCACTCGAGCTCCCTTCACATACATGCTCTCCGCTTGAAGCGTTCCACTAATGCCTCATGGATTCCCTTCTCCATTGCTTTATATGGTGCACTGACCGATCTTTCAGATACTTCTTCCTGTCAGAGAAAGTACGAAAGAAAACGTGATCTTAATTCCTCAAACCGCCGATGCTTTCCTGACTTAGCTCGTCAAACCACGCGGGCGTGTCCAACGAGGGTGGAGTTAAACATGTGGCACCATGCGGCATGGCCCATCTTTCCACTTTGGCATGATGCGGAAGATTTTCAAGTGATCCTCCGGATCTCCTGTCCCATCATACGTTTTGATGTGAACTGGCATTCTTGTTCTTTCCGGGAACTCAAAATTCCGTATGCGATGGGTGAAGGGGTCTGTGTCCGCCACGTCATACGGGGAATAGAGATCGTCATCGTCTCGCTTCTTGTTTCTCGGAGTGGACCTCCGGTGTCCCCTGGTGCTTTCCCCACTTTCCGGGGTAGATACCTCCTTTGTTCTACTGCATTGCGGCATGAGTGATATGTGTCTCCTCCGTCCGACTTCGAGTGGGAAGTACTGCCGCGGGTAACACTCCGGCTTCGCTGGTGTCTTTGCTTCTCATTTTCTCTTACGTATTGCCCTACGGGGTAATTTTTGGTGAGTCCGGAGAATACACTTGGTTTTCGATTCTGCGAGTCTTGTGGAAGCGTGTGGACGTTCCTTTTCGGTCTGGAAGACATCCGTCGTGGCCTTTTGGTTTCCATTGGTCCTTTTCTCTAGGACACCCTTATCTCATTTTTGAGTCTCGAGAAGACACTCGACTTGGAGTATTCCGGGGTCCGACCTAACATGGGGTGGCCTCGCGCCTCCTTTAGGTGCCCGTTTTCTTTCCCCGCTCCGACCGGGTACTCTGGCGTGTTCTCGAGATCTCTCATCTCTAGTCTCATCGTCGAAATCTAGACGGGCTTTGACCCGGTCGGTTTCTCTGGTGGACCTTTTACGCCATAAAGGGCAAGATCGATGGTAGTGCTTTCACGTAACTCCTTATTGACGCGTCAGTCAGCGGTATTAGGGTGATTTTTCTGCATTGCACCGTCTCGTTCCCCGTGTTTCGACCGTGGGCGGCTCGGTGACGGGAAGGATTTTCTACCAGATTGCTCATTAGTGGTTTTTTTAAAAAGAAAAGAGACGCGCATTGTATTCTTGGTCCCACGGATGGCGCCAACTTGTTAATACAAATCGGCGCCTCCTCCGAGGATTAGTTTAAGCTAACTCTTCGGAGAATAGATCCCATTAAGTGAAATCTTGGTTGCTAGCGCTAAGAAAGTCGACACCGTTAGCCTCATATTCGCCGCTGAACGGGTTCCGCGGTCAACCTCCGCGAGAGTAAGTAAATGTTTTAGAGATGAGATGAATTCTAGAGAGAGTGTGTGTTTTGTTACCGCTTGAGAGGTGAGACCTTTTATTTATATGGTTGACCTTTACATCATGTTCTCAAGGTCACGGTCTTGAGAGAGCAGTTGGTGGCGTAAGTCACCGCAGAGGTTGTCCGCTTCTTTGTGATGGTGATGTTTTCGCGGAGTTGTCCCGCTTTCCCTTTGGGACCGCAGTTGCGCATACCTCCGATCTAGAAGATTCCTTACCCTTTTTCATAGGCGCTGCGTCTCTTCGTCAGCGGAATGGCTTGTTGGCCATTCTTGGGTTGTGTATTAGTCCGCTGGAATGGCTTGGTGGCCATTCCGGTTACGTGTTTAGTCCGCGGCATGGCTTGGTGGCCATTCTTGGAGTATTACATGCTAGTACTAAAGTCCGCGGGCCGGACCGTACTTGTGTCGGGGTCATACGTGATCATCCGTTATTTGTCGTCTTTTTGTTTTTAGTTGAAAGGCATAACGGTTATATTTGGATTATTAGTCATGTAAATCTTCTACAAGGTGAAAAGGAGAATAACAAGTCATTATGTTCGTTGTCGATATGAAGGTAGGTAACGTCCATTGATGATGTGTGCGTGTGTTTTTGTGATGGTTTTTGTTAATACAAATCTGGGCTTACTCCTCCGAGGATTAGTTTAAGCTAACTCTTGGGAGAATAGATCCCAGATTAAGTGAAATCTTGATTTGCTAGCGCTAAGAAAGTCAACACCGTTAGCCTCACCGCTGAACGGGTTCCGCGTCAACCTCCGGCGAGAGTAAGTAAGCTGTTTTAGAGATGAGATGAATTCTAGAGAGAGAGAGTGTGTGTGTTTGTTACCGTTTGAGCGGTGAGACCTCTTATTTATATGGTTGACCTTTACATCATGTTCTCAAGGTCACGGGTCTTGAGAGAGACACAGTGGCGTAAGTCACCGCAGAGGTTGTCTACTTGTCGTGATGGTGATGTTTTCGGGCGGAGTTGTCCCGCTTTCCCTTTGGGATGCGCAGGTTGCGCATACCTCCGATCTAGAAAGATTCCTTACCCTTTTCATAGGCGCGTCTCTATCGTCCGCGGAATGGCTTGTTAGCCATTGCTGGTCAGATGTTAGTCCAGCGGAATGGCTTGGTGGCCATTGCCGGGTTACGTGTTTAGTCCTCGGCATGGCTTGGTGGCCATTGCCGGGAGTATTACATGCTAGTACTAAAGTCCGCGGCTGGACCGTACTTGTGTCGGGGGTCATACGTGATCAAGTCCCCCTAGTCTAGTTGTGCTTGTTAGTCTCATTGCAAGCATTGCTAGACTAAGTTTGCTAGTGTAACCGCGGTTGGTTGTATCGTAGGAGAACTGGACCGTTCTTTGGTCGTGCTTTTGCCACGTGGCGGTGTGTGCGTTCCGTCCATTGGGGTCGTGAACCGTCCTCGGCCAGTATATTCTACGGTGATGGGACGTTTCGTCTTTTCCATCTCGTTCGTTGATCGGGGCCAATCTGGCCGTTAGTTATGGGCCGGCGTGGCGTGTTCTTTGGTCGTTCGATTGACCGTCCATTTTACTTTTGGGGTATAAATACTGTTTCTTTTTTACTTTACCGGTTCTTTGTTGCCATTTCTTCTTCGCAAGTAAAAAAAGAAAATCCTCCACTAAGATTTGTGTGTCGTCCAGCCTTCACGAGTTAGGTCTTCTTTCTTCCTTATAGTATCATGGCTAAAAACTTTTAGCGATTTCACCGTAAGTTGACACGGAAGGACCTTAGCGAGTTTTGCTCGAAATATCATATCCCACCTACCGTGCACCCCTTCTTCCTAGTCCGAAGCCACTATTAGGGATGCTCAGTCGGGTAAGATAGGAGTATACACTAGGTTCTTTGAGTTTTGCAACTTTAGGATACCCTTTCCGCCTTTTTTGTGTAGGGTTTTGGAGTATTTTCGGATCAATTTGTCCCGGTTATGCGTACTAGCCGCCGCTAGGATTAGCCACTTTGAGATCCTTTGCGTGCTCACGGTGGCATACCCACCGTGCCACTTGTTTAGGAAATTTTATTATTCGGGATGAAGGATGGTTGGATGGCGCTAGAGAAGCGTAAGGGTCCTAAATCCTTGATTGTCTTGGGTGTGTTACACGCCCCTCGATTCCGTGAAGAACTAGAAGGAGTTCTTTTTACGGGTTGACGCGACCGTTTTCCATTATCAATCTCGTGGAACGAGAACGCTTCATGGACCGTGATCCACCTCCGACCGACGATGATATTGACTTTGAGCTCTGCGTGCGTCTTGACACGATCGGCGCTCCTTTTAAAAGTTGCCGAGCCTTTTCTATGCAGTTGGACTTAGCCGTGCTTGGATGATGCCACCAGCACGACCTACCTTTAGGTCTTGGATAATGAGGGTGGGTAATTTGTGCGTCTTGTTGCCTTTCCTTGTGTCTTGTTGCTAATTTGTGCAATTTTGTTTGCGATATGTCTCTCTTCGCTTTCATTAACCAACAGGATCCTTTTGAGGTGATATCAGGAAAGGGCTCTTGAGGAAGGTGAGAAGTCATTGCTTGATGAGGCGCCAACCGAGTTATAGAGCCTTCTTGAGAATCTCATTACCTTAGTCCAAGAGACTACATGGACAAAGTACTGGCTAAAGCGAGAAAGCGATCGAAGAAAAAGAGTCCCGCAATGTTCCTACCAAGCGGTAGGAGAAGAAGAGACTCGTGTCTCGAGCTTGTGAAGGACGGCGGTTCTCTCTTGTATGATATATATATATATATATATATATATATATATATATATATATATATATATATATATATATATATATATATATTTTATTTTATTTTATATTTTTTAAAAATGGCGAAGTGTTGTTATGCAGGGGGACAAGGCTGAGGGTCCGCTTTGAGCTTCGCGATGAGTCCGTTCAGTCCCCATCCACAGGAGGTAACCCATCTCATCCGATGCTCCTCCGGATCTTCAAGTCAACCGGATTACGCTTCAAAACATCCACCACGGCCCATCGGAAGATTTGGGTGTGGATATGTCGGACCTACGAACCGCCTTTTGTGCAACAGGAGAGCTCATTCAGTGGGTCTCCTCTGCAAGATCCCTCACAGTCGCGCACCGCTGCCTCGGATGATGACCTACGAGTCTTTGTCCGTGGACACTGCGGAGCAAAGAATATATATGTCCCGAGTGGTTGCCTACCAACGAGTTTGAATGGATGACCCTTGGGTTTGCGAGCATCTTTGGACAATTTGCCACTCCGGATACCTCTACCTGCGTAATATGCCTCACACGGACTTGCTGGAGCAGTACAACATGATGACTGTTCAGCAAGCGTGTATGTCTTCCGAGGTGCGTCTGCGGCTGCAGTTTGAGCTCAATCAAACTAACAGGTTGAACAGGAGACTCGAAAGGAAGGAGAAAAAGATAGAGGCTCTTAAGGGGAAGATTCAAGTATTGGAGTCAGATGCTGCGGAAACTCGGACTCTCCGTGAGCGTGTTGGTTTATTAGAGTCTGAGTCGGAGGAGGTGAGGAAGTTGCGAGAGCGGGTGGCACAGTTGGAAGGAATGATCGCACCCAAGGATGAGCGACTTGCCCGGTTTGACCGTGGAAAATCTTGAGTTGAAGGGAAAGGTTACCGGTCTTACTGCTTGCATCACGAGTTGAAAGAGCAGGTCAAGGCCACTGGTTTATTAGAGGAAAAATTGAAAGAGTGCGAGGAGAGAGTCCGCGGTGAGTATGATGGTCAACTCGCGCAACTGGATCAGAGGTTGGCAGCACTCAACCAAGATTTTGATGAGGAGCTTTTTCCGAGTACTCTGATGGCTATTGAGGGCAAGAGGTGGGTGATTGGTCATGGTTTTCGCCGGGCTTGGATGGCATTCAAACAGTCGAATGAGCTTCAGACAAGGTTGGGGGATTGTATTGGCAAGGCCATCGCTGAAGGGCTAAGACAAGGCTTGGAGGCTGGGATTGTCCATGGTTCTAAGGGGCGAACGCTGGAGCAAATCAAAGCGTACAATCCGCGGGCCAAGGAGGTTTATCGTGAGTCTGTCATCCGCCTTAGCGATGTTCCCTTCCCCCTTCTTGACTCCTTAGAAGCTTGCAAGGATTCGTCCCTGGAATTCCTTATGTCCCAGCTTGTGCTTCAAGAGGAACGACCTAGCACACCAGGGGAGTTTGTTTTTAACGCTCCAGTGGCGGAAGAGGTGCTCCTTCCCAATTCTCTGCTCCAAACCCTTACTAGGCGCCCGCGCGCTATTGCCGCATATAAGGAAAAAAAACATCGGGCCTATGGTAAGAAATTTGATGTATGGAACCCCGAGTTGATTGTTTCCGAGGTTGAGCACCAAATCACTTCGACCGGGAACCTCTATGGTGATTGCCCCTTTGGCCCGACCCTTCCACGCCATCGTGGTCCAACCGGGAGGATGAGAAGGAGGAGGAACAACGACTCATGATGACATGTTCGACACTAAGCGTGTGATGGTTCCAAGAATGTTTGAGGTTGTCCTTTGTGGGCGGCATTTAGACTATGCCGCCCTTGCTATCTATCGTGAAGCTTTAACTATTTCCGTTGGGTCGCGCCATTCTGCGGTGCCCTTTTTGTAATCCGGGTATGCCTCGTGTATTTATACCAAACTTATTTCGTATTTAATGAAACTTTTGGAGTTGTTTATCGTTTTTGTTTGATTGCCGGGGTTGAGTATTCCGGGCTTTGTACCCTTGGCCGTACTTAAGAAGTCCGGGGGTATCACAGAATGAACAATGGGCTTGCAATACCACTTACATGCCTGAGTCAATTTTGAGGTTGCTCGTCCTGTATGCGCGACACTGTCTGTCGCGGTTGTGAGAATTATGCACAGGTTTTAACACTTAAAAAGAAAATGATTGCATATGTATTTTGGAAAATTTGTAGAGCGGGCCAGGCATCTACATTTCATTTATAAAATATTACAATAGAGATGAAAAGTTAACGTTCCCCTGTTGTCCGGATCTGGTCCGTAATCAACTTACAAAAGATGGGGAAAACCTACCTACGTTTAGATGTAACATTTCTTCAGGTTGCGGATGTTCCATGTCCTTGGGAGTGTCTCCCCATCCGCGGCTCGAAGTTTGTATGTTCCTTTTCCTATTGCTTGATCACTTCATCGGCCCTCCCACTGGGACCAAGCTTTCCGTGTCTTACGCTCTGCTAGCCGTTGTTCCGGTAGACAAATTCTCCGGGTCTGAATGCCTTGCTTGAACCTTAGAGTTGTAGTATCCTCCATTTTGCTTTGCTCTGGCGCCTCTTCAATGGCGCGCCTCCCTTTCTCTTCAAGATGTCGGGTTCAAGCGAAGCTGCTGGTCGTTGGAGACTTGGTGTACAGCTGTACACCGGAGGCTTGGCATTCCAATTTCGACCGGGATAACTGCTTCGGTACCGTATGTAAGAGAAAATGGAGTTTCTCCGTTGCTCGTTTTGATCGTAGTTCTATGCGCCCAGAGCACATGTGGTACTTCTTCCACCCAATCCTTGCTTCCTCTTTCCAATCTTGATTTGATGCCGTCCCCCAAGCTCTTGTTCGCGCTTTCAACCAACCCATTTGCCTGCGGATGCTTTACCGACGCAAACCGCTGTTTAATGTTAAGCTTCTGACACCAATCTTTGAATGGATTGTCGCGGAACTGCTTTCCGTTGTCCGACACTATCTCTCAAGCAAGTCAAGCGGCGACTATGTTATCCCAAACAAACTTCTTCACTTGCCTTCCGTGATGGATGCTAAGGGCTTGGCTTCGATCCATTTGGTGAAGTAGTCTATCGCGACAATCATGAATTTAACCTTGCCGGACCCTCCGGGAAAGGTCATGCAGATGTCGATACCCCACTTGTAAAAAGGCCATGGGGAAGTGATTGGGGTCAAATTTTGTTCTTGATTCTTGGGTGCCGGACGGTGGACTTGGCAATCTTCGCGCCACGAATTAGTTCGCGTGCATCCACATGCATTGTCGGCCAATAGTATCCGGATCGATTGCTTTGGCGACCACCGCCCTTGGGCCGGAGTGCATGCTACATGATCCTTCGTGGATTTCCGCAACACGAGTTGGCTTGGGTGGGGCCTACACGCCAGCCAAGGTTCTAGAAAAGATTTCGAGCAAGATTCCGTCTTTCAACGCCAGATTGCCTTGCTTTGATCCGCACTTCCTTGCCTTATTGTCATCTGCGGAAGTGTTTCGTCCGTAGATACCGATCGGGGGCGTTATCCGCGTGTCCCCATCCTCTTCCACAATTGCGGTACCTCCTTTTCCTCAATGGACTTCTCCTTCAAGATTTCCAGGGACTGCTTTTGTCGGTGGACAAAGGCGGTGGATGCTATCTTGCTTAGTCGTCGGCCGCTTGTTTTGACTCAGGGAACTGTTTGATTGAGAATGTCCGAACCCCGCAATTAGTGATTTGGCCTTTGCCGATAACGCACCATGCTTTCCTCCTTGCTTCGTATGCTCCGTTTATCCGGTTTGCCACGAGGCGGAGTCAACGTTATCGATAAGTCCTTGACCGCATTTGTGCCGCAATCCTTAGTCCCGCGATCGGTGCCTCGTACTCGGCCGTTGTTGGATGCCTCGAACTCGAAGCGGAGGCGTAGGTGAACTCTCGCCCTTCCGGCTCGTCAAGATTAAGCTGCTCCCGACCCTTCTACGCACGAGGATCCGTCCCGAATAGGCTCCATGGCTCCGAAATCTTGTCCGGTCCATTTTTCTGTCTGGGTTCCTTCATCTGGGATCTCGGCGATGAAGTCTCGCAAAATTTGTCCCTTTATGGCTGTCCGAGGTCTGAAGGTGATGTCATGCTCGTCCAGCTCTATTGCCCACCCGGTCATTCTTCCACTCTTTTCCGTTTTGGTCAGGACCTGTTTTAATGGTTGGTCCGTGATCACCGCAACCGGGTGTGCCTGGAAATATCTCCGCAACCTGCGAGACGCATACACCAGCGCGAGGACGAGCTTCTCAATTGGAGTATAATTCGTTTCCGAGCCCTTTAAAGCGGGGCTGACGAAATACACTGGCTGTTGCCTTGATTCTCTTTGTGCCAACAAAACCGCTTCTGACTTCTTGACGCGGCCGTACATAATCGGTTCTTCCTTTGGTGTGGAGCTATGACCATTGGTAGGTTAGCAATGTCTTTGCTTTATTTCTTTGAATGCTTGCTCGCCTCTGGCATCCAATAGAGTCGCTCTTTTTGATGCACTTCTTCAATGTCCTGAAGAACGGGAGAGACCTTTCCGCTGACTTGGACATGAAACGGCTGAGACTGGCTAGTTTTCCATTCAGAGACTGCACTTCCTTTTTGGTAGTCGGAGATTTGAGGGTGGCTACGGCCGCAGACTTGTCCGGGCAGGCGCGGATGCCCTCTTTGCTTACCACATGACCTAGAAACACTCCTTGTTCTGCCCCAAATGTGCACTTCTTGGGGTTAAGCTTCATATTGATGCTCCTTAGGGTCTTGAATGTTTCCTTTATGTCTCTGAGCACCTCTTCTTCCGAATGACTTTTGATTACTAAATCGTCAACGTACACTTCCAAGTTTCTTCCAATTTGCTTCTCGACGCATACATCCCACAAGTCTTTGGTATGTGGCACGGCGTTTTCGAGCAAGGGCATTTTTGTGTAGCGAAGATGCCTTGGTTTGTAAGTGGAACTGCCTTCTCTTCATCCCTACCGCCATCTCAGACCGGTGGTACCGCTTTGTATGCGCTAAGAAAGCATTTGAACGGGTATCCGCAGAGGACTCAACCTTCCAATCAATTTCCGGCAAGGGTAGCAATCTTTCAGGCAGTGCTTTGTTTAGGTCCTTGAAGTCCACATTTCTCCACTCCCGTCACTCTTTTTGACGAGTACGGATTAGGCGACCAATCATGGTAGTGTACTTCCTTCATGATCCCACGCCACTAGCTTGGTGACATCCTCGTTGATTGCTTTGTTTCTTTCCGGCTGGCCTCTTCTTCCGTCAGCGGGCCATAACCTTCCGGACGTTCGGTTTATGTTCGCGATTGTCCGCGGGACTCGATCATATCGGAAGGTTCCCAAGCAAAGATGTCCAAGTTGTTCTTGAGTAGGTCGCAGGCTCTTCTTTCCTTCTTCGCTCAACCCGCCCCTATTGCGACCGCTTGGTCGGGAATTTTGGGTTAATTGCCACGGCGACTCCTTCTTTCACCTCTGTGGTTGTATGGCCGGACTCTGGTTCAACGATCATTCTACATTCAACCGGAACCACCTTGTCACTGTGCAGAGTCACAATTCCACCTTGAGTAGGAAATTTTAGCATCCCGTGCGCCGTGGATGGCACTATCATATGACCTAATCCCCGGACGCCCAATGATTCCATTGTAGGGGGACGGAGACCGCACAACCATGAAATTCATCCAAGCGCTGGCTGAGTTCTCCTCATCTCCCAACGTAACTTCGTGAGGATCATCCCTAATGGCCACGAGAGTTCTCCACTAAAACCCAACAGCGGCGTCGTGGCAGGAATTAGCCTTTTGCGGATGTCCGGACTTAGCTTGTTGAAGCAATGCTCGTAAAGTACTTCTGAGGCGCTTCCATTGTCCACGTACATCCTGTGGATTGTGCATCCTTCCACGTCCGCTTTGATCACCAGCGGATGATCATCCCAATCATCCCCGGATATGGGGGGGAAAGATATTTCCATGCTCAAGACTCCCTCTGGAAACAGCTTGGGTTTGACCGAACGCTGCCAAGTGTTGACCATGTATATGGCATGGGCTTTTTCTTTGGCTGCGGTCTCTTTCTTTCCTCCTTTGGGGCCGCCATTCTTTTGTGCTCCATTCTTGATCTCTTTGACCAGATGTGCGAGCTGCCGGACCTGACTGCCTCCTCTATCTGTTTCTTCAACTGATAGCACTCGTCCGTGTTGTGCCCCTTTTCCCTGTGAAAGTCACAGTACTTGTCTTTGTTTCTGGATTCTGCCGGGCTGGACATTGGTGGAGGGGCTGTGAATTTCACCGTATCCATGGCCAGGATTTCTTTCGGTGTCTTCGTGAGGAGTGTGAACCTGTCCCCTCTCTTCCTCTCCTACCGAGCGGTTCCTAAACTCTCCTTCCGCTCGAGATCCGGATGTTTTTGTCCGGGATCCTGGTTCCTCCACTGGTTGGCTGCGGCCACCTCACCTCTGAGGAATGCCGGTGGGTGTTTCTTCTTTGACTGGTTGGCTGCGGCCACCTCACCTCTAAGGAATGCCTTCACAACTTTCCACATTTCATCCTGTGACTGGGGAATGTTGTCGTTGAGCCTTTTGATTAGCTCCGGGTTTGTTATTCCGTGCATAAAGCCAGACACTCTCATGCACTCTGGAGCTCCCTTCACATACATGCTCTCCGCTTGGGCGTTCCACGAATGCCTCTGTGGATTCCCCTTCTCGCTTTATATGGTGCAATTCGACTGGATCTTTCGTATACTTCTTCTGCTGTAGAAAGTACGAAAGAAAACGTGATCTTAATTCCTCAAAACTGTCGATGCTTTCCGGACTTAGCTCGTCAAACCAGCCGCGGGCGTGTCCAACGAGGGTGGAGTTAAACATGTGGCACCATGTGGGCATGGCCCATCTTTCCACTTTGGCCGCGGTCTGGAAGATTTTCAAGTGATCCTCCGGATCTCCTGTCCCATCATACGTTTTGATGTGAGCTGGCATTCTTGTTCTTTCCGGGAACTCAAAATTCCGTATGCGATGGGTGAAGGGGTGCTCGGTCCGCCACGTCATACGGGGAATAGAGATCGCCATCGCCTCGCTTCTTGTTTCTGAGTGGACCTCCGTGTCCCCTTGCTTTCCCACTTTCCGGTAGATACCTCCTTTGTTCTCTATCGGCATTAGTGATATGTGTCTCTCCGTCCGACTTCGAGTGGGAAGTCTTGCTGGTAACACTCCGGCTTCACCGGTGTCTTTGCTTCTCATTTTCTCTCACGTATTGCCATCGGGGTAATTTTGATCGAGTCTGGAGAATACACTTGGTTTTCGTTTCTGAGTCTTGTGGAAACGTGTGGACGTTCCTTTTCGGTCTGGAGAAGACATCCGTCGTGGCCTTTTGGTTTCCAGCACGTCCTTTTCTAGGACACCCTTATTTCGCCTGTTGAGTCTCGAAGACACTCCTCGACTTGGAGTATTCCGAAGGGTCTGACCTAACACTGGGGCTGGCCTCGCGCCTCCTTTTAGGTGCCCGTTTTCTTTCCTGCTCCGACCGGGTACTCCTAGCGTGTTCTCGAGATCTCTCATCTCTAGTCTCATCGTCGAAATCTAGACGGGCTTTGACCCGGTCCAGTTTCTCCTGGTGGACCTTTTCTGCCATAAAGGGCAAGATCTGATGGTAGTGCTTTTCACAGAACTCCCTTATTGACGCGTCTGTCAGCGGTATTAGGGTGATTTTCTCGCATTGTGCACCGCTCGTTCCCCGTGTTTCGACCGTGGGCGGCTCGGTGTGGGGAAGGATTTTCTACCGATTGCTCATTAGTGGTTTTCTTTAAAAAGAAAAAGAGACGGTTGTGTTATTCGGTCCCACGGATGGCGCCAACTTGTTAATACAAAATCTTGGCGCTTCTCCTGAGGATTAGTTTAAGCTAACTCTTCGAGAATAGATCCTCAGATTAAGTGAAATCTTGGTTGCTAAGCGCTAGAAAGTCAACACCGTTAGCCTCACCGCGGAACGGGTTCCGCGGTCAACCTCCGGCGTGAGTAAGTAAGCTGCTTTTTAGAGATGAGATGAATTCTAGAGAGAGAGAGTGTGTGTTTGTTACCGTTTGAGCGGTGGTGACCTCTTATTTATATGGTTGACCTTTACATCATGTTCTCAAGGTCACGGGTCTTGAGAGAGGCGACAACAGACGTAAGTCACCGCAGAGGTTGTCTCGCTTGCGCGATGGTGATGTTTTCGGCGGGTTGTCCCGCTTTCCCTTTGGGACTGCAGTTGCGTACCTCCGATCTAGAAGATTCCTTACCACTTTTCATAGGGCGCGTCTATCGTCCGCGGAATGGCTTGTTGGCCATTGCCGGGTTGTGTATTTAGTCCGCGGAATGGCTTGGTGGCCATTGCCGGGTTACGTGTTTAGTCCGCGGCATGGCTTGGTGGCCATTGCCGGGAGTATTACATGCTAGTACTAAAGTCCGCGGCTGGACCGTACTTGTGTCGGGGGTCATACGTGATCAGTTTTGTAAGTAAAAGGGAAGAAAAGTAGAAGATTTATATGACTAATAATCCAAATATATGAAATAACCGTTATGCCCTTCAACTAAATATATAAAAAAAAGCAAATAATAGAGTTGACCGAGGGAAAACGGGTCAAGGGACCCCATTGGCAGAAAAACCATGAAGTTTGGACTCAAGGCGACGTAAAAGCTAACTTTTGTCCCAACGTGATGTTTTTGGCCAAGTTTAAGGACAAACGGTTTACTCTATTTAAGGGTAAAAGGCATGCTTCATGATTTTCTCATTCTAAAAAATAACTAGTTGGGTATTTGCCTTGCCACGACAGGTATTTGCAATTAATAATTTTGAGAAATGTTTTTGGATTATTTATGATTTTCTCATTCTAAAAAAATTGCAACTATGCATTAACTTGATTGTCTTTAATTTTGCTAATTTGCTTTTTTTTTAGTCAATATAATTAGTATATAATATTTGTTTATTTATCTTCAGGTTTTAGCATACGATAAATCCGCTAGAATTTTATTGAGATTTTGCAGCTGGGCTTGTATGTTTATGTGCAACAAAAGATATATGTTGACACCTTTTTTGATAATTTCTTTGTCACATTAATTTGGTTACGAAACAATAAGTTTCTTTTGTAATGAGTACGTGCTATTGAAGCAGTTAAATTGGAAGAAAATTTAATTATTAATTATTAATGGAACTACATGCATTTAATGGTATAAATATAAATATATTGAATAAATAAGTAGATCTTATTTTTGTTTTGTACATCAATGAGTAATTAGGTTGTTGCGCGTTGCGGCTGAGGCAATTTGTTGGTTGATTCAGCCGTATTCCCAGTTGGGTGTAGATAATCAATGAGTACAGGATATCACTTGAAATTGTGTTATCACTTTCAATAGAAACTATTCGACACTAATACCCGGATTAAACGAATATCTCTATGGGATAAGACCAAGTGTTGTTCTTGTTTTAGGCACAAAGCAAGAATTGTTCGCTTTCAAGTGTTTATGTTTCGTGTCTTTTTCTATGCAGATGTATATCCCACTTATAGGAAATGATTTACTCTAGTCAATGGAATTATGAGAATTAATCGGCCAATTAATCTTCTCATAATGTTCCTCCATTATAGCAATAGTGATTACAAGACTAAATCATTATAGCCTTAAATGCGAGTTTGAAACTGCCCATTAATAGGTCAAAGCAGTTACAAACTAATTCCAGCAAAGCCACGGTTCACCAATCAGAAACAGTCATCAGTATGTTAACAAACCTGCTGATGATTTCAGTCTCTGACGAATACCACTTGCTGATGAGCATTCACTCTTTGATGAGAATTGCTCTCTGATGAGATAACTCATTGAAGGATTGAACCTTCTGAAGTTCTGATGAGTTACTCCCTGATGAGTACATCAGACCTTAACTCACTGATGAGACCATCAGAAACATAAAACCACTATGAGAGTCAGGGTAGTCAGAGACTTAATGGTTGTACACTCCGTACCTCAAAGCCCATTTCCAAGTATGACCATATCCCTCAATTGAACTAAACTGGAAGGGTATCCGCGCAATGCGGCGGTGGGTACCCGATAACTACTTTTATGGCAAACAAATGTCTTTTTATATATATGTTTTTTCTAGCAATAACTTTACGTATTTTAATTTCCGGTGAACTACGTATTTTAATTTATTACATTTTTTACATGTCTTCATATGGTTTAAATGAGATGCATCAATATTGGAGGATGTTACAAGTATGAGAATTTAAGACATTAATTATTTTTTAAATTTATATATATATGCTTAGCAAAAGTAACTTTCTTTTGATGAAAATGTTTTTGGTCTTAAAAATTTTAAGACTACTCTATTTAGAATGTCCCAAACTCTTTATAAAGGAGTATAGATTTCCAACACAATTTAGGTCCAAGTCAGTTCCAGTATATGTTGCGTTGTTGCAAAGGCATTTTTTGATATGTTAATTTGATGGTCATGATATTTCTTCTCGATTCTCGTATTTTGCTGGACGCTATAAATAAATATATTATCAAAGTGCTATACATGGTGTTAAAAAACAAACACCCATTTTACATTTAACATACCGTTCTAAATCGTACCACGTCACAACATACCTTGCTACATTTATCGCGTACAAATGATTATACCATGAAATTCTTCCAAACAACAACATCCATATCCAACATTTTCGAGCAACAACCATCCTTTGAAGTAAAGTTTCTCAGCAACGCAAACACTCATCCTAGTCTCAGTCGTCATCGTCATTCCTATCCATCTTAAATTTATTGTATGCTTCCTCTAACTCGGTATCTGAGACCTCAAAGTCACCAATATCCTTTTCCTCTTGAACTAACACTCGCATAGACTTCCTCTTCTTACTCAACCGCTGTTTCGTGCACCAATGCCTACCATTTCCAATCATCCTTTACAACTTAGGGATGTTACAAAAGTTTTACTTGATACATTGTTCAATTTCTATTCAGAAAACGCACGACATGTAAGAGTGATATACTAACACTATCGTAAGGATGATGGGAGAAATCAATGCAAACGTTTTCTAGGAAGCATGCAAAGAGAATTATTTTAAAAAATAAGCTCGGATAACTGTATCCCTATCACATAACATCTCTTTGCAGGCATCATATAGGACATTTATATCGATTTCATCCGTTATGAATTATTGACGTTAGCATTACGGAACCATGAATAAGCTAACATCATACATCAGTGCAAAAGATGCGTAGAAAAATCAATCCGAAGCACAATAATCTTAAATTCAAGCCAAAATTAACTTTACAAAGAAATTGATAAATAGTATACATCAACAAAGCCATCTAACAACGGACACCAACCCAAAGTGTTTGGTAATGAAAACCCTTTCTTTTAGCATTAACATAACCTCTATATTGATTTCTTCCATCCTTTTCACTCAAACGTTATTATATGTAGTTGACATTTCTTTTATAGCCTAAATACAAAAGATGTCAATCTATTAATAATTGTATCAAAAAAATCCATGACTCAAGTCATATACTCTATTATGTACCAACAATGTTCCATTTTTTGTCTTTAAATTAGGACCGAGCATCTGGACTGACAACCCGACCCGAACCGACCCGAGAAACCGACTGATTCGACCCGACCGAACCAAACTCGGTTTTCGGGTTGCATTTTTCCGGACATGTCGGGTCGGTTCTGTTCGGTTCAAAACCCGACAAAACCGACTAAAAATCGACAAAACCGACTGAACCGAATGACCGAAACCGACCTGAGTAAGTTTCGGTTCGGTCTCGGGTTGGAGTTTCTGGGAATTTCGGTTTCGGGTTTCATCGGGTTGGGCCGGGTCTGACCCGATGCTCACCCCTACTTTAAATTATCCGAACGTTTGATAAATAACATACTTCATGTATGGTACATCAAGCAAAGGTTAGTTTAGGTTTATGCTTTAGGGTAACGCTAATCGTATGTCCAATTTCTCTTGTTAGGTAAGAACCTCGTGATAAGAGTGTTTATCTTGAGCGGTAGCACTCACATACACTTAGGTTTTGTGTGTGTTTTATGGAGAAGATGAACTTAGTCATTCTCAAGGAAATGCATGTAGTGATGCATTTAGGGTTTGAGTGAGATCCCTTAGATGTGATCTAATGGTCGCAGATGACCCGTGGGGTTATCCTACGGAGGAGACAAGAATGACACGTGGCGGTGTATTCTTGGCTCTTGGTACGAGGGAATCTTCACACGAGGTACAATCTGAATGCCATAGCGAAATGCTCGCCGCACTAGTCACTACCTCCACCAAGTGAAGTGTTTACACGTGGCCATAGTACACTAACGGTCGGGGAGTGATGCTACCAAAATCCGCACGGTCGTCAAGGTCTTGGTGGCCGTCTAACTGGTGTGGACCTTGACTTTGGGTCTTAGATTAACAATCTGCTGAAAAGACAAAGAAAGATCGTTAGAGGGTCCCGGTGAGCCGGGACCCTCCGACGATCAAGTCGAGATGATCGTAATAGTATGAGCATGCATGCTAGAAGCTAGAAAGCAAAGCTATAAATGAGTTATGTGAGAATGTTGTGTAAGAATCCCCTTCGTCGTTCCTCATCATACCTATTTATAGGATGAGAGATGACAAACGATTTGCACCTGATCGAATATATCTTTATCGCAATCAAATATAATCTTTAGAAGATTGCAACATATCCCATATCAAATATAATCTTAAGAATATATTATCTTTGATTTCCTATATCCTTGTTAGATTCTATATCTTAAATATATTCTCTTTCTCATTTGATCGGATCTTTTGCTATATATATGAGATTGGATATTATACGATTGGATTTAGATAATCTTTTGCTATCTATGAGATTTGATAAGATCTCCAAAATATTTTGTTCATGCAAGTTGATGCAAGTTATTTGACAATACATTTTGGTAAGTATATTTCATGTAAGTTGTATATTAAATTGGTTGTACTATCAGGGAGGATAACTGTCATGCAATTGTTGCTTGGAGATGGGTTCTCCAGGTAGCATCTTTGTAGGCTTCAATGTTTTAAGATTTGGTCGTATGGGGTTTAGCTATTGGGCTAAAACTCTCATAGGCTATCACATACCATGAGCATTAACATAGTGAACTAGTGAAGGACAAATGACAAGACTCGTGGAACAAAATCATCTGTCAAATTGATAGGTTTTTGTTTGGCCTTAGTTGTCATCTGTACCATCTATCTCAAATCCGCTGCATAACAACTCAGAATTCATACTAAAGCTTAGCTCCATATCTTTTGAAAATAGTGGAAATACTTTTAGCTCATGTGCTAACACAAGTGGTTAAGTATGAAAGATATGTATTGAAAATAATCAACAGGCTACTATGATAGATTTGAATTGAATTTTCGGTTAATAACTTTTGATAATGATCTATGAACAATTATGAACAAAGATAAAGAGGATTCTAACACTTCTTTTCTAAGTGAGACTCTCCTTGACCACATTGTTAAAGCCTACTTGAGCACTTTTTCCTTTCTTGATATAAACTGAATTTTGTTTGAGAATTTGTAGCTGTAATAGGACATCTAAAGTAGATATATTTTCCATAACGTTACAATACGCTGTCGATAGTACCTAGTAGATTTGGTTCTAGTTATGCTGTGTACTGCTGCGGTTGTTTCCAAATTCCAAATGATGTTTGGATGTTAACATTTTCATTAGTAGTTTCTTTAGTTTCTGTAACACCAACAAGCATTTGCAAACCACCTAATCAAACTATCATTTACTGAGGCGATAAACATTTAACATCAAAGAAGATATGATAAGACCAGTTTGAGGAGGTGATCAATCTCCAAAAACAGTTGAAAGATAATATTCAATGCAAAAATTACAGTATTTAAAGTAATAGAAAGATGAAGCTACTTGCTTGACTTTAGGAGTCAAACATAAACATAGGAGTAACTATCAAAACATGGGATATAGTCTTCATTCTTCAACATGAGCATGAAAATCGGTCCGGAACAAGTCTTGGTATCCATTTTACAACATGGGATTGGACTGGATCCTTTCTAATCTTCATACCAGTCTGGACGTGTCACAAATCTTGTGCCTCGAGTTTTTGTTGTAGGTTCCGATTCCAATACAGGAGACGCATCAAAAGACCTGTGAAGTATCAATACAAAATTAGTAAGAAAACAGGAGAATCTGCAGGCAAGTCTGCAATGACTACAGGAACGAACAAATACCACAACACAAAGTAAATGAAAACTATAAAACAACTGATCACTCACAGATTGTCCTCAAGATCAGAAAGCGGTGTGATTTCCTCCTTCAAACCCTTTCTCTTACGAATCTCTTTCACAAGTGTGCTCGCTTGAGACCCATCTTCCAAAGGATCCGATGGCATCATGTCCCAATGATCAAATACAAGGTGAGGAAAAGCTTGCTCAGAAGTACAGCATCTTAAAGCATTCGAAAACCCAATAGATTCCACCACAGGCAAATAAGCCTTGATGTTGTACAAAGGTGTATTGGGCATTTTCGTCTGCTCAAACACAAGCCCACGTCTCATATTCAAGACGTTGTAGATTCCACTAAACGCCTGTTCTGGTGCCTGAATTTCAACCAAGTAGACTGGCTCTAGTAGTCGTGGTTTGGCAGTTAGCTGTGATGCATGGATAACCCGTCTAGCGGTTGAAATTAATTGACCACCACCACGATTAATGGCATTAGCGTGTAGTACAGCATCACACACTTTAAAGCAAATACCTCTCATATTCTCTTGAGCTAATGCACCTTCTTTTGAAGCCCATTGAAAACCGGCTACAACTGAATCTTTGACTTCATTTAAGTACTGAACCCCTTTACACATGTCAACAACCATGTTTGGACCCGTTGTATCCGGCCCAAAACACCAGATTTTTTTAGCGAGATCCTTGTCCCATCCAAACTCCTCGGTCAATATTTTACCACGTAGTTTTGGGTCATCATGTGGACCAATTCGCCCCTCATCTATAGCTTCTGCTAGTCCTTCCTTCATTGGTTTTGCTTCCATGTATAAACGATTATGTTTGTTTGGGGACTTACTCATAACAATTCTGGAAGATTTTTAAGAACAGTTTCACGGAACGACACAACAGGATCTGAAACATGAATCGGGGCACCATACATATAAACGTTTTGTAAGTCCATTAAACAATTTTCAACATGAAACTCACCCACACCTGCAATAATATGCTCACCAGACTTCTCCATAGTACAAACAACCATAGGATCAGATTTTTCCAACCGCTTTAACCCTTCAACGAGCGTAGGTAGGTCAGAAGCATCATTACAGTGAACCGCAATACGTAACACTGGTGAAACAGAAAATTTCATAGCACGAATTGGATATGCGTCGGATTCTTTCTCATTAGTCAATGTAGCAGTTTTAGTAATAAACTGATCTAAACCAACTAAAGCAACTGTATTCCCACAAGGAACATCTTCTACAGCTTCTTGTTTCTCTCCCATCCATATAACTGTCTTATGAACACTTTTCACATACAAATCTTTCTTTTCACCCGGGACGTAATTAGGACCCATTATTCTAACCTTAAGACCCGCTGAAACTTTACCAGAAAACACACGACCAAAAGCAAAAAATCGTCCTCTCCCATGATCAGATGCTGGAATCATTTTCGACACATAAATCATAAGAGGGCCATTAGGGTCGCAGTTTCTTATAGCGTTAGCATAAACATCATCTAAATGACCTTCATACAAATTCTCAACACGGTATCTTTGAGCAGTATGAGGTGAAGGCAAATGGAATATCATCATGTCAAGTAAAGCGGTAGCAGGTAGCCACGTTTGCATCACACACTTCATCAACATTCTTCCCGTTAACTCTTTCTCTTCAGATTTAATAGTAACACCAAGCTTAGTCAACTTAAGCCATAGTTCATCTTTCTCTTCGTTCATACACAAGTTAATAATCTGTTTAATGGGCTCGTAAACAAACTGAACAAACCCACGTTTACAATCTGCTGACCCGGTATTCTTAGTAGTCCATTTTCTCGTATTTGGGTCAAAATAGTTCTCACCCCAGAGCCTTTCCATCATCTTTGACTCGTCAACACCAAACTTAGAAGCATACATTTTCGCGAACATAGTCAAATTAAAAGCCCAACCCTGCAGACCAGAAGAGAAAGCAACAGTACCTTTCTCGGGGTAAACCATGACATCACCAAGAAGTGGGTCCTCATATGTTGCTATGACGACATTAACATTTTCAATAAAACGTTGGAATGTTTGATATGCTTTCTCTCCATCAACTTGAAGATCAAGGATACAACGGTCCATTTTGTTGATAGTCAAAACGGGTCGAATCCTTTCTCCAAGGGCTTGTCTTAGAACGGTTTCTGTCGGAACACAAACACCTTCAATACTATCGACAACAACTAATGCACCATCAATGTCGCAGGGCGGCAGTGACCTCAGCAGAAAAGTCAATATGCCGGGTGAATCAATAAGATTGATTAGGTATTCGTTCCCATCACGTTCTCCTTTAAAACTCTTGAGAGCTTCATCAGTCATCTTATAGTAAAGAGACCTGCCAGTTGACTTGATAGTACCACGCATGTTAGTGATACACATCACCAGCAAATTGTGTGCAATAAAACCGGAAGCAGCCACAAGAGATTCGGTCAAAGTTGACTTCCCTGTTATGACAAATGCATCAGCAAGACAAACAAATTGATAAATAGATGAATCGGAATCAAAAGGCTAGTAATTTATTACCGTGGTCCTGATGACCTATAACAGTCATGTTACGGATGTTATGTTTGTAGTCCATGATTCTCTGAAGCTCTTCAAATGTTACCATTTTTCCTAGATTTAAGGATCAATGCCAAAAAGAGCAGTAGATTACAAAATTCCTGCAACACAAATACCATATACATGACATAATATCAGTATCGTAATCCATAGAATTGGGAGAATACAAGTTGCACAACACAAATCAGAACTTAAAAGCAATGAACGCAACAATATATAAAACATCATGTTCTCTCATTTTTCCTATCAAAATTCTAATAAGCAAAAAGAACATGTAAGCTTATCCAGTATGTAGAGAATTTATATGGCCTGATCGACTAAACAAATCCAAGACAGAAACAATGATTTGTAATGTAGTCAATATAGTTTGGTTTTGTTATAACAAAGTGATTGTTAGACGGATTAGCCTAAAAATAGTTCCATCTTATTATCTTTATCATCGACATCACCATTATTGTTAATACAATAACTCACAGCATCAACTTAAGGAAAAAGCTAAAAAAAAAAAAAAAAATCAATCAACTATTCATGGCAAGTAAACATATATTTTTATCATTAATAGTGATTAGCAAACACACCAATAGGTTTACTTAACAGATCAATAAAAGATTTAATTACACGCAGGCCGGCTTCAGAGATTAGGTTCAGTTTAGAGTCTTCAACAATATTACGATCATAACATGATCACACTTGATAATTAGTTAGTTAACTGATTAGTCTGAATGTTAACACCCAAAACAATAACTCATAGCATCAATAAAAAAAACACATGTAAAATATATATCAATTAATAATGTAAACAATAACTCTCCATCATTAAGCATTAACATGTAACTTTAGTACAAGATTTAATTACAAGCATGCATGCATGCTTCATAGAGTATGTTCAGTTTAGAGGCTTCAACAATCTTACGATCATAACAAGATTAATATTTATAAAAATCTGACAACGCAACGCCTCCTAGGTACATGTTGTTTAATACACAACAGAAGCTTATTCATAAACCTAAAAAAGGTTACCTTAACGTGAAACCGCAACTCAAACCGCGAGTAGTATACCTTGAACAAATATATACTTCGATTGTTCTTCAGGTCACTTTTGCAGTTCTCGCTACAAAAGGGTTTTTAGCGATATCGTATGCGTTGAAGAGTTGATGTAAAGCGTGCCATATATATATATAGTTTTAGGGTCGGTTATGATTACGTGAGGGGTACGTTATTCAAAGAGTATCACTAATGTTTATCATACCTTTTCTAAACTAACTCGAACTCGGTTTTTTTGGTATATTCGTTTTTGGTTTTGATAATGTGTGGGACGCACGCTAAGTTTTAGTATACGGAGTAATTAATAAGCATAAATTATTTTTCCTTTTAAATCAAATAGTAATGAACATGAATTAAACTATCTTACATATAATTTTAAGAGTTAATTGCATTTTTGGTCCCTGTGGTTTGGCCAAATTGCAGATTTGGTCTCCAAAACTTTGAAAGTGCACCAGAGGTCCCTATTTTCAAGTTTCCGTTGCACGTTTGGTCCCTGGCCAAAGTTAAATGACTAAAATACCCTTATCTTCTTCCCCTTCAATTTTCTAATTAATTCTTTTTATTTATTCATCCAATACCAAGATCATGAACAAGAACCGGATAAACAAAGCGCAATTTACTCTTAAAACAAAACCACTCTCACTTTCAAACACAAATCAATAATAAAATCACAAACACTCTCAAAAGCAGTTTGGATCCGAAAATCTCAAATCCAAAGCAACAAACAAATGATATAAGCGATTTAATGTAAAACATACGCTATCATTTTACCTAACCCTACACATCGCCTCTCTCATATTTTCCTCTCACCAAAGTCATCTAGATCTTATCACACACCCATCAAACAAAACCTCCGTCTCATCTCCTCCCATCATCAATCCAAATCAAAATACCATCTTTATGGCTTCAAGATCTTTTTGAAGGTCTCGTGTAGGTTTATTCATGTTTTGTTTCGTGTTTTGGTCTTTGAACGAACCAAAGAAGGATTATAACAAATTTGTTATAAATCTTTTCTTTTTGTTTCGGATATAAAGGAACCTATCCTTTCGTTGGTCTTGATATCCACCATTGAGTCGCAGTTGAAAGTCGTTGTTTTTTTGTTTGTGAGGTTTTGTAGATTTGGGTTGAAGGATTCGTAGGTTTAATAACCACAACTTTCTTTGCCCGTTTTCGATTGGTGTGTAAATTCGTGGGTTTGAAAGATTTCATTTTTGTTGAAAGTTTTGTTTCTGTTTTTTTTTAAATGTTGATTTAATTTTCATGAGGTGACTGATTTGTTTTGTAGATCAAGAGGTTATATGGATTTTTTGTGTTGTGTGTGTGAGATTTTCAGTTGTGATATGTGAATGAGGAAGGTGTTCGTGTGTGGGTATTTTTAGTTGTTATATGGAGTTTTTGTGTTGTGTGTGTGAGATTTTCAGATCTGAAATTGGATGAATAAATAAAAAGAAAAAGTAATTAGGAAATTAAAGGGGAAGAAGATAAGGGTATTATAGTCATTTAACTTTGGCCAGGGACCAAACGTGCAACGGAAACTTGAAAATGGGGACCTCTGGTGCACTTTCAAAGTTTTAGGGACCAAATCTGCAATTTGACCAAACCACAGGGACCAAAAATGCAATTAACTCTAATTTTAATATTTAACTAGCTCACATCTTTATTATCGGAGGAGATATTATTTACATATCAAAAAGTTCATGCATACAAAAGGACAAATCTCATCAACTTATTTTTCTATTGAAAAAAATAGAGATTAATATTTTAACTGAAAATGCAGTGCATGCATTTTTTATAATTTAACTAGTTATAATTTTCATACGCGTACGATCTTTACACATGTATCAAATTTATTTTAAAACTTTAGTATAATTATACGGGTATATAAGACTTTGACACTGTTTAATGTTTTGTACCTATGATATTACATACACGGGGCTTAAAATACGAGTACAACTAAATATTATAATTTAATAAATTTGTTTTGTAGTCGTGTTTTCATTTTAATACTTATAATCTCTTGCATCTATCGATTTTTGGTATTACAAATAAATTATTTATCGTTATCCATATTCTAGTTTTTAACACGTGTACGCACAGGTTATTAAATGCGGATTAGGTTCGGATAATGACTATAACCTCTGTTGCAAAAATCGGTCTAGGCGGCCGATTAATCGCCGATTAATCGCTAGGCGGTGATTAGCCGTTCCGATTTTCATTAATCGGCCTTATTAATCTGTTACTGACAAAAATCGGATAAAAATCGAATTAATCGGCCTAGGCGGCCGATTAATCGCCAAATCGAGAAAAAATCGGATAAATCGGAAAAATCGATTCTGGTAAAATCGGCAAAATCGGAAAAAATGGGCAAAATCGAAAAAATCGCCAAATCGAAAAAATCGGCTAGATCGGCCAAATCGGGCATATAGTTTCAAAATTTTATAATTTTATATATAAAAATTCCAATCCGATTAATCCCCGCCTAACCGATTAATCGCTAGGCCATACCCGGCCGCCTAGCTACCGCCTAGCGATTTTTGCAACCTTGACTATAACTAATAATAATATTTCAACTACATTTGCTCGACTTTGAAAATGTGATCAATTTTGTTTAATAATCTTATTGTTTGAGTAGTTTAATTTGGTATTTTAACATAGTTCAAATTTATTAAATATAAATGTTCATATATGCTATAATTAATCTTGTTCATATACTCAATAACATGTAAGCGTACGTTGGTAGTGTTTTTAATATTACGATTGCTTTAATAGTAATTATTATAATTATAATACTAATTATAATAATAATTGTATTAGTAGTAGTGTATATATAGGGGCCTTTATTTTGAGAACCCTTGTTAAGTCGAACTGCGAGAACCCTTATGTACTCCTATTAATGCATATTGTGCAACATATCAATGCAACATAGCATTTTGAATTATTAAACCTTTTATTTAATCTAAAGGGTATAATAGTAAAAGTCAATTTTACATTATTTTAGGTTTTATTTATTTATTTATTTATTTATTTATTATTATTATTTATTTATTTTATTTTTTTAAACATGCATGTTTTAAAAGCGATTTAGTGCATATATGTTTTTATGAATTAATTTTATTATTTTGGTTTTTTGAATTATTTTTTCGACATACATGTTTTTCAAATGAAAAGGTGCATATGTGTTTTTATATCATGTACATTTATAACCACCAAGAACATAATGTTAAATACAAAATTCGATATAGATTGAAATACAATCAAAATACAAATTTATAATAAGAAAAAATACATGAATATAATCTATCTTTATACTTGTGCACTAACAATAATTAACGTAAACGGACATATGCGCACAAAACATATGTGTTTAAAGTTTCTCATCATATTATTTTGAACATGTGCGCATATCTTCCAAAAACATACATGCACACCTTCCAAGAACATATATGTACTTCCAGCATGTGTGCACGCCTTCAAATAACGTCACGCCTAGAAAAAATAACAGTCAAGATTAAATACTTTTAAAATAAAACTCAAGATAACATAACACACATGGACAAGCTTAAACTAACAAACACAAATAAACATGATACAAATTTTTTTATATATGCAAAACATATATAATCCAAACACAAAACATATATGTTTTATACGTAAACATATATGTTTTTATACGTAAACATAAACTAAGCATCAATCTGTTATAATTTTGTGTATAAATGTACCAGACTTAGACATAAACTCATCATCAATGAAAGATACCAAGGACAAGGGACATTATACTGAAGGCTTCCATTTAAGTGTAAAATGAAAATTGTTTATCCAAAATCTGTTCATATATAGCAAATCACATTTTTTTAATATTACATGTGATAAAATCATGGTAATCAGTTTCAAACATGCATTAAACAATGATCGTATTTACTTCCACAGTTGTGTTTCAAACTGATGTAACATTAACATAGATATTCTAAAAATAATACCTATGCAAAGATTTGCTTTCGTATTTACTTCCACAGTTGTGTTTCGAATTTAATGTGTGATAACATGCCATCAACACTCTACAAGCAGCAATAAACAAAAACATATGGCAATTATATGTCTACTTCCTCTTCTTAACCTAGTAGACATTTACATTTCTCGAAAAACATGAAAGTGGGTGAAATTTAACTTGACACTCACCCTCGAGGATATAGGAGCTTTAGGTATCACCGGGCCCAATAAACCATGAAATCCTCCATAATATATTCTCTTCTTCAACACCATATCTTAGGCATGCATGCTAATAAGCCCGTCAACTGAATGAACTACTGGTTCAACATGCTTTCTGTTGGGATATAAAAAGACAAAGTACTGAAGAATAAAAGTGCTGAAGAGTCAAAGTACTGAAGTCAAAGTATTGCTAAAGAATGAAGTCAAAGTACTGCTCGATTCATCAAAGTATCGCATGCTTAAAAGGACTGATATGCAAAATCGTTAAGGATTATCTTGTAATTCTAGAATGTTCTAAGCTTAGTATAGTATTACTTGTTGTACACGGTTTGTAATTGTAAACCGACTAGGGTTATCCTTAAGCCTATAAAAGGACCCCTAGGTTGGCATTAGAGATGTGTGTTTTAGAGTTTTAGAGAGTACGATATTAGAGTTTTAGAGTTGTTAAAGAATCTGTATAACAAGCAGGTTCTAAAGTATTAATAAAATCGTTGAAGTTAAAAGTTAATTCTTCTTAGCTTTGTTAAGTAAATTCCGCATACTTAATAGAGTTTGCTCAGTGTTTCATTGTTAGTAACTTAGGATTTATCCGAGGTTATTAAACCCTTAACAAGCTATATAAGTTAGTTTGGTTAGAGTACATCGATCCAACAAGTGGTACCGAGCTTGTGGAAACTCGACTAAGAAGAAACCCTTAAAACCTAGTTAACAACAAGCCCTAAAGATGTCGATCAAGTTGCACCACCACCATCCATCACCTCACTAAGAATACCAATCATCAAGAGGAGAGTATGATCTATGGAGTATGAAGATGAGGCAAGACATTGCTATTACGCACCATGCAATCGTGGAATGTGATTGTCAATGGTAATGAAGTTGTGGAAGAACACAGAAATTCTGGACAACCTAAACCACCTAAGGCCGTCTTGCCAGCTGCTACAATAAGGAATCAAGAAAAGGCTCTCAACATACTCTTGTCTGCTATTCCTGATGGTCACCTACTCAAATTCCATGATGCTAAGGATGCAAAACAACTATGGGATGCTCTCAAGACTAGATTTGGAGGTAATGATGCTTCCAAGAAGATGCACAGAAATCTGTTGAAGCAACAGTTTGAAACTTTCACGGTTGGTGAAAGAGAAGGTCTTGATGCTGCCTATGATATATTTCAAAATCTCCTCAGCATGCTAGAGTTATACAAGGCGGAGGTATCTGTTGAAGATGCAAATATGAAGTTCTTAAGGAGTTTGCCATCAATATGGCATGTAATTGCTACTATGATCAGAGGACAACATGGTTTGGACACTATGGACTTTGTTGATCTCTACAATTATCTGAAGGTGTATGAGCATGAGATGATTGGCCAAACAAGTTCAAAGTCTCACAGTACAGCTTTTGCGTCATCTGAAAAGAGAGGCAGTACTTCCACTAAAAGTACTGCTTACCCCACTCAAAGTACTATTGCTCAAAGTACTGCATATCCTGCTCATTCTATCACAACCATGACCAACCCCACATCATCACCAACAAACACTATCCATTCTGATGAAGTTGTATGCGTATTCTTTGCTCAGCAAGCTACTTTACCTGTTACCTATGAAGAGGACTTGTCATAAATTGAAAAGGATGCTCTTGAAGAAATTGATATAAGGTGGCAAGTTGCTATGATCACTGCAAGGATCAAGAAGTTCATGAAGAAAACAGGAAGAGGCATTGACTTCAAACCAAAACAGGGTATCACTTTTGACAAATCCAAGATTGAATGCTTTAACTGTCAAAAGACCGGACACTTTGCGAGGAATGCGGGTTTGCTAAATATCGTGAAAACAGGATGATGAAAACCTAAGCTTGAACTAAAGGAAATTCCTATTATCAAACAAAATCTTTGGTTGCTCAAGAGAATCTATCGAGGTTGACCGAGTCTTGAGTTTGATGATGAACCAAGAACCTATTGTATGGTAGCATGGAAGAATCAATGGAAAAGTTTGATTGGAGCACAACTTTTGATGAGGAACCCGGATTTTTGCTTTGGAATCCGAGATGGTTTTGGAAGCTTTGATTGGAGCATGGAGAGTGAAGATGAACTCGTTTCGATGGCTTTGGTAGCTACTTCACCAAGTTTACCCTTATCAAAAGTACTTAATGATTATGTGATGAAAGAGATAACTCGTAGAAGGGCTAGGTCCGAGTAGTCAAGTTATCAAATTACTTTAGAGTCAATGGAAGCCAAAATAATAACACATGAAAATAATGAAATGGTTTGGGCGAAAAGTATGAACAACAGATTATCGCTTAAAACTAAGTGAATGGAAGCTAGGATGTAAGATTTCTGAAATTGAGAAGCTAACTAAGGAAAGAGATGAATTGCTAGAAAAGTTTGCTGCTTGGGGACAATCTGGCCTTTCACATGTCATTTTTGTTGAAAAACAGAAAAGAGCACACATTAAGACTGGTCTAGGTTTTGGTATGGACTTTAGTAGCATAGAAGAAAACCAACCTAGTGATGAGGACCAACTTGATTTGAAGGATATAACAACTAGTGATGATGAACTCATTAACTAAGTAGACACATCTAGTAATGAGGAATCTAGTCAAACACCTCCTGAATTTAAGAAAGACAATGGTTATCATGCAGTTCCTCATCTCACTGGAAGTTTTCAACCACTTAGGGCAGATGTTTCTCGTTTTGGAGTAGACAATCTAGAATTTAGGAAAAAGCTTATTGGTCAATCTTAGGGGTGTCAATCGAGTCGTGTTCGTGCTAACCTATTCGGGTTTGCGTGTTGGCGGGTTAGGATAACCTCTACCCAAACACGACCCATTTATTAATCGTGTCAAGAAACTCAACCATAACCCACACCTGCATAACACGTGCAACCCATTTGTGACCCGTTTAACCCATTTAAGTAATAGGTCAAGTAGTAATAAAGCTGGTGGTTGGTCGATTTAACTAGTTTAAATGCAAAAAATTATATAAGGATATTAAATATGATAAGAATTACATACAAATAACTATGCGACAATTTTCTGAATTATAAGCATCAATTTTCATAATATCTAAGGTATAAAATTATAATTCACTCATACTAAGTAAATAACAAAATACATTTAATCCACATCCAACATAAAAACCATGTTATATATTTTATCTTTAAGATCTTATATACTTAAACGGGTTCACGGGTTGACCTGTTTAATACTTACTCAACCCAAACACGACTCGTTTATTAAACGGGTTAGACGGTTGACCCATTTTTGACCCAAACTGTTTATCCTCAACCCAAACCTGTATAACTTCGTGTCGGGTTCGTGTCGTTTATCATGCCGTGTCCAGAATTGCCACCCCTAGTCAATCTAAGTCTGAAACCTCAAAAGAAACAGCAGAGAAACCTAAGGAAGATGATGTTAAGAGCCAAGCAGTACCTTCAACTCAAAGTACTGCTACACGTTCAACAGTACCTTTAATAAAACCTCTTCAAAACACTGCTAAACCTTTTTGGGATAATTTTGGTCAAAATAGTTTTCATCATTCACCAAAAAGACAGGATAATTTTGGTCATAGACATAGAGGAAGCAATTTTGGGATTACAGGTCAAAAATTGTGTTTTGTTTGTTATAGTCCTGATCATTTGATTAAGAACTGTGACTTCCACTCAGAATACCTAAGTAAATTCCCAAAGAACAGATCTGCCAAACATAAGCCTAGAGAGAATAAACCTGTCTGGAATCATTCACATAGGGTTAACCATAGCAACTTCTCACAAGACTATAGGTACCCTCACCAGAGAAGACCTTTTTCAAAACCCCAAGACCTTCAAACACTTTTCAAGGTCTTCATTAAGCCAAAAACAAGACCTTCTCAAAGTCTTCGCTCGGTTTTCACCAAACACTTTTGGAATAGGAATCTTAGGAGATCTAATTACTATCAATCTAGAAGGCATTACATCTCAAAGAAAGTAGCTAGATAAAGGGACTCTACACTAGAAGTTAAAACCAAATGGGTTAAGAAGGAAAGTAATCGATGGGAACAAACAAGACTTTCATCAAGTGTGAGTGAAACAGATTTTGTTGAAAATAATAAAGAAAACTTGGATGAAAAAGAGATTTTTATTGAAAAACCAACACAAGTTTTTGAACAACCAAAGATAATTGATCATGTGCTTAAAAACAGTGGAGATTACATACTTAAAGAATTTAAGTATGTCACTCCACAAGGGGAACACAAGTCAGTAATGGCTTGGATTCATAATATTAACTAACTCTTTTATCTTTGTGCAGGGCAACCCAGAAGAGGAGCTTAAAGATCATTTAATTGTGGATAGTGGTTGCTTTGGAAGCATGACAGAGACAAAGAGATTCATTAGATTTTAGATCTTATTTTGGAGGAAGAGTTGCATTTGGGAATGATCCTAGTGGAGGAAGAATTATCGGCAAAGGAACCATCAAGGCGGGAAGCATAGATTTTGAGAATGTTCGATTCGTGAAGGAGCTCAAGTTCAACCTTTTGTCGGTCTCTCGGATCGTGACAAGAAGCACCACGTGTTATTTAATCGGCTACGTAATGTCTTATTCTTTCCCCGAATTCAAGCTTGTTGATGATAACTTGGTAATCTTGAGAGTACCAAGAACCAATGATGTGTACATGCGGATATGAAGAGTCTTCACTCTTCGGAAGAGCAACATGTTTAGTAGCAAAGGCAACACTTGAAGAAGCACATCGGTGGCATAGAAGATTGGGCCATGTGAATTTCAAGAATATCAACAAGTTGGTCAAAGGAAATTTAGTTAGAGGTTTACCTTCCAAGACTTACAAGAATGATCACTCATGTTTGGCGTGCAAGAAGGGTAACAACACAAAGCTTCATGCAAGAAGCTTGAGGAAAGAACTATTAGAGAACCTTTAGAGTTCTTTGCACATGGATTTGTTTGGACTGTTTACATTGCTAGTCTAAACAAGAAGAAGCACTTGTCTAGTTGTGACGGATGATTGCGATGATTCAGTTGGGTATTTTCTTGGGATTTAAAGATGAAACCTTTGATGCTATTTATGATCTTATAATAGCCCTTGAAAATCAACCGAGACTCAAAGTAAGAGGTATTAGATGTGATAATGGGACCGAATTTAAGAACAAGCTTATGGATGAGTTTTGTGCTAAGAAAGGAATCAAGAGGGAGTTTAGTATTGCTAGAACTCCACAGTGAGAATGGTGTTGCGAGAAAGAAAGAACAAAACTTTGATTGAAGCGGCCGAACAATGCTTGCAGATTCATTATTACCTATTCAATTTTGAAATGAAGTCGTAAGCACCGCTTGCTATGTATTGAATAGAGTATCGCTTACCAAACCTCGGATGAAGACACCTTATGAGTTGTCGATGGGAAACAAACCCAACATTCGCTTTATGAAACCTTTTCGATGCCCTCCGACTATTCTCAACACAATTGATAATTTGGGCAAATTTGATGGCAAGTCGGAAGAAGGATACTTATTGGGATCTTGCACCAATAGCAAAGGATTTAGAGTGTATAACAGGGTCACCAAAAAGGTTCAAGATTGTCTTCATGTTGAATTTTTAGAAGATCAAGAAAATCAGAAAGGTAAAGGTCCTGATTGGATGTTTGATCTTGAGGTTTTGACTCCTTCTATGAATTATGTACCTGTTATAGAAGAAAATCAAGTGGATCACAAGAAAGATGAATTACAGTACATTGTTCATGGAGTCAATATTAGACCTGATGTTGTTCCTGATGAAGAACCTATAACTGTTGAGAAGGAGAAAGGTACTGATGAGCCAAAATCTACACTGTCTGCTGAAGATCAAGCTATTCAAGATGAGCTTAATAGGATGCTTTTTCAAGATGTAGTAGCACAATCTTATGATGATGATCAAAGAAGAGCTTTGTTATTATGGGCTGTGATTTTTTAAATCCTACCTATAAATAACTACTTTCTGATTTTCCCTCTCATCTTTATTCTTATCAATCTTTTCCATTTTCTCTCTCTCTAACAATTACCTATTCATCGAATCACTCATTTTTAAAATCATCAATGGCGAACCGAAACACCGTTTCTAAACACAACATGGTGGCGAATTTGGATAAAACTGAAGCTAATGTTGCATTCCCTGACATCATTGATTTTCTCACGGGGTCTCCAATTAGTTATGCACTTTTGGTTGAACCAGATATCATTGAGCCCTGGATTCAACAGTTTTGGGCAACTGCTAGGATTAACATGGAGAATGATGATTCGTATATACAAGCTAAAGTTGCTGGAAGGATTGTGAAATTTACTGAAGCATCAATTCGTGAAGACTTGTAGGACCTTATAAATATCAACCTTATCACAAACCCAACACTTATACCACGTTAACACAAACACAAAACGTAAAGCTTAGAAATAAGATGAGAAAGATGGTGACTTGATGTTAAATTCGTGTATGATGTGAGACAAGATAAACACAAGATGTTGTATATTCCAAAGGAAAAACACACACACACACACTTTCAAGCACACCCCTCAAATGACCATTTGAGGGGTATTTATAGTACAAGACATGAAAACCTAAAAGGCTTTCCTATGGGCTTGGCTTGGGCTTTTCGTGGACTTGGGTTTGGACATGGGTTACACGCCATTATTCAATGCTAGCTTAACTAAACTAAAGCCCATTTAGCTTAGTCCAATCCACGAGCCCGTTGACTATTCTAGCACGATATCTTACACACGATACAAAGTTCCTAAAAGTGAATGACCATCACTTCTAATAAAACTATTAAGGCTAACAATCTCCCCCTAAGGGGTGGTCATTCAAATGATGCTCCACTTAATTGGGTCTTTACTTTTCTCGAGCAAGAACTTTGTGTGTAGATATTGAATAGTCTTGATTCTTTGTTCCTTCATGCTTTGTGATCAGATAATGTGGTTGTCTGCCGTTGTCAACTTCGTTGGTTAGGTATCTCCACGTCATTCCCCATTCCTTTCTCCACCATGCTCACACTTCTATTTTTCTTTTGGTTACCAATGATGTAGTTCTGGAGTCTTTAAACTTTGTAGATTCTTTGACATTGGCGAAGAATCATCTCCTTTGATTATGATGAGAACTTTCATGTGTTGTTGGTATGAGCATGTGGCGAGTCTGCACGATCCATCCGCTCCAGAGCTTCCATAAGAAGAAAACATAAAACATTGTTAGTAATAAGCGGATTCCGGCACTTACAAGTTTGAATTTCGAGGGTGTTAACAACATAGTGTGAAAACACATCTCTAATTCTCACGAGGCCGTTCTGAACTGAGTCCCACAAGTGAGATAACACGATATACCAAGTACATCTACGCTCGGATGAGTCATTGAAGTACACAAGCATCACTTCACGATCAGAGACCGCTTGAGACACACTAAGCGTAATCCACGGAGAATTACCGTGACTGCTTTGCCGTGGCTGTTGGATGTTGACCTGGCAGAGTTTCCATTCAATCATCAAGATCACGGATGTGAAACTTCTCATAAATGTTACGGCAAATTGCTAAGATCTGCAGGGACTCTATAATATATCACTTATGTCCTTATTGATGAACAACAAGCGATGTCATGTCATGTGTTCCTATGAGATCTTTGATGAATCTCGTGGCTCTAGACTCAATAGTGCATTTTGGTTTTCCCGAGCGGAGACTAGGGAGAGGGTCTCCTTCTTCAATACCAACGATCTCTAAGAGAAAGTCGATAGATTATGTAGGGTTCCCAGTGAGAATGAAACAAATCCTTTTAAGAGGAATTGAGTGGCTAGAAGGTTTAGTGCGGTGCGTCATTGGGTCCATGACGTCTTGGTCTTCAATACCGGTGTCATCTAGTGACAACCAAAGAGTATATGTATTGAACCCGCCGCCTGGGTTGAACATGGAGGGCTATTTCTTTTCACCCTTTCTTTTGCTTTTCCTTTTAATTCTTCAACCCTTCTTTCTCCTTTCTCACATTACTCCTTTTTCAATCATACCTAAGGACTTCTAATACTACACTATTGGTGATGTCCTTGGTAGATCCTCCGCTCATGGCGGATCATAGGACCGATTTCCTATCCTTAGTCACCTTATAACTCCATGACCGTCCTATTGTTGCCATAAGACCGTTTTCTTTGAAAATCTCTCGAGTGTTTATGATAGAAAACATGTTTGAGACACTTCGAGAGTTTTATATTTTCGAAACACTCCCCTTCACATGTGCTCATAAGTTTTGACGTAAATCGCACATAGAGGGTAGAGTTTGCGCGTTTGAATTGATCGACTTCAAATGAACTAGACCGATTCGAGACACGTTTACATCACTAGCGAACTAGCTTGAAATTATTACCGTCCCGGTCAAGTCCATAGAAAGTTTCTCGAGATGGTACATGATTTCTCGTCAATTCATTGGTTCCGTCTGAGTCGAGCTCATTTTGAGATTCAAATAACGATTTTGATCACATTTTAATCACGCTCTCCCCTCAAAATAGCATAATTGTGATATTTTGTTATCCACGATTAAAAATCATTTTAGAATCTTTTGGGAGACAAACGGATATGATTTAAGCAAGAATTTGGAACATTTTGTTTTATACTCCCCTTTAATAAAGCATAATCAATTAAAGGGTTTTAGAGGAGTTATCTTGAGCACAAAAAATTTTGAAAGATTTTGAAAATCTTTTGAACAATCTTGAAAAGGTGCTCAAGATGATGATGATTTCTCACCATTTTTAAATGTAGTGCATTGAAGCGTACACCTCATTTTTCGATCAAAGCACGAGTTTTGATTTGAAAATAATCAAAAGTCATCATTTCGGTCCGGTTTTCGCATCGATGTATACGAAAGCCATTTTATTAAGAAATTTTGAGAAATGACATGTTTTAGAAAACAAATTAAAGAACTCTCGCTCAACATCAGACATGCCCGTATCATTGTTGAATGACATTTCTAGATCGTCTGTAATATCGATTATACAAGAGACATGTCGTGAAGAATATTTTGTATTTTTGATTTTCTATTGTTTTGTATTTTTGAAAGATTTTATATTTTTATATTTTGCTTTTGTTGGTTTTTCAAATTTTGTATTTTGTTTTCAAAAATATTTACTGTGAGCTTTGGAAAAACATTTTCAATCGTAAGATTCGAGAAGACGTTCTAACTCCTCGTGGGTTAGGCTTAGCATTCCAATTCGTCGAACTAAATACTCAAACCTTTCTTTTGGAAGGGCTTTTGTTAATAGATCGGCGAGTTGGTAATCGATCTTCGAAGAATAATTCAACAAGCACCATTTTCGACGTACTCTTTGATGAAATGGTAGCGGACACGGATATGCTTAGTCTTTGAGTGATGAACAGATTGCATGATATGGCTATGGCACTTTTCGAGTCACAATACATAGGTATTTTATCGAAAGTAAAGCCATAATCTGTGAGTTGTGTTCTCATCCATAGAACTTGAGCACAACACGCAGATAGAGACACATACTCGCCCAATAGTTGATAGTGCGAGGCAATCTTGTTTCTTTGAAGACCAAATGACTAGCTTTTCACCCAAAATTGTGCTCCTCCGGATGTACTTTTGTCAGAACTTGATCACTGCGTGGTCCGCATCCGAAAAGGCAATTAGATCAAATCCGATTCCTTCGGATACCAAAGTCCCATGTGAATGGATGTCTTGATGCCGAAGATCCGCTTAACCTCTTTGAGGTGCGATTCGGTAGGCTTTGCTCAAACCGTGCTAATAAGCACACAAAAAATGAATATCCGGTCGACTAGCAATAAGATACATGAGAGAACCAATCATGCTCCGATATTTCTTGGATCAATAGGTTTCCCAAACAAATCGGCTCCAATTTTTGGTGATGTTACCATTGGTGTTCAATCAATCACAATTGTCCATACCATGATTTTTCAAAATCTCGCTTGTGTATTTAGCTTGATTTATAAAAATTCCACGAGGGACTGATGTATTTGTAAACCAAGAAAGAATTTTAGTTCCCCATCATGGACATTTCAAATTTGCTTTTCATGAGATTTTCAAAATGTTTTGAAAGATTCGGATTAGTGGACCCAAAGATGATGTCGCCCACATAAATCGAACAATCAAAATGTCGTTTTGCATTTTGTGTAAACAAGGTAGGATCAACTGTTCCTTTGGTGAAATTGTTTTGGATCGTGAAAGAGGACGGTTCGTCATACCACGCCTCGGAGCTTGTTTTAAACCATAGATTGCCTTTTGAGTTTGTAGACGTAGTCGGATGTTCCATGTCTATGAAGCCTTCGTCGACTCACGTACACTTCTTCTTTCGAGTTCCATTCAAGAACGCGGTCTTAATGTCCATCCGATAAACCGTGATGTTTTTGTGAGTGCATAGGCCAAGAATATCCCGACCGCTTCAAGTCTAGCTACCGCGAATGACTCTTCAAAGTCTATTCCTCTTCCCGTCTCAGTATCCTTTGGCCACAAGACGAGCTTTGTTGCGAATTACGCTCATTTCTTCATCCCGCTTGTTCTTCCATAACCATTTAAGATCAATGACTCGAACGTCAATGGGTCTTGGAACCTTTCCCATGAGTCATGTAGACGGTATTGAAGAAGTTCCTCTGCATTGCTTCTATCCATGCGGATCCGCCATTGCCTCACGAATGTTCTTGGTTCTAGATTGCTAATTGAGCAAAAGTAAATGCACAAGTCACAATCGGTGGCAAGTTGATGCCTCGTCTGAATTAGCCTTGAAGGTTCACCAATAACTTGTTCAATTGGGTGGTCTTTTGTCCACTTCGAGTAGATGGATACCGTTGGTTAAACGTATGCGAGTTAGATGGTTCTCGTAAGCATGAAGATGATTCACCGATTCCGTAGCAAACGGGTTTTCAAATAAGTCTCGCATCTAACGTTGCATCGCTACGGTTTTGGTTTTGCTCATCAACCGCGGTAGAACGGTGCAATAACTTGAGTAGATGTAGATGATGTTGATGGAGTTGGTGCATTGGTTTCGACCGTTGTAGATGCATCTTACATTGGTGGCGGTGGTAGATGATTTTGAGCGGTGCGGCGGAATGATGGTTTGATGCATTTGTCGAAGTTCCACCATAGTATTCATCGAACATTAACTCAAGAAATTCTCCTATTCTTGTTCTTTAGGATTGTCAAATGAAGTTGATTGAGCTCTTTGAGGTACGAGTCCCGAATGATGTGTCCGTAAGTCTGCCGGTTTAGTGCGGGTTCTAGAGCGAGTCTCTCGAAGCCATTATTGAAAGTTCGTCAAACGTTACATTCATCGTCTCCATGATCCTCCTTAGCCTTCGTTATACACTCTAAATGCCCTCGAGTTATCTCGAGTATCCAATGAAGATTCCAATATCACCTTTTGCTTTCGCTTTTCCAAGATCTTCTCTGTCATTCGTAGGATAGCACAAAGCGCCAAACACGTGAAAGTAAGAGATATCCGGTTTCGTTGTTCACTATTTCATATGGGGTTTTATTGAATCTTGGATGGATAAGGATCGGTTCGAGTGAAACAAGCAAAGGGCAACCGCATCACCCATAGAAATAACGGTGCACTAGAATAAATTAGCATTGTGCGAGCGACTTCCACAAGAGTACGATTTCTTCTTTCAACTACCCCATTCTCATTGTGGAGTTCTAACGGTGATGTCCGTGAGTAATTCCAACATCTTCAAAATAAGTTTTAACTCCCGATTCGTGAATTCGGTCGTTGTCCGCATTCTTACAACTCTTACGGAGCTTGAAGAAGTACTTGAATGCGTTTGAGAAGGTGATGATGATGCACGGTGCTTCGTCTTTTGATCTCGAAAACTTAACCCATGTATATCTTGAATAATCATCGGCGATAACAAGAATATACTTTTCCCATTAATGCTTTCAACTCTCATTGGGCCACATAAGTCCATGTGCAACATATGCAACTTTGCTTCCGAACTAGGTACGGTTTTGGGTTTATATGATGCTCTTTTGCTTTTTCCTTGTTCGCATGATGGACATAGGTGATCCTTGGTGTATTTGAACTTTGGAAGTCCGTTGACGATGTTGTCTTTGGCAATTTTGTTGATGGTGTCGAATTGAGATGGGATAACCGTCGTGCCACAACCGGATCGAGTTCCGATGCTCGTGTCATAAGACATATTGGTGATGAAGAGGCCATTTGGTTAATGTCGATAGCATACAAGTTTGTATCACGATTCCCGCTTAAGAGATCGCCATCCAAGTTTCTAACGGCAAGCATTTTCCTAAAAGCAACCTCTAAATCGCATCACGAATCGCCCGATCGAGAACAAATTGTGTCCCAACCTTGGACATAGTAAACCCGAGTGATCAAATAATTTCCGAACGGTAGATCTCCATAACCCATGATAGCTGCTACATGATCATTTCAAACGTCACGGTTCCCATGAATTTCAGACGAAATTGATCGCCAGCTTGATTCCCGGTCATGTGCTTGGAGCAACCCGAGTCGACGATCCAAAGACATATTTCGATAACCCGCCAATCACGTAAGAAGAAGATTTTGGAAACCGTTTGATTTTGGTTCCTTTGGGTTAGAGGTAAAATCTGATCACACTCATAGAAGTCATCTATTGAAAGACAGGTGCATCACTCATTCTTCCATTCTCGAGTGTGAAAGTTCTACCCGTGGGTTTCAAATGTCATCCCTAAAGTATACACGTTGGTTCTGTCGAGAGTGTAAAGCCTAAGTCTCGCGACTAGTCTTCCTATTCGTTTAGCATAAGTTCTTTTGGGAACATTCTTCTTAATGAAGCTTAACAATCTCATTCTTAGAAACACAATCATCATGAACATTAGTTAAAGATTTCTTTCCGATTAAACAAACAGTTCAATGATTCATTAAACTTAGCAGATTTCATAGGTTCATTACATTCGGATGAAATGTCTTTCTTATTACAAAGCGGTAAATTCCTAGGGTGTTCTTCTACTTTCTTCTCTTTATTCAAGCGACTACTCTTAGAGGCAAGCGAGACTCTATTGTTCCTTGTATTGCTCTTAGGCTTTAGTCTGCTGCTCTAGAGGTGCTTCCTAGTCCTGTAGAAGGTAAGGCACACTCATTAGGATTCACATTTTTATCTAGAGAAGTGGTTTCACTTTCCTAGTCTCTTTAGAGTGCTTTTCTAAACTTATGTCGTTTGTTCCATATGTTTTAGATGTGAGGCGATTTATTAGTGGTACTCATCTTAAAAAGTCCAGTGCTAAACTGTTGGTTTCTATAACCGCTTTTCCTTTATCAACATTTTGTTTAGGCAAGGCGGTGGAGTGACCGATTTTGATGAAACATTTTTCTCATTGACTTTTGAGGAGGCATAGAAATGTACATTTTGGTTTGAAACCGGTTTGGGAACAATTGCTTTCTCCTCGGTCAATGGTTTTGTAATCACGCTTCCACTACCTTTCCTTTTGACTATCCAACGAGCCCTCAAAAGATCATTTTAGCTTTCATGTCATTGTAGGCACGCTAATACGACAATTTGTCATACTTGCATTCCTCGCTTTACGATCAAGTTGTTTAAAATATGAGATATTTTCTTTTCAATTTTCTCAAGTGCTTTTTCATATTTTGAAACAATTTGGAGGTTTCGATCGAGTCTTTCATGATCTTCAACGTAATATGTTTGCAAAATGATGGACATAATATCGAGAGTCGAACATCTTCAAGAGAGAGTCATTTAAAGTTTCCAAAACTTTGATTTGTTCAACACGCTATTAGCTTGCTTTACTGTGGATTTATGGTCCTTGACAAAGTCGGTTGTTTCTTTCAAAACGCTTGTTCAAATGAATTACCCTTGCATCGATGGCATTCAAATGAGGGGCAATTTGAGTTTCAAAAACTTTCTTTGTTCGATGTCAAAACTAGAGAACCGGTTGTTAGGTGTAATAGTGGTTTTAGTTTTAACGAAGTCTTGAAGATCCACAATTCTAGTTTTCACATTGTCTAAAATACTTCTCGCATCACTTGTGTTAAAAGGATTGTTTGAAGACATTTGTTCAATGTTCGAAAGAGAATTTGAGACAGCAACTGGTTTTGAAACAGATTTTGAAACAGGTGTTGACTCTTTGTTTGAAACACTTGTAGTGATGGAGAACTTTGACTTTTCTTTTTGATTAACAAAAGTAATTCCGTTAATTTTGTTCCATTTGTCATAATCAATAGGTTTGATTTCGGATTCTTTTGTTTCATTTTTGATCTACTCTCCTCCAGATAGTTCCAACGTTTCAAGAGAATCACGAACAGTTATGGGTTTATGCAAAACATTTCCATTGTTTAACACATTCTTAGATTTACGAGCTTTCTTGAGGAACGAAGAAGGTCGCTACCAAGTGCCATTCTATTATTAGTATGAAAACGGATTTACTTGATTAGAAAGCATCTTGATTGTTTGAGCAGAATGACCCGCTTTTAAGAAGCAAATTTTCCAAAGTTTGGATTTTCTCATTTTATCAAGAATTTCATCAAGAAGAATCTTCTCGCTTTGAAAAATCGGTAATCAATCGCTTCTTTTCTTTTCAAGATTAGAGAACATTTCTTTTGTTTAGAAAGTTGGTTATTTAAATCGTAAATTTCCTTGTTTAAAGATTTAATTTTCAAGTTCGAATTCACATCAAGTGTGTTATACTTGATTTGCAATTCTTGTTCTTTAGAAACCAAATTTCGATAACCAATTTCTAATTCGATTCTTTGTTTTCTCGAAATTCAAAGGCTTTTATGTTCTCCTTGTAACTCTCAAGCTCGGTCAATTTGGCATTCGGCCTTAACATCGCGATTGACCTTTTAACTTTCTCAATTTCAATGCCACGCTTGTTGATTAATGATTCAAAATAAGCACGAGTTTCCTCATCGGTCTCGGTATTTTGTGCCACACGCTCCACTAGGATCCACATTTGGAGTCTCGAGTTAGTATTGCTACAACTCGGATTGTCCGTATGTATCATAAGTAGGTGCCGATGTCACGAATCTTTGTTCGTCATGAGTAAACACATCAAATATGACATTGTTATAGCATGGATCAATGATTGGTACCTCGGATACTACGTTGGCGTCATAAACAGGAGGTGAGTCCGACTGAGTCATACTTAGCTTCGAAGATTTGCCATGAAGATGCAGTTCGCATTGAGTTCCTCGAGGTCTTCCAATTCATCCACAATAGCGAAGAAATCATTTTCCTCAAGACTCAACTCAGAACCCGCAGATCTAGCTTATCTCGCTAACAGCGCCTTTCCAAGAAAATCACCATTCTTCTTGTGCGGTTTAGTGGGACGATTTCTTGCCATGTGACCCACTCCTTGACGCTTATAACACGTAACTCGATTACCTGATTCACATTTCCATAATTCCCAACGATCGAGTACAACATTCCCATTCGATTTCCAACGCTATTCCCAACATTCGACCCATCGATTACACTCGATTCGAACCGCTGACACCATGCGAAATCCAATGGCAGATCCTCGCGATTCCCAATAACTCCAACCATTTGACCTTGACGCCCATATTCACACCCGGTACCGTGCAACTTGCCTGCTCATGCAGTGTTGGATGAAATCCTTTGGTTGTTGTTAGTTGGTGTGGAATAGCGACCTCTGAATGCTTTACCCAAGAATGCAAATGCTTGTGACAAAGCTTCTTGTTCCATTTCAAGATCGCGATTCCTTGTTCTTGGTAATGTTGATGTTCGTGTGGATGGTTTTGTTGTTGAGGATGTATTGTCGCAAGTTGTTGTTAGTGGAAGATGATGAAGGTTGTTGTTGTGTATTCACCGGAGTTTGAGTCTTTGCAATGAGTGCCAATGGATCATGATTCTTTGCTAATCTTTCTTGCCCGACTTCATTCACTTCACTTGATTTTGTTTCGTAAAATCGCTGAGTTGATCAAAGTTCACTTGATGTAAGTCTTTTGTTTGGTTGACAATAGTGACATATCGCCCCATTCTTCCGGTAGATTGTTCAAGAACTTGATGTTGCTCACGATAGTTCCGGGTGTCGCCTTGTTTCGATCACTCATTCATTAAAGTGCGAAACCTTCCATAGTAGGATTCAATGGATTCTCACGAGTAGATGTAAACTTCTCCCAAGCGCTAGCAACTTGTTCTCTGTGTCTTGTTGACCAATTTACTGCTCCATGACAAAGTCGCCTAACACGTTCCCACATATCGAAGCGGTTTCACAACCGTCACAAGCAAAAGATGTCTCTTGGTAGACCCGGTTGGATAATATGAATTGCCATGTCATCTCGCTTCGACTTTCTTCCGATCCTCTTCGAGTATTCGATTCTTTTGAAGACGAAAAAATGGTGGGGTGGAGGTGTTGCATCGAGGATTCCGTGGTCTTGGACTTGTCGAGGTATGAAGGGTCCATCTTGAATGGATTTGATCATCAATTTTCCATTAGGTTTTGTCTTGATGTAACGAAGCATTCGACTTGTCCATTGAAGATAACCACCTTTTTCCAACATAGGAGGTCGGTTTTCGGCACCGGCTGCATGAATGTCTTGTTGAGTAGCCATTGATGAAGGTATGATATGATAAAGTTGATGTAGGATCGATTCAACGATAAAGGAGTTGTGGTTGATGAAGATTAAGCTCAGTTGAGGTATTTCCGAAAGTCGTGCTCAGAACTCGGTTCTTAAAAAATTTTGCCCAAAATTTGAAATTCACAATAAAATCAATTCTAAGGTCGTATGAAAATTTGAGTTATGACAATTTTGACGCAAAATTTGACCGAAAAATTTGAATTTAGGCCCAAAATTTGAATTTTGACCAAAATTTTCACAGTTAAACCAAAATTTGAATCAAGAGGGAGTTTAGTATTGCTAGAACTCCACAGTGAGAATGGTGTTGAGAAAGAAAGAACAAAACTTTGATTGAAGCGGCGAACAATGCTTGCAGATTCATTATTACCTATTCAATTTTAAATTTGTCGTAAGCTTGCTTGCTATGTATTGAATAGAGTATCGCTTACCAAACCTCGATGAAGACACCTTATGAGTTGTCGATGGAAACAAACCCAACATTCGCTTTATGAAACCTTTTCGATGCCCTCGACTATTCTCAACACAATTGATAATTTGGGCAAATTTGATGGCAAGTCGGAAGAAGGATACTTATTGGGATCTGCACCAATAGCAAAGGATTTAGAGTGTATAATGTGGTCACCAAAAGGTTCAAGATTGTCTTCATGTTGAATTTTTAGAAGATCAAGAAAATCGAAAGGTAAAGGTCCCGATTGGATGTTTGATCTTGAGGTTTTGACTCCTTCTATGAATTATGTACCGTTATAGAAGAAAATCAAGTGGATCACAAGAAAGATGAATTACGATACATTGTTCATGGAGTCAATATTAGACCCGATGTTGTTCACGATGAAGAACCTATAAGCTGTTGAGAAGGAGAAAGGTACCGATGAGCCAAAATCTACACTCTGCTGAAGATCAAGCTATTCAAGATGAGCTTAATAGGATGCTTTTCAAGATGTAGTAGCACAATCTTATGATGATGATCAAAGAAGAGCTTTGTTATTATGGGTCGTGATTTTTAAATCCTACCTATAAATAACTACTTCGATTTTCCTCTCATCTTTATTCTTATCAATCTTTTCCATTTTCTCTCTCTAACAATTACCTATTCATCGAATCACTCATTTTAAAATCATCAATGGCGAACGAAACACCGCTTTCTAAACACAACATGGTGGCGAATTTGGATAAAAGCTGAAGCTAATGTTGCATTCCCTGACATCATTGATTTTCTCACGGGGTCTCCAATTAGTTATGCACTTTTGGTTGAACCAGATATCATTGAGCCCTGGATTCAACAGTTTTGGGCAACTGCTAGGATTAACATGGAGAATGATGATTCGTATATACAAGCTAAAGTTGCTGGAAGGATTGTGAAATTTACTGAAGCATCAATTCGTGAAGACTTGTAGGACCTTATAAATATCAACCTTATCACAAACCCAACACTTATACCACGTTAACACAAACACAAAACGAAAGCTTAGAAATAAGATGAGAAAGATGGTGACTTGATGTTAAATTCGTGTATGATGTGAGACAAGATAAACACAAGATGTTGTATATTCCAAAGGAAAACACACACACACACACTTTCAAGCACACCTCAAATGACCATTTGAGGGTATTTATAGTACAAGACATGAAAACCTAAAAGGCTTTCCTATGGGCTTGGCTTGGGCTTTTCGTGGACTTGGGTTTGGACATGGGTTACACGCCATTATTCAATGCTAGCTTAACTAAACTAAAGCCCATTTAGCTTAGTCCAATCCACGAGCCCGTTGACTATTCTAGCACGATATCTTACACACGATACAAAGTTCCTAAAAGTGAATGACCATCACTTCTAATAAAACTATTAAGGCTAACAAGACTCATTATTTGATGATGCATAAGGGGCTATTCGATTTGATAAACAGCTTCTTTGGGATACGTTGCGTGATATTGGATATGAAGGGTCTTTAACAGAAATGACATTCAAGAAGCCCTTATTTAGTCCGCATTGGAAGTACTTGGTTCATGTTCTTCTTCATTGTATCAGTTCTAAGAGTACTTAATGGGAGCAGTTTGGTTCTAATATAGCATCTGCACTAGTGGGATTGGCTACAAATCGTATCTTCAATTTTTCAAGGCTAATTTTAGATGGTATGCTATCTCACATCTCTCATGGATCACGCTGGTTGATGTATCCAAGATTTATTCAAGTCTTCTTGAATAAACAACTTCCAGATGTACCAAAGCCTTAGAGTCTATTACCTGTTGTGGTACAACCGGCCAAGATCTTCACCTTCATGGCTAGGAAGAGTGATTTGTTTACTGGAAGGAACACTCCATTGACTACTTCAATGATGGAGATTGTTCAAGAAATTCGAGATGAGGCTGCAACTAGTGATGAAAGAGAAGGTACTGCTTCAACTCAAGGAACTGCTTCTCAAGGTACTGATGTAAATGAAGGTACTGCAGTTTCACCTACCTCATCTCATCATGCTACTCCACCTATTCAGTCAGAACCAAATATCCCTATTCCCTCATCATCCTCTAGCGGAGATGCAACTGATATACCCTCTGGAGGATTAGTACTGGATAATTATATTCTGACAAGGGAGCTAGTCAGATTGAAGAAATTAACTGAGGCTCAAGCTGCACAGATAGCACAATTGAAGACCAAGTTTAGAAGACTTAAGAGGTCTGTCTGGCTTTAATCAAACATAACAGATTATGGGTCAAATCTGAAAAGAAGAAAAGAAAGCATTTTAAGAAGGCTTCTACAGGCAAAAAGGTTCACCAAAGAATCTTCTATCCAATTGGGGAGGAATATAGAGCAAGAGAATTTGAAAGAAGATGTGAATTTTATGAAGAAAAGAAGATGAACCTCAAAGCATCAAGCACGTGTTAATATTGAAAGTATCGAGCTCGAAAGAACCGGAGTTCAAAGAACTGGTGTTCAAAGTATCGATGATCAAGGTGTCACGATCAAAGTACCGGTCTTCAAGAAACTCATAGACAAGAACCGATTACATTAAGAACTTTGAATTTTGATGAAGAAGTTGGTCCTTCCACTATTATACAAGAAGAGGAAGTCGATACACCAAAAGTAGTGCACACCGCAAGTGATGATGAAACCAGAGTGAAATATTACACAACTTATCAAGACCAAGAGGTGTTAGCATTCCGTGAGTTCTCAAGAACAACCACAAGCTTCTCAACCAGCTTTAGATCCAAAAGATAAAGGTAAAGGTAAACTGTGGAAACAAAGAAGAAAAAGAAGCTAACTTTAGCGAGATAAGAGCAATTCAGTAGCCAAGAATGAAGAAGTCGCTAGGGAATTACAAGCTAAGTTTGATGTCAAGTTGTTCTTTGTACTGATGAAGGAGACAAAAGGGAGAAGAAAGTAAAACTACAAATTCAAACTTTTACAATTTTAGCTTTTCCTTAAAATAATTTTATGTTTTGTCATCAACAAAAGGGGAAAATGTTAATACAAATAAGCCGTAAAGGTTTATTTATATTTTACGATCTTCTAATGTTTTGTCAATAAAAACGTAAAATCATTTTAACGAAACAAATAGAATACGAAAATAGTTTGAGTTAATAGTTTCTAACACACTTACGTTTTCATAAAACACTAAAACAAGTATAAGTGATTTTATGATTTAGATATATATGTACAACAACTAATGTTTACATATTGGGTTAGCAGATATGATGCGTGCAAACAAATCAGTTAAATCACACAAGCCTACCACTCAGAAATGGCGGATCGTAATCGCCTTAAAACCGCTCAAGCACGAATGCAATGAAGATCCGGGAGTATAGTGTTTCCCGGTCGTTATGTCCCAAATGAGCTATGCAATGAATTATCAAACGTAAAGTGATCGGAAATTTGAATGTAAAGGGATTTTGAATGATATTATAACTACAGAAAAAGCCAACAAATTAAAACGGCTTAAATGCAAATTAAAGGAAATTAAAAAGATAAAATCTATTAAATAAACGCTATCACTATATTTAAAATGATGTTTTTGTTTTTATGTTTTTACAAATCTGAAATAAAAATCTACGTGACGTACAAATTAAAAAGTGAAACTTACACAATATTAAGCCTAAAAATATGAAAATGATATTTTTACAAACCTAATGATAAAAGAAAATATTTAGAAAAAGAAAATTATTTTTATAACTAATTAATTAATTATTATTAATTAAAACTATTTTTAACTATTAAATAATTACCTAAAATACAAGAAAATAGGAAATAAAGCTAGAAAATAAAATTAAGACTTATAAAATCTAAAATATCAAAATAGAATTTTCAAAACTATTTTTATATTTTTCGATTATTTTTCTATTTTTATGAATTAAAAACTATTAAAAACTATTAAAAACTAATTAAATAGCTTAAAAATACAAATTTAACTAAGAAAATCTAGAAAATATTTTTTGTCTTTTTATATTTATCTAAACTTAAGAAAATTGAAAATTATTTTTTGAACCTTTTCTTAATTTTTGTATTTAAAGCTAATTAAAAAGTGCTAAAAGTGATTTAAATTAAGAAAAATAGCAAACAAGCTTAGAAAAATCTGAAAATTTCAGGAAAACTCTGAAATAATATTAGGAATATAAGAAAAATGGAAAAACAGGTACTTATGTGTGGAATTATGGAACTGATGTGTAAGTGCTTATTGAAATAAGCACTTGAATAAGCAAATGAGCACCAATGTGAACCAACTGTTAACAGAAGCTTAAATATGCTAAAAGAACTAAAATGAAACAGGAATCAACAAGCTAATACCACAGAATTGCAATCAAGCACAGATTTGATGTTTGAGCTTTTTGCTTAAAAACAGATTTTGGGTACCAACTTTGGGCTTGTGCACAAGACTAAAAATAAGCTAAAAAGGAAAAACAGAAATTGGAACTTAATCTAGACCTGGGTGAGAGTATCTAAACCAAAAATCAGACCATGACTATCTCTTATGATCCCCGTGCAACCTTGCACAAGATCTGAGAAAACTCAAGTTTTCGAGATCGGTGAGCAGGCACTTATGGCCTAAAGAAGAAACGATTTGAGGCCTTTAACAAAATTGTAAAATTCCACAAAAATGCTTATAAGTAAAAAGACCAGGTTAAGTTTCTAAAATGCCAAATCTCACTGAAATTGGCTTAAAGATGAACTCATGAAAATTCCTTGCTTTTGGGCTCAACACAGATTTTTGCAATTTTGACTTTTTGACAAGAATGATGAACTTTGACCAAAATGGATTTTGAATCCAATTTTATGACTGATGTTGATGTTATATGATGTAATGAACCTAATGCAATCAATGTTAATGAATTCTAAACACAAAACAATGATTTGCGATCCTAAAATCACAATGAGGCGAGCGCTGAGAATGATTATATCAAATGTTGACTTTTAGTGCTTGCAGACCAATTTATTGATCAAGTATGCTCAAATGAGCTTAAGAAACATGAACTAACAATAAGCAACCACCGACTAAGCCTTAAGGGCGGTTTAAGCTTAAGAACCAAACACCCTTAATCAATTGTTTTGAAAATGAAACCGAGCTAAACCCCGACCAAACTTGTATCGTTGATCAAACTACATTCTTATATCCCGAATACATCTTTCTAAACAGATATGCACCAGTTTTAAATCCAAATAAAGAAAATGCAAAGAAACTAGAAATTTACTCACAAAGGGTCCTTAGCCACTATGGCTTGAAACATGTGAAACAAAGAACCACTATCCTAAATATCAACCCAAATGAATCCAAAGCAACCCATTTCCAACTGCATCAACCCAATTCCAACTGCATTTCCAATTTTAGCCCCTAGTTGACTTTTGTTGACTAATTTACAAACTTGCTAAACACTTGAACTAAAGCTTACAAAAAGCTATGATAAGCTTGTGTAAGCTTATTAAAACTGAGAAATAAGCTTATTGAAGCTTGGTTGTAAGAGATAAAAATTGAGATTTTCAACAGTGGACAATAAAGATCAATTGTAAACATAAACTGAAATTAATGCTTAAAATGAGTTTCAATACTCTTCAACACTTAAGTTTGATACAAATTAACAAAACATAACAGGTTTTACATTAATTTAAAGATGCTAAATTAAAAACGACATTTTAAGATAAAAATAAAACTACAAGACTCTCTTTTGCTTCCTCTCTTGCTTCCTTCTTATACCCAAAGTATTTCTCTCTCTATTCTGATCAAATCCCACCAAATTCTTGACCATTGGATTGCTTAGATTCATCATGGCCGTTAAAACGGATTTTGGCGCCAAATCTTTCTTTTGACAATTGGGGTTGAGTGAGGAGGGGGGATATGCATTAAATGCTATTTGGATGTTAGTTGGAGGTGGGGAGACATGGTGGAGTGGAATGGAGGAGGGGGATGGGATATGGCTTGTTGCAGGTTAGCAGGTGGGAGTGGAGACTTTAAGGCGCCAAGTTGGTTTGACCAAGGGGGTTTGACCGGTGGCTAATAATACATGGGGTCCAAAATTCAATTTGACAGGGTCCAAAATTCATCGACCGTGCCAAATGGGGTATTAAAGGGTTTAAATGATAGGGACCTTGGTGTAAATTCTGAAACTTGAGGGTCTAAGTCGCCAATTCGAAAAGTTGCTTCAAGGGTTAAAAGTGACAAGCTTCCATAATACAAGGACCAATCTTAACATTTTTCAATTTTCCAGGGGCCATTTCTGCCAATTTTCAAAATCGAAGGACTAAACTTGTAATTTTCTCAAACTTTTTGTATTTTTCACCAAAGGACTTAATTTGACAACTTTTGATTTTAAAAGGACCTTTGGTGACTTTTCTTTGAAATTTTGACTTAGGGACTATTTTTGACAATTTTAGAAACTGGGGGACTGAAGCGCCAATTATGCAAACTTTGCTCATTTTTCATCCGATTTTAAACATTTTGCATCCAAACATATAAAATGCAAATTTTGGAATATTTTCAGATTTTGATGCATTTCGAGCATTTTAGATGTTTTGCGCTCAGATTGACTAAAAATGATGAGTATTTACACACTCATCAATCCCCACACTAAACTATTGCTAATCCCTAGCAATCTTTGAGAAAACTTAATGGATTTGAATCTCTTTACCAAAAGCCATTACTTCGAGTAGCCAAATGTTTCAGTTCAAGTAAGAACCATGGTACACCGATAACCATGTGATTTTGAGCAAACCACCGCTTTCAACGGTTTTGATTTGTCTTTACCAAGCCGCTTGCTCGGACTAGCCAACTCTTAGATAAATTATCAATATTATCTTTGGTGAGCCGATTACCAATTATGGATTTTCCATCGCCTTTACCACAAGCCATAAACTTGCGGGCTAGCCAACTCTTCACTTTTAGGATATGGTGAAATAATACCATACAATTTTGGGCAAATTGCAAGTCAGTAAACGGATTTGAGATATCTTTACCAAGAGCCTTTTGCTCTCGGATTAGCCAATCCTTTTGTCTTTTAGACAAGGCGGATCGATAACCAAATGAGAAAGTGTAAAACACTTACTCCAAAAAATTTTTGGCCAAAACGGGAATTAGGCGGTATAATTACATGATAAATTGTGAGAATTCCCCCACACTTAGAAATGAATATTGCCCTCAATATTCAAAGTACCGCGGTTATGCCGAAACCGAGAACGTAAAGGGAAATACTACTACCATTATTTAGAAAGAAGATTTTTTTTTTTTTTTGAAGACTTATATACAAAACATGTGGGCAACCCCCCACACTAGGGTGGTAGAAAGAGGTAAGAAGACATAAATATGGGTGAAAACCCATATAGCATGCTATTGTTTTTGATTACCGAGTCGCTAGCTTGACTCAATCCCGCATTCATTGGTTCATGGGAAAGTTTGTAAATGGGACAACCATGGATGGAATGTCCTCTCCAAAATAATGCTTCACTCGATGACCATTCACTTTAAAATTAGGACCATCGGGTTGAGATAACTCAATGGTACCATAAGGATAAACCTTGGCGATAGTAAATGGACCGCACCAACGGGACTTGAGCTTTCCGAGAAAATCTTTAATCTTGAATTGAAAAGAAGGACTCGATCACCAACGTTGAAAACGCGGTTCTTGATTTTGAGTCATGAATCTTCTTTGTCTTTTGCTTATAGATCAAAGAGTTCTCGTAAGCTTGATCACGAGTTCACTTAATTCATTCATTTGAACTTTCCGATGATCACCACCGTCTCGAATATCAAAGTTAGCATGCTTCAAGGCCCAAGATGCCTTGTGCTCGAGCTCAACCGGTAGATGACATGCCTTCCGCACACCACCAGATGGAGTGCACCCGATGGGTGTTTTGTAAGTCGCACGGAAGGCCCGTGAGTGCGCCATCTAACTTATCTCGACCAAGAGGCACGGTTTTCACCAACCGCCCTCTCAAGAATTCTTTTATCCCTGTTAGAAACTTACACTTGCCCACTTGTTCGGGGTGGTACGCAGAGATAGACGGTGAGTTACACCATACTTTTGCATGACTCTTTCAAATTGGTCATTGCAGAAATGCGTACTACGATCACCGATTATGGCTCGTGGAGTTCCAAACCTAGCAAACAGAGATTTCAAGAATTTCACAACAACTCGGCATCGTTGGTGGGTAAAGCCTTAGCTTCAACCCATTTTGACAAGTAGTCAACGCCACGAGTATGTATTTGTTACCACGGAAGAAGGAAATGGTCCCATAAAGTCAATGCCCCATATGTCAAAAATCTCACACACTTGAATGGCGCTTATGCATTTCATTCCTTTATGAGATATTCCGTGACGCTGACAAGCGTCACAGTTTTGACGAATTCATGGGCATCCTTGTAGATTGTGGGCCAATAGAATCCGGAATCAAACACCTTCTTGGCGGTGTAGTTGGGGCTATGATGTCCCCAAGAGGTCCGTAATGGCAAGCCTTGAGAATGTCAATAGCTTCCCGACCATACACACATCGCCGGATGACTTGATCCGCACAAATTTTAAACAAGTAGGGTCGTCCCGTAAATAATGTTTCACATCTTTGAGAATTTATTTTTCTCGCTGGACGACATCCTTTCACCACAAAGTTACCCGCATGGTAATTTGCAAAGTCAAGAAACCATGGGGTAGAAGAGTCTCCACGAAAAGAAACCACATTGAGTGTTTCGAGAGGAAATGTTTCATTAATTTCCTTTTTCTAACACATCCCGGTGAGGGTTCTCTAATCGATAGATGATCGCACCAGGTTCTCACCTTTTTATCACGGATGATGATATCAAATTCTTGTAGGAGGAGAACCCAATGGAGCAATCTCGGCTTTGCATCTTGTTTTGCAAAGAGATATTTGAGTGCCGAGTGATCCGTATACACCACGCATTTGGTCAAGATCAAGTATGGTCGAAACTTTTCAAACGCATACACCACGCCTAATAATTCTTTTTCAGTAGTGGTGTAATGGGTCCGAGTCACCATCATTTTGCTTGCGTAGTGGATTGGCTGAAAATGCTTAGTTTTTCGCTGCCCCAAGACCGCACCGATAGCAAAATCACTTGCATCGCACATGAGCTCAAAGGGTAAATCCCACTGGGGCAACTAGAATGGGTGCTTCAGTAAGCTTTTTCTTAAGTGTTTCAAAAGCTCGATGCACTCGGAGAAAAGATAAAAGGAGCATCTTTTTCGAGAAGATGGGTCATGGGTCGAGCGATTTTAGAGAAATCTTGGATGAATCTACGATAGAACCCGCATGACCTAGAAAACTCCTAATACCTTTGACGGTAGTAGGATGAGGTAGTTTAGCAATAACATCAACTTTTGCTCTATCTACCTCAATCCCGTTTGGAAATCTTATGGCCAAGGACTATGCCTTCTTTGACCATAAAGTGGCTCTTCTCCCGCTTAGACATAGATTGGTGTCTTCACACCGCTTTAACATTTTGTCTAAGTGGGAGAGACATGAATGAAATGAGTCCCCAATGACCGAGAATTCATCCATAAACACCTCCATAGTTTCCGATCATGTCGTGGAAAATGGCCATCATACATCGTTGGAACGTGCCAGAGCATTACATAGGCCAAAAGGCATACGTCAGAGGCAAACGTCCCGTATGGGCGGTGAATGTGGTCTTTCTTGATCCAAATGGATCAATGGGATCAGTAACCCGAGAAACCATCAAGGAAACAATAGTACTGCTCCCTCGCTAATCTCTCAAGCATCCGTCCATGAAGGGTAGAGGAAAATGGTCTTTACGGGTGGCTTCATTTAACTTACGATAGTCAATGCACACACGCCATCCCGTAACCAATCGAGTTGGAATTAACTCGCTTTCTTCATTCGTGACAACAAGAATGCCACCCTTTTTGGAACGCAATGAATTGGGCTAACCCAAGGACTATCGTAGATAGGGTAAATAAACCGCATCAAGAAGTTTGAGAACCTCTTGTTTGATAACCTCATGAATCTTAGGATTCACCCTTCTCTCGATGTTGGATCGCCGGTTTGAAGTCATCCTCCATTAAGATTTTGTGAGTACAAAACTCGTGGTTGATACCTTAATATCGGAGAGTTTCCAAGCAATTGCTTGCTTGTGTGACTTCAAGACCTTTATGAGAGCGCTTTCCTCCTCGCTTAAGTCTTTAGCAATTATGACGGGTAATTTATCATCACCTCCAAGAATGCATACTCAAGATGAGGAGGTAGGTCCTTAAGTTCAACCTCGAAATGCTTCAAAGAGATGTTTGCACCGATTTGATTTCCTCAATTGTGATTTCTTTCGAGGAGTGAAGGTAATGGATCTTCATTAAGCAATTGCTCAAGATAAAGGATATCCCCATCCGAATCATACACACCATCAATTCCAGCGTAATTGACTCATCAAGAGCAAGAAATTCATCGATCTCTTCCAAAGGAAGTCACCTCCCTCAAACGGAGTGAGAGACGGGAAGAGTCGGCAATGATAGGTCGAGAAGATGTGGTGGAATCGGATTCTCACCACGTAATTATGAAGATAACCAAGAAACTCTTGAGAGTACTCCTCAAGCAATATCAATTAAATCGACTCGATTAACCGATTCAAGTCATAATTTGAGGAGTACCTCAAGTTTGATCGAGGTTAAAAGTAATGCTTCATTACCCACACGTAAAGTGATTTCTTGCTCAAATACATCTATGAGAGCACGCCCGTTCTCGTGAATCCTCGTCCAACAATAAGAGGAACCCGATGATCGGCATCGAAATCAACAACCACAAAATCACCGAAATGGAACTTTCCTACTTTCACGAATACATCCTCGGCGATGCCAAGAGGACGCGAGATAGAACGATCCGCAAGCTCGAGAGTCATGCGTAGGAATAAGTTCCTAAGAGAAAGTTTCTTCCACATCGAATACGACATCGATTGATGCTTGCACCAAGATCGGCAAGGACAAAACATTCAATCATCCTGTGAAAACACAAGGAAGAAGAAATTTTCCGGATCTCCTAGCTTCTGGAAGCTTTAACAAGACCGCGAGCAATTCTCATTCAAAGGAGTCTTAGCCATCTCAAACAAATTTTTCCTTGTTGCTCAACATGTGTTTCGTAGTAGATGCAACTTGGGCATCAACATGATAGCATCCACAAAGCTTATGTCAAAGTGAAGTTCTTGGAAAATTTGAAAGAATTTTTCCATCCGATGACTAGCTTTCTCGCGGAGCTTTTTCTCATGTAACCGTGAGGGTAAGGAATAGAAGTTTTGATTTAGGGTTACCAACCGGAGGTTCAAAACAACCTGTGTTTGGTATTGGGTTTGGGACAACTCGAGGATGGATGATCGGTACTTCCGTTATTAGTAGGAAGTTCCTTGTCCTTTGTCGCCTCGTGTTCGCTTCCACTACCTTCGGGAGAGAAGAAGAAGAGGTAGTAGGAATAGTGGGTCCAAAGATAAGAAGCACCACTGGGTTGTGATCGCTTTGCATCGCCTCCTGATTAGCGATCGTATTGCTAGGTAGAGTACTTGAGCCCGAGGGTCGATCATTTAAAGACTTCTTGATGTCGAAATTTGGTCGACCAACAACCGATTCATTTCTCTCGATTTCATGAATTGTTTCAACAACTCATCGATGATGGTCCGCTTGGAACAATGGCTTGAGTTTGCACAGAAAATTCGGCCTCTATTGTTAGGATTAGGCCTTGATTCCGAAAATTTCCTTGATTGTTTGCATGAAAATACCTCGGTTGAAATTTCCCGACTGGTTTCTATTGAAATTTCCTTGATGTTAGAAATTTTGATTCGATTCGAAAACCGTTGTTTGGATTGAAATGACCTTGGTTGTGGAAACCTTGGTTTGGTCTATTCTCGATTCGATTACGGTTTTGGTTTTGATTGAAACCGGAGGTCCGTAGTAGTGGTTAGACGGTGGTTCGGTCTGTGAGCACGATATTGATTGCCTCCCGATTAGACATCCCGCCACAAAGATTGGCTTCAAAAGGGTTACCATCGGTGGGCATACAATTATAATAAGCATGGGGCCACCACAGTAACACAAACTTCCACTTTCTTAACTTCAGCAGAGGTGAAGTTTGTGGAAAGAGACTTTCTTCCGGTTGGAGAGAACCAAAGCTTGAATAGCTTCGTGAGTTTATCAATCTTAGCATCGGTGCTAGATTGACTCACGGGCGATGAAGAAGAAGAAGGACCAACACCGACTTGGGAAACAACAGCTTGCTTCGTGCAAGGCGGACTTTAGACTTGTTTTCGATAATCGCTAAAGCTTCTTTGACAGCTTTGTTTAGGAAATTTCCTCCGCGGAGGAATTGAGAGAATCTTGATCGATTGACTCACCCATTGTAGAAAGTATCGAGTTGCATTAACTCGAGAAACCGTGGTGAGGACATTTGCGAAGCAATTCCTTGAAACGATCCCACGATTCATCAAGGATTCATCAAACTTCGAGTGAATTTGATGATTTCATTTTAAGACTCGTGGTTTTGGAAGGTGGATAGAATTCATTCACAAATTTCTTCACCGATCTTCCCATGTCTCAATAGATTGAGGGGTTGTTTTCAAGCCAAACCGCTTGCCCTCAAGAGAAAATGGGAATGTAAGAAGCTTAACAAAGATCGTAGGGACATTCTTATACTTGATGGTAGATGCAATCTTGTTAAACCATCTAATATGAGTACGAGGATCATCCCGCCAAAACCGTAGAACCGATTTGAGGTTACAAGATTCAAGAACCCGGTCTTGAGTTCAAAATTTTCACCACGATGGTCGGTACAACAATAGCATCTCCATACCCGCCGATGGTGCCTGGAGAAGCTCACACATAGGCGCTCTTCCGCCATGATAACGGAAGTAGTGTGAGCAACCGATCTCGATCCGATCGATGGAGTAGAAAGTTCACGAACACGCCTTCTTGGAATCTTGACAAGCTCACGAAATGGGCTTACAGATCTAGAAGAGCGAAAAGATACACTAGAGTTAACTCTAAGGAAACTCGAGTTAAGGAGAGAAATGGAATTATGAAAATCTTTCGATGAGAAAGAGAATTATGAAGATGTTTATAAAATGAAGTAGAAGAATCTTTATGGGTTTTCTGCTTTCGACAAGTAGATATCACAACAAAATCAATTAACACAAAATCGAGGCAAAACAACAAAGAACTTAACCAATAATCACAATATGAATGGCTTTTTGAAAAGGTACACCAATCACAAAGACACAAAGGCAAGTTTTAAATCTTTAGTTCGGAACTTATTATGGTCGCACCCTCGCTAGGTAGTGCACCGCCTTTGGTTTGCGGTGGTAATCTTTAAGTTGTTATTTATTAAAGAAAACGATTTAATCTTTTGTATTTTTATTTTTGATACATATATAGAAACAAAAGAAAATATTTTGTGTTTTGTACGTTGATGTTTTGGGTTTTGGATTTTTATAAGAAAATATGGATATATATATAGATAGATATGGATGATATGAACAAATGAGTGAGTATTCAAACAATTAATCATAGACGAAGACAATTAGCACACCCCGCAATGCGCTTAAAAATTTGATGCGTACAAACAAATAAGCTAAATCACACAAGCCTACCACTTGTGAATGGTCGACCGTAATCGACTTAAAACCGCTCAAGCACGAATGCAATGAAGATCCGGGAGTATAGTGTTTCCCGGTCGTTATGTCCCAAATGAGCTATGCAATGAATTATCAAACGAAAGTGATCGGAAATTTGAATGTAAAAAGGATTTGAATGATATTATAACTACGTAAAAGCCAACAAATTAAAACGGCTTAAACGCAAATTAAAGGAAATTAAAAAGATAAAATCTATTAAATAAACGCTATCACTATATTTAAAATGATGTTTTGTTTTTATGTTTTACAAATCAAATAAAAATCTACGACGCATAAATTAAAAAGTGAAACTTACACAATATTAAGCCTAAAATATGAAAATGATATTTTTACAAACCTAATGATAAAAGAAAATATTTAGAAAAAGAAAATTATTTTTATAACTAATTAATTAATTATTATTAATTAAAACTATTTTAACTATTAAATAATTACCTAAAATACAAGAAAATAGGAAATAAAGCTAGAAAAATAAAATTAAGACTTAGAAAATCTAAAATATCAAAATAGAATTTTCAAAACTATTTTATATTTTTCTGATTATTTTCTATTTTTATGAATTAAAACTATTAAAAAATAATTAAATAGCTTAAAAATACAAATTTAACTAAGAAAAATCTAGAAAATACTTTTTGTCTTTTATATTTATCTAAACTTAAGAAAATTGAAAATTATTTTTTGAACCTTTTCTTAATTTTTGTATTTAAAGCTAATTAAAAGTGCTAAAAATGATTTAAATTAAGAAAATAGCAAACAAGCTTAGAAAATCTGAAAATTTCAGGAAAACTCTGAAATAATATTAGGAATATAAGAAAATGGAAAAACAGGTACTTATGTGTGGAATTATGGAATCGATGTGTAAGTGCTTATTGAAATAAGACTGAATAAGCAAATGAGCACCAATGTGAACCAACTGCTAATGTAAGCTTAAATATGCTAAAGAACTAAAATGCAACAGGAATCAACAAGCTAATACCACGTAATTGCAATCAAGCACGATTTGATGTTTGAGCTTTTGCTTAAAAATGATTTTGGTACCAACTTTGGGCTCATGCACAAGACTAAAAATAAGCTAAAAAGGAAAAACAAATTGGAACTTAATCTAGACCTGGGTGAGAGTATCTAAACCAAAAATCGACCATGACTAGCTTTATGATCCCCTGCAACCTTGCACAAGATCCGAGAAAACTCAAGGTTTATCGAGATCGCGAGCAGTGGCACTATGGCCTAAAAGAAGAACAGATTTGAGGCCTTTAACAAAATTGTAAAATTCCACAAAAATGCTTATAAGTAAAAATACCAAAGTTAAGTTTCTAAAATGCCAAATCTCACTGAAATTGGCTTAAAGATGAACTCATGAAAATTCCTTGCTTTGGGCTCAACATGATTTTGCATTTTGACTTTTGACAAGAATGATGAACTTTGACCAAAATGGATTTTGAATCCAATTTATGACCGATGTTGATGTTATATGATGTAATGAACCTAATGCAATCAATGTTAATGAATTCTAAACACAAAACAATGATTTGCTAATCCTAAAATCACAACAAAGGAGCGCTTGAGAATGATTATATCAAATGTTGACTTTTAGTGTCATAGCACCCAATTTATTGATCAAGTATGCTCAAATGAGCTTAAGAAACATGAACTAACAATAAGCAACCAACGACTAAGCCTTAAGGGCGCTTTAAGCTTAAGAACCAAACACTCTTAATCATCGCTTTGAAAATGAAACCGAGCTAAACCTCGACCAAACTTGTATCGTTGATCAAACTACATTCTTATATCCTAAATACATCTTTCTAAACAGATATGCACCAGCTTTTAAATCCAAATAAAGAAAATGCAAAGAAACTAGAAATTTACTCACAAAGGGTCCTTAGCCACTATGGCTTGAAACATGTGAAACAAAGAACCACTATCCTAAATATCAACCCAAATGAATCCAAAGCAACCCATTTCCAACTCGTGATCAACCCAATTCCAACCGTGATTTCCAATTTTAGCCCCAGTTGACTTTTGTTGACTAATTTACAAACTTGCTAAACACTTGAACTAAAGCTACAAAAGCTATGATAAGCTTGTGTAAGCTTATTAAACCGAGAAATAAGCTTATTGAAGCTTGGTTGTAAGAGATAAAAATTGAGATTTTCAACAATGGACAATAAAGATCAATTGTAAACATAAACTGAAATTAATGCTTAAAATGAGTTTCAATACTCTTCAACACTTAAGTTTGATACAAATTAACAAAACATAACAGGTTTTACATTAATTTAAAGATGCTAAATTAAAAACGACATTTTAAGATAAAAATAAAACTACAAGACTCTCTTTTGCTTCCTCTCTTGCTTCCTTCTTATACCCAAAGTATTTCTCTATTCGATCAAATCCCACCAAATTCTCGACCATTGATTGCTTAGATTCATCATGGCCATTAAACGGATTTTGGCGCCAAATCTTTCTTTTGACAATTGGGGTTGAGTGAGGAGGGGATATGCATTAAATGCTATTTGGATGTTAGTTGGAGGGGGGACATGGTGGAGTGGAATGGAGGAGGGGATGGGATATGGCTTGTTGCAGTTAAGAAAGGGAGTGGAGACTTTTAGGCGCCAAGTTGGTTTGACCAAGGGGTTTGACCGGGCTAATAATACAACGGGGGTCTAAAATTCAATTTGACAGGGTCCAAAATTCATTGACCAGGCCAAATGGGGTATTAAAGGGTTTAAATGATAGGGACCTTGGTGTAAATTCTGAAACTTGAGGGGTCTAAGATGCCAATTCTGAAAAGTTGCTTCAAGGGTTAAAAGTGACAAGCTTCCATAATACAAGGACCAATCTTGACATTTTTCAATTTTCCAGGGGCCATTTCTGCCAATTTTCAAAATTGAAGGACTAAACTTGTAATTTTCTCAAACTTTTTGTATTTTTCACCAAAGGACTTAATTTGACAACTTTTGATTTTAAAAGGACCTTTGGTGAGTTTTCTTTTGAAATTTTGACTTAGGGACTATTTTTGACAATTTTAGAAACTTGGGGGACTAAACTGCCAATTATGCAAACTTTGCTCATTTTTCATCTGATTTTAAACATTTTGCATCCGAAACATATAAATGCAAATTTTGGAATATTTTCAAGATTTTGATGCATTTCGAGCATTTTAGATGTTTTGCGTCAGATTGATTAAAATGATGAGTATTTACACACTCATCAACATACTTAAACTAAGTATACAAAATGGGTAAAACATTTAAATACTAAAATGGGTAAAAACTAGCAAATGGTATTGACCCATAACCCATGGTTTTATATATACCACTTAACCAAGTTCATTGTATTCTTAAGATACATTGTATCTAGAAAGAAAACCATGGATCAATCCATAACCCATGACCCATGACCCATAACCAAAAATACCCATGGGCAAAGAGGAGCTTCATGGATCCCCTGGCTTGTGCTAGCCGGATCCCAAGTGGAAGGAACTGTGGATCCGGGAACAAGAGAGAATTTTCTATATAAATAGAGAACCATTTCTTCCTTTCTATTCATCACTTAACACACATACTTCCCCAAGTATTATAACCCTCTAACCTCATATCCAAGTGATCTATGTAGTTTGTCTTTTGTTTTGTGTGATCTTCTAGGTTCCTCTTAAAGGCAAGATCACCACTTGAAGACGCAAGCTCAAGTCCATGAGTTGCCATGCTTCGTCATCATCAAGACAACTAAGGTCCTATTGTTGATAGTTCTTCCTTTCTCCATAGATGTTGGGTTGAAGGCATTAGTGAAGAATGCCGAAAGTGTCTTGATGAAAGCATTAGTGAAAGGTGCTCATCAACCATGTCAAAGCATTAGTGAAGAATGCTAAAGGTATCAAGACGAAGGCATTAGTGAAGGTGCCAAGCGTTGTGTCAAAGGCATTAAGTGAAGGATGTCAAGAATCAAATCAAGTTGCATTTGGAAAAATGCCTAGGTCCTATAATCGATGAGGCATCGTTATACATATAAGTATTTTTTATTTCCAAGGATGGTGATATCCTTGATGATGTTGTAACAAGGAGTGGATCTCCTTGAGATTAGGTGTTGTGTCGTGAAGGGTAGTAGTTCCTCCATAGTAATGGAACTAGGTGCTAGCCTAGTACCTAATAAAGGGTAGGCGACGTTGTGATAGGATTAGTTCTCCTTGGTGTGAAAGAACTCTGGTTAGCCTAGAACCGTATAAAGGGTAGGCGACGTTGTGTTAGGTGTGGTTCGCCTTGGTGTGAAGGAACTCGGTATTTAGCTTTGTACCGAAAAAGGTTAAGCGACGCTGTGAAGGCTTCTCCTCCATAAGGAGATTGGTGTAGTGTTTACGAACTCTCGAGTAGGTGACTCGGGAGTAGAGTAGGGCAAGGAAGGTGTCCTTGTAGCCGAACCACTATAAATAACTTGTGTCGTGGTGATGTACTTCTTACTCTTTATCTTTCATTACACGCTTATATATCTATCTATCAACGCCCAACATAAACAACCAAATAGATTGACATAAGTCGATCTAAATATTTAAAAGGAAGTTTTAAATTGGTAAAACTATTCAACCCCTTCTAGTTTTCCACAATTGGCATCGAGTCATTACCATGTTTTTAAAGTATGTCGACTTTAAAGACTTGATACGATCCGTGTATGTTTGAAAACTACAAAGAAGGATTTTTTGGGTCATATTTCTTTTAAATCATTTTGTTAGACATTGATAGATCATTCTAACAATTTTTTTAAGAAATCTTCATGCTAGAATCTCTCCAAAAATCTTCATCTCTATTCAAAGAATAATGAAGTCAATATTCAAGGAAGGATCTAAAAAGTAATCACAACTTACGTACACCAAGTACAAAGGATTACTTTAAAAGCTCATGAAGTATTTTTGGTATTACGCCAAACCAAGAAGCATAGAGGTATGTTTTACTTTTCTTTAGATAGGTTACATGAGTTTAATTTATTTCATTGTTTTCTTTGTTTAAAAATTACTAGCATCATAAGATGTCTCTTTCGTCACTTCTCCGTCTTTTTCATCATCAGGAATTGTATTCCTCTTGATTCGTCAAACTAACACCGTTATCACATATGAACCCTCGATATGTGATTCATCAAAACTCGTCATCCATAAACAATCCTCATCTAAAACTTCCAAACTATTGTTTAGTAAGCTAGTTATAAGCCTACTACAAAAATAATGCCAAACAACCCTTTTTCTATCCACAGAGCGGATCCTCTAGTTGTACTAGCGGATCCCAAATACAAGGGACCCGGGGAACTGTGGAATGTAACTCAATATACGCTTTCAAAAATCACCACCGATCTTTTCCCTTTATTCACATAACACAAAAATGACTAAGCTACATAATTCATCCTCATTGGCTTCCATACTTTCAAGTATTCCTTCCTAGAACACCATTGTAAGTAATTACATTAACTTGTTCTAATTTTCATCATCCTCATCTTAAGGTTTATGGTTTCTTAATTTCTAATCAATTAACTTAATTAGGGTTCTTCAAATTAATCATGAAAAGGGGTTTTTTTTTAACAAAATCACATTGTGGTCACAACATTGTTAATACAAATCGAAACCATAAACCCATCCCAACTAATTTTTCCTAATTGAAAATTTGTATTTTTAGGACCAATCATGCCCAAAGCCACTCAACAAGATCATCATGACACCGTCCATTACCTTACTCATTACTATCGTAAAAAGGGATTGACCAAAACCGACCGTAAAATATTCAAAACCTTGTAAACGACTTATCCACGAAGGTCGTGTAGTCAAGGAATGTTTCCTGAAGATACCGACATTCATCAGTTTTCTCGACAATCAACTTTGATTGTCTTCTTGACATAGATGAACAAATTTGTCCGTTTTCTTTTTGAATTTTACAAAGCTTTAGGATCATTAGAAACACCGACAATAGCATCTCAATCACCTTCATCATCAACAAACAAAACTTTGTTCTTCCTCTCAACACCTTTGCTCAACTTCTTCGCATTCCTTGTGAAGGAATTTGTATGTACTCAAGACCGGGCAATTAACGCCAAAACCTTGCACTTGATCCTAAGCCTCTCTATAACACTCCTCTCGACGATCCCGAAACCATTCGAGATACTATCTTCAAAGTTAGGACCGACCAATCCCGTTACATAACCGTAATAAAAGCTCATTCATCGTGATCCCTTTCAAATGGAACTTTTCAAATGCATCCCATGTTTAGAAAATGGAAGAAATCCTTAGGAAAATGTCATTAGCCTAGTTAGAAACAAAGATCATCCAAACGCATGTCTTGTGCAAATGATCTATTGTCTTACCCACCAAAGGGCATTTAATCTTGCCTATTACATGGTAAGGAGAAAGGTCAGTATTCAAAGCTTCCAACATGGTACTTCCGTATGGTATGCTCCTAACACGACTTTGTAAGTATGTTGGTGCATTGCAACCATCTCCTATCAACGATGATCATTACCTTTCCGATCACGTCATGGTACCTCTTACCAAACAACCCCCTAAACGGTTCATGGTCAATGGAAAGAAACCTGAAGCTCTCTCGGACTCGTCGGCAGGTGAAGAAGAAGAAAATGAAGATGAGGAAGACGTCGACCCCATAGCCAACATCAAATTGGAACCCTTTGACTACTACGAACAACTTCCAACCATTCCAAACGAGACCGCGAAATTTAAACAATTGAGGGGCATGATTCAAAACCTCGCTTACAACCTCACTAAGCCGTCAAAAAGGAAAAGAAAGGATTGACGAAAGAGACAATAGGAATATGCTTATTTTCCTTTATTTTATGTTTGGATGATTACGTTTTAGCACTTTTGGTTTATGGTAATTTGGATATTGTTACTTTATCATACTTTTATAAGTGGTGTTTTGTGATGACATGCTTGTTCCTATTGCTTTTTATAGTTTTATTAGTGTGCAAAATCGCACATCATTTCGTGAAGATTCCGATCCGCAGATGCTTGGATCCCTAGGATTAGCCTTGCGGATCCCTCCTTAAGGGAACCGTGGGATCCGTGACATCAGATCAGCAATACATCATTCCTTGCATCAAGATAACTTTCTAGATAACATCACATTAGCTAAGCATATGATTTTAGAATACAACTAAAACCACTTCAAGGATGAGAAAGGCTTAGACTCACTAAAGGCTTACTTAAGATCTTAGTCACAATACCTCTTGATTTATCAACATATCAAAACTCACCATATTTCTGCTTCAATACTCACAAACTGCTTCTCATCTTTCAAAACACTTAAGTGGACAATTAAACAATTTTAGGAAATTGTTTCTAGTCATTTTTATCTCAAAGTGAGACAAATATTAGTTTTTCAATTTTTGTGATTTTTAAGAATTTTTCAAATTTCACCTCAAGCTTAAATCTGATCACTAGGATCATTTATTATGACTTGACACCACCAAAACTCTTAGTGTTATCCTTGGACATCCATTGGTAGTCATCTTGTCCCATCTTCCTTGCATAAGAAGCAATCATTTGCTATAACACTTATTACCTTTGATCACTCAAGTACCCTCTCATCTTAAAACACTTAGGAGAACTGAAACACTCAAAATGAGATAGGCTTTAGCTCCTAGAAACCTCATTTCAAACCTGTCATAACTGCTGAGAGCCGGATCCCTAGGATTAGCCTAGCTAGATCCCTCCAAGGAGGGAACCGTGGGATTCGGGTGACAGTTTATGTCAAACATTGCTAAAACAATCATTTCAAATCATCTTCCTAACTCAAACACTCCATCTCATCTTAAATGAGTTCCTAGATCGATGAAACTCGAACTTCAACCTTGTGCATGTTAATCATCACATTTCCAAGAACATTAGTGGATTAAGTCTTAAATGCACTTGCCAAGTTCTTCCTTTATAAGCCATATTGCTAAGAACACTTTAGTCATCAAACACAAACACAATTATCGCAATTGCAACCATCTCCTTAGTCATTTCATCATGAGAAAGGTACCTAGTGCTAACTCATCCACTCAAGAACCACCCAAGAAACTTGCTAGAATCATACACGAAGTTTCCTCAACCGAATTATCTCCGGTTAAGTCCACCAATGCTAGGATTTCCCCTACACCTAGGAAACCAATCAAACTAATCCCCAAGAAAATAGTTCCCGCTAGGAATTCATCACCAAACTCTACCAAACCAAACATAGCTCCCACAACTCAACCAACATCATTGGTGCCTAGAGCCACCTCACAATCATCTCCAAATTCTCACAATGTAGAAGACTTACCTCCTTGGCCATCTCACCTTCCACCATTACCAACAAACTCACTTGAAAAGGTTGGGCAACAAAATCAAAATATTGAATCAACACTTGATCTAATGTCAAACTCTCTTATTCCCCCCAATAGTCCATTTTGGATTATGAGAAGACATCAAAGTCAACCACCCGACCACATGGAAGTTGATGCTTCTTTACCTCCACCCTCAAACATTTTAGAGCCATCACTTAATGAGCCTCCATAAATTCCTCCTTCATTTGAAGATCCTCAACCCACTTCACTTGAATTTCCACTTCAATAAATTCAAAACCATGACAAGGATTGCTATCATTGTAAACATGTTGAAAGATTGATACATGAACTACGTGAAGAGCAACGTTTCATGTTTTATCACCTCCTCGAACGTTTCGAAGAGGTCAACAAGCCTAAACTACAATGAGCATCATAGTCACAAGCTCAAACTTATAATGTTTAGGAAAACTTATCTCATCCCTGATCATCATTAAGTTTCTAGTTGAATCTAGAGTTTAGATAACTCATTAGCATAAGTAGCACTTGTATGGCTAGTTCATTCTCTTAGTTTTATAGATTTGGTTGATCATCTCTTGTTTTTATTGAATGAATATCTATATGCCATAGTTGTTATGTGCTTTATGTGTTGTGCTTGATATATCATATACTACTTCACATATTCGTTAGCATTGATTGAAACAATTTCATTGCTGAAGAAACTGTCAACAGACAGCCGGATCCCTCCAAAATGCCTAGACGGATCCCTCCAAGAAAGGAACCATGGGATCCGTGGTACAGAAGCACAAATTTCTACTAACTTGAGTTTTATTTGCAGGAAATTATGCACTATACTCTTGTTTTTTAACCTTTACTTTGTATATTTTCAAACTAACACATGAAGATTTTGACACCATAAAGCTAGGGGGAGCTTTGTGTCAAACGAAATTGCAAAAACATTTGCAACTTAATTCGACTTTGGACTATACTTCATGACACCCCATTTCAACTTTGCAATCTTCAAGGGGAGCACGTCATTACTTAGACGAACCATTTGCAAACATAAATTGCAAACACAACTAGTTTATTTTACGTCATGTCCTTGACGCCTTTCAAAGGGATGGACTCGCAAGGGGAGTTAAGACGAGTACCATTCCGCCGCTTGCTCTCTTTACATTTTTACATACCTTTTCTTATAAAAATTGTGTTAGTTTCTTTTAACACTTTTGTTTCTACAAAAGGGGAGAAGAAAGTAAAATTACAAATTCAAACTTTTACGAATTTTAGCTTTTCCTTAAAATATAGTTTTATGTTTTGTCATCAACAAAAGGGAGATTGTTAATACAAATAAGACGTAAAACGCTTATTTATATTTTACTATCTTCTAATGTTTTGTCGATAACAAACGTAAAATCATTTTAACGAAACAAATAGAATACGAAAATAGTTTGAGTTAATAGTTTCCTAACATACTTACGTTTTCACATAAAACACTAAAACAAGTATAAGTGATTTTATGATTTAGATATATATGTACAACAACTAATATTTATATATTGGGTTAGCAGATACTTAAACTAAGTATACTAAAAGGGCTAAAAACATGTAAATACTAAAATGGGTAAAAACTAGCAAATGGTATTGACCCATAACCCATGGTTTTATATATACCATTTAACCAAGTTCATTGTATCCTTAAGATACATTGTATCTAGAAAGAAAACCATGGATCAACCCATAACCCATGACCCATGACCCATAACCAAAAATACCCATGGGCAAAGAGGAGCATTCCACGGATCCCTGGCTTTGTGCTAGCCGGATCCCAAGTGGAAGGGATCCGTGGGATCCGGGGAACAATAGAGAATTTTCTCTATAAATAGAGAACCATTTCTTCCTTTCTATTCATCACTTAACACACATACTTCCCCCAAGTATTATAACCCTCTAACCTCATATCCAAGTGATCTATATAGTTTGTCTTTTGTTTTTGTGTGATCTTCTAGGTTCATCTTAAAGGCGAGATCACCACTTCTTGAAGACGTGCAAGCTCAAGTCCATGAGTTGCCATGCTTCGTCATCATCAAGACAACTAAGGTCCTCTTGTTGATAGTTCTTCCTTTCTCCATAGATGTTGGGTTGAAGGCATTAGTGAAGAATGCCGAAAGTGTCAAGATGAAAGCATTAGTGAAAGGTGCTCATCATCCGTGTCAAAGCATTAGTGAAGAATGCTAAAGGCATCAAGACGAAGGCATTAGTGAAGGGTGCCAAGCGTTGTGTCAAAGGCATTAGTGAAGGATGCCGAAGAATCAAATCAAGTTGCATTTAGAAAGAATGCCTAGGTCGTATAATCGATGAGGTGCATCGTTATACATATAAGTATTTGTTTATTTCCAAGGATGGTGATATCCTTGATGATGTTGTAACAAGGAGTGGATCTCCTTGAGATTAGGTGTTTTGTCGTGAAGGGTAGTAGTTCCTCCATAGTAATGGAACTAGGTGGTTAGCCTAGTACCTAATAAAGGGTAGGTGACGCCAGGATATGATTAGTTCTCCTTGGTGTGAAAGAACTTGGTGGTTAGCCTAGCACCGTATAAAGGGTAGGCGACGTTGTGTTAGGTGTGGTTCGCCTTGGTGTGAAGGAACCCGGTATTTAGCTTTGCACCGAAAAGGTTAAGCGATTGTGAAGGCTTCTCGCCATAAGGAGATTGGTGTAGTGCTTATGAAATCTCGAGTAGGTGACTCGGGGAGTGGAGTAGGGCAAGGAAGGTGTCCTTGTAGCCGAACCACTATAAATAACTTGTGTCGTGGTGATGTGCTTCTTACTCTTTATCTTTCATTACACGTTTATATATCTATCTATCAACGTCCAACATAAACAACCAAATAGATTGACATAAGTTGATCTAAATATTTAAAAGGAAGTTTTAAATTGGTAAAACTATTCAACCCCCCTTCTAGTTTTTCACAAAATCCTCTTTCAAGAAGAATGCATAAGTAATAATCTTCATCCATCATGTGTTTCTTCTTCTTGCCCAATATAACCTGCACACTTATAAGAAAACAAACGAAACCTTTCGTGTAAAATTGGCAGTAAAACTATATATGACACACAACTACACTAGAAAGCAAGTAAGATATAATGTTTGTGGAATGAATGTTTGCAATTTTTCTAGAAAATTAAGACCTGGGAATTTTTAAAAATTTATAAACTGCACAGAAAACGAAAAACTGATTATCCTGTTTCAACATAGCCTGACGTCGAGCTTTAATCTCGACACCAAAGTTGTCCTGACAAAAGTGGTTTGCTGCGCTTCGAAAAATTACATCACAAAACCTAGAAAAATTCCTGCAAAACATCTATTATGACTCGATACAAGCATACCGTATCATAATTATGATTGTGATGCAAGATTTTTATAACTTGTGATGCAAGAATAAATTTTATGATTTTTTTTTTTAAAAAAAAAAAAAATTTTAAGGAAATTTTTTTTTGGGGGGGGGGTGGGTGGGTGGGGTGGGGGTGGGGTGACACATGGCATGGTGATGTGGCAAAGGTGACACATGTCACCTCACATGCATTCTCATTCTTTTCATTATAAGAAGCATTTCATTTTAACCCTACCTTATATATATATATATATATATATATATATATATATATATATATATATATATATATATATATATATATATATATATATATATATATATATATATATATATATATATATATATATATATATATATATATATATATATATATATATATATATATATATATATATATGTATATATATATATATATATATATATAATTTCAATAATTGTAATTCTCATGTTCATGTTCTTAAAACTTATGTGATCTTCCCTACACTTATCTTTTTATAAAATTCCTTTATATGTGATTAAGACGAGGTTAAAAACAAAATAAAGTATTTTCACAAAGTCTAACATGAGAATAAACAACAATGAAAGAGATATAGAACACTCAAAAATTGAAAAACAAAACAAGCAAACAATTAAGCATGGTTGCCTTCCACAAGGCGCTTTTCTTTATTTATGAGTCTTGTAGCTAGACTCGAAGTCGTGCTCCTACGTACCTATGTAGGTAAGTTTATCCTCAAGAATGTCATAAGGATCAAACTTATCTTTTAACTTCCTATTAGTACGCTTAGTCCGGTATGCCTTTTCAAACTTCTCACCATCGGGATCATAGATTCTCATCCTAATGTGCCATTCTCCATTCCCATCACTAGGTGGTTTATCCCAACTCCAATTATACTTAGCTTTCTCACTCTCAACTTTCCACCAATTCATGTTAAGATTAATGGGCAAGGTTCTTAGGAATTCGGTCATCTTCCTAAACACTAAAGTATCCTCGAACGGGTTCACTTCAATGTCCCAATCCAATTGTTGTTCATTGAGAGTTGCGTTACTCACGAAGGTCTCTTCTAGATAGAAAGGTCGTTGAGGGCCTACAAAATCTCTATTGGTCCAAGGTCCATATCTAGACGGTCTTCTATCCAACATGATTTCATAGGGTATTTGTTCATCCTCTTTGTAGTAGATATGCTTCTTGACATCGTAAATTGACCTAGCACTCCCTTCTCCTACCACTATCTTAGACATCTTACAATCAATTATGGCACTAGCGGTAGCTAAGAATCCTCTTCCAACTAACAATGGGCATGTTGGGTCCTTATTCATGTCTAGCACATGGAAATCCGCCAAAAGAGTTAATCGACCTACGTGTACTACCATGCCCTTTATTATCCCTACCGGATATGCAATACTACCGTCCGCTAAATCTAAGATGGTTTCCGTTGGTTCTATTTTACATAGGTTAAGGCTTTTATGGAGGGACAATGGAAGAAGGTTGATGCTTGACCCTAAATCGGCTAATGTGTCGAAAGCTTTGGAATTTCCAATGCTACACGGAATAATGAATAGGCCAGGATTATCTAACTTCTTAGGTAACTTATTTTGCACAAATGCGGACCCACGTTCTCCTAGTTTGAGTTCTTTCTCATATTTATCTTTTAAAGCGTTATAATAAGGCGCATGAGTCAAGACTTCAAGAACCAATTTTTCTTGGTGGAGCTCCTTATACTCCTCTTCTAGAGTAGGTTTGGGTTCTTGATTGATAGGTTTCTCAAGAGTTGGATGGACCATTGGCTCGGGTTGTTGGTATCTCATGACAGATCGTTTGGACCCCGTGTTGATGGCGTTAACTGAACAGACTTGCAGATGTGAGGGGCATGGATATGCACTCTCCCTTGGTGAGCAAGAACCTGAAGTCGATGAAATCAAATTCACTTTTAGGTTCTTTATAGTGTCACTTAGGAGTGCTCCAATATCCCGGTCATTGAAGGCTTTTAAGAAGGTGGCGAGCTTGGTTTTCATCTCGCTTTGTCGTTTCTTGAAATCGGCTTCAAGCTTAGTCAATCGAGCTTCTTGAGATGACATGAATTTGGACACCATTCCCTCAAGGCTAGTGGAAGTTCCGGTGTTTGCAGGGTTGTTGTAGGAGGTGTGGTTTGGTTGGGACCTATTAGGTGGACTAGATGAGTTATTTTGGAATGGGTTTGAGTTTTGTCTCCACCTAAGGTTAGGGTGATTCTTCCATGAGGGGTTGTAGGAATTTCCTTAGTTGTTTTGCTCGGGCTTGAAAGTGTACCACTTCTCTCCCACTCCATCGGTACGCGTAGAGGCGTAGTCCGCAAAAGTTTGTTCGAGGAGTCTTGTGCAATCACGAGTGTCGTGGGGACCGCTACATAATTTACAAGGTAGAGTGATTTTGTTCACTTGGTGTTCAAGTTCGAGCATCCTACGATTGAAAGGTTGCGAGTAAATGGGAGGCAAGGAGATTCCCTTGACAGTTTTGGGCAACTCACGGGCGTCATTCCAACATTCGTTGTCATAGAGGGCAAGGTCCTCTATTGTACCCCACGATTCTTCCGCGGTAAGTTCACTAAGTTTGCCACCGGCCGCTTGGTCTATGGTTTACCTAGTTGAGAAATTGACATGATCGTAAAAGATTTGGACTTGAAGCCAAAGATCGATGCCGTGATGAGGGACTTTATGGAGCAAGTCCTTGAATCGAGTCCACACCTCGTAGAGAGTTTTTCCTTGACGTTGTTGGAACATCAAGATGTCATTCCTTAGTTTGGTAGTTCTCCCCGGTGGGAAAAGTTGGGCGAGTAAACGAGTGGTGAGATCATCACAACTTGAGATGGATCCGCGGAAGTCGCCAAGCTAATTACTAGCTTGGTCTGTGAGAGAATTGGAAGAGACGCAATCGCGTGGTCTCCGTGTGGTAGCATTAAGGTCGATAAAGTCCACGATTTTAGGAAGTCCTTGAGATGTCGATTAGGATCTTCGGAACGAAGTCCATTGAATGCACATCCGTTTTGCACCAACCGGATGGTGTCGGATCGCAGGGCCGTAGTTTGAGCTTGAATAGGAAGCTCAATGGTGTTCCTATAGCCTTGATGGCTCGGTCTAGAGTATTCACCAAGAGTACGGCCTCTTGGTGGGTCAAGTGGTGGTGGGTTGAGTGGAAGTGGTTGATGTGGTGGTGGATTGTCGTTTGGTGGAGGATTGTCACCCATGATGATAAGTGACAAGGTTACGAACAAAAAAACAAAGAAGGGGGATAGACTAAAAGAAAGCTAATGAAAATGAGAAAAAATCTTACTTGATAGGAATCAAGCAAGGGAACCTAAATGAGATAGAAGTCTAACTAGTTATTCTATTCCCCGGGCAGCGGTGCCAAAAACTTGATGCGTGGGTTCAGGGTCGAGAAAACCTCCTTTTCTACGAGCAAGCTTTGCAACTCTCTAGGCAGTGAACCTAATCGTTGTAGTGTAGTATGAGGTAAGCCTCGGGGATTGATATCGTTCTCTAGGGGAATAGGAATGCTAGAAAGAAATTTATGACGAGAAGGTGGGGTTGAGGATGATTCTTTTTATTCTTTTTATGATTTTTTTAGAAAGCTAAGGTAAAATCCCAGGGCAATTGGTTGGGGGGTGGTACTTCTACCAATTTCTATACTTTAACTAATTATCTAATTATCTAATTACTACGGATAGCTATGTTTAATTGAGGTGTGCTCGTATGATGATTAAAGATGTGTTCACTTAGATACTATTACTCCCTAGTTATCTTTTATTGGTTGGTTGAATTGTCATGTCCTTTATCTTAACGCGTTGTATTCCTATTAGTAGGGTGTGCGAATCCCCTATTTCTATGAGGTTATCTCTCGTATATGATTCACGGAATCGGCAAGTCTAAGCTATTTCATCCGTTTACCCTATCATCATCAAGCATACTTATGCAATAAATACAACGAAAGCCTAGATGCACTACTAAGCCTATATCAATTAAGACAAGAAACAACCTAACAACAATCAATAACTAGGTTTCATAGATTTAAGCAAACACACAAGTAATTTAGCTAGACATGATAGACAAGCAAGCATACACACAATAAATTGAACATGGGGTAGTAATAATGATAAATTGGATTAAAAAACTTATCTTGATGTGTAAAATAGGGTATGGGACCCTTGAATACTGTCCAAGTCGGACTACAACTGAGTTAGGGTTTGTTCTCCAAAATTCTACCTCTCAAAATACAGAAAAATCGAATTCTATATATAGATTTACAATCGCGACGACGTCGCCTTTTGCATGCGACGCCGTCAGGTCGCCTTCATTAGGGTTTCGTCTGGGCCAAGTCATCGATGGGATGACGTCAGTTGAGAGTTGTGACGCCGTCGGTCTTTAGTTGCGACGTCGTCTAAATTCTAGATCTGGGCCATCTGGAGTGGAAAGTGTGAGTGACGCCCTCCATATTTTAAGCGTGACGCCGTTAGGCTTTGGGACTAGAAATTCCACTGAGCCGTCGTGGGCACATTTTGATCAAGTCTTCATAGAGGGACGACATCGCCCTTTGGATGGGTTGTCGTCAGGTTCTGTTGATCAGTCTTGAGTGTCTTCAATCTTGACTTTGCCATTTTCTCCATGTTTTTGCTCATTTTCGTCCAAATGTGCTTCATTCTAGCATTTTGCTTCCAAAAGACCCAAAAAGTGAAAAAGAACGAAATATAACAGTTGCGGATATAAAATGTTTCGAAATAGGGCTTATATGACCCCCTAAAAGCGTACGTTTTTAATCCTTATCAATGTGTCATTTTTTTTCTTTTCCTTTTGGTGACACAGTGTATATAGTTGTCACGTGGGTTGTTGCCTATTGGTTAGGTTAGGGTACTTTACTCTTTATTAATTTACTAGCAGGGTACCCGCGCGTTGCGGTTGCGGGTTCCTTGAAATAAAATTTTCCGGTGAATTATGTACTTTAGTTTATTATGTTCTTTTTGATAATAAATTTATGGATATCAAAAATTTCGTTTAGCCTGCGCCTGCTCGGGCTCGAGCTTGTTTGGCCCACGCCAGTTCCTGCTTAAGCCTATTTTGCCTGTTGATTGTTCGGGCTTGAATATTTGTATAATGTGCTTTATTATTCATATTAGTGATATTTAATACATGAATTGTATTTAAATTGGTTGTACAATATGCTTGATAATTTGTATTTCTTATGTAGGGGGTGTTTTAATAACTGTATTAATTGTATTTATTGATCAATATTAATTGACTAGATTAATAACATTAATGTGGTGTTTTGTTTTTTTTAATATGTGCATTAAAGTGGTGTACGCTATGCTTCTTGTCTTGGACGTCTGAAAATTATGTGCATTTAAGTGTTGTACATTATGCTTCTTTTCTTGTAAACTTACTAAGTATTTGCCTTAGTAGCTTCATTAGATTATAAATTGTGGTTAAATAGTTGTATTTTTTGGTGAAATAATATTTTTAATAATGTATTAATTGTATTAAATGAATGAGTAGTGGTTTTTTTAGTTTTATTTGTACTTTGTGTATTATACAATAAGTATTATAACTTGTAAATTAAGACCATGAGGAGAGAGATTCATTCCTCTAGTATATGTAGTATAGATATTTTGTTTTCTCATGAAACCAATGAGGCAAATTAAATAAGACTCTTTGATTCAAAATGTTTCTATTGTAGGGTTTATATGCAACTTTTCCATCAATAAACACATGATTTAAAAGAAAAAAAAACATGTGGAAAAATAGAAAGGGTTGAATAGTTTTCCCTATTTTTCGTTAGTTATAAGAGTTTACTTTGTGAAAAACTTAGATTCAATCCTTTGTGAAATCACGCAACAACAATATGAATGCTATGCTACAACTATTAAATATACATACCAAAGATAAGTAGTAAGAGATGGAAGGATCAAACCGACACAAGGAGATTTATAATGGTTTGGTAACGAAGCTCTTATTCGCCCTACTCCACTCCTCGAGTACCCAACTCGAGAGTTCTAAGCACTATGTCAACAAACTCCTTTCAGGCGGGGAAAACCATACAACGTCGCTTATCATAATTTTTGACACTAAGCTAAATGTCGAGTACTAATCTAGCTAGTACCGATCTCACTCAAGATCAACATGGTCCTTACTAATCACACAATCTACAAGATCCATACGATCTCTCCTAGATCCACTTGATCTATACTTTCTCAACACATGTACACGAGATCCACACGATCTACACAAGATGACTAAACAAGATGAAAGACAACTTGATGTATGTCACGATACAACAAGTACGTAACAAGTGTTACGAGTGCACTACCCTAATACTACAACACCTTGTATCTTTTTGATACTTTGTGTTCTTATCTTGTACTAGTAGAGAAATGAAGGTGATCACTTGGTTGGATGATTGGATCACTCTTAAACAAAATAAAACTATCTAAATGATCAAGAAAATGTAAATGTGATTGAGGGATTTAACTCAGAAAGTTTTGTGTGAGAAAGGATGACCAAAAACTGTGAAATGATCAAGTATTTATAAGCGCACAAAATCTAGTCACATAGTGGGACGACACCACTAAACCTTGACTGATACCACTAAATTTAGTGGTACCGTGGAAATTAGTGGTACCGTGTCGCATAAACACGCCCATTTTTGGTTTTTAGTGGTGTTATTTGCAAAGTTTGTGTTAATACAAATATCGTCCTAAAACGTTATTTATATTTTATGATCTTTACCTTGTTTTGTTAACGACAAAAGTAAATTTCATTTTTGTAAAGTATAAAGCTTGTCAAGATTAATAGACATTAAAATAAGCTTTCCTTAAATAAAAGTCTTCATCACTTAAGCATTTACATCTTATCACATGTTGATTAGGTATGTATCAATTAACATTATTATCCTTCTAAACTATAATGTGCATCAACCTTTTTAGAACAAGTATGTTTAGTTTCTTAAACATAACATTACATATGTATTTACTTATAACAGTAAAAATACAAAACAACATATTACATCATGGCTTGCATCCCATTGGAAATTTTTGAAAGATTTCATAAAATATTTTGGTTAGATATTCACTCATCATATCTTACATGATCTTGGTTAGATTTAGGTGATCTTGGAAAGTTTTTTTGTAATCTTTACTATCAGACCGGCGTAACCAAAAATTAACAAGGGCGGAACCCTTTTTTGGTTTCGTTTGGTCCGTGGCACTGCTGTTCATTTGGTCTATAAATAGAAAGCCAAGAGATGTTGTTTTCTCATCCCTTCTTAGCATAAAACATATACATTCTCTCATTCTATTACATCTAACTTAGTTTCATTTCATTCTAGTGATCATCTTTTGTAGCAAAGAAGATCAAGGCATAATTAAGCTTCAACAATTAGTTGGAAAGCTTGTTTGATTTGTTGTTGTGTGGTCTAGTATTGTTCATACATAATTGTTGTACCAAACCATCTTAAACCTCTGAGTGTGAGTGTTATCATTTTAGTCCTCAAAATACATAGTGTGTTGGGAGTGGTTGTACCCTTGTAAAAGAACTCGGCATCTAGCTTTGTGTCGGAAATATTGTGTGTGACGGTAAAGGTTTTCTCCACGGTTAAATGAGCTTGTTGATTAGTGAAGATAACTCTCGATTTGGAGACTCGGGAGTGGAGTAGGCAAGGAAAAAGAGTCCTTGTAGACCGAACAACTATAAACAACTTTGTCGTGGCTTGATTGTTTCTTTCCTTATTTTCTTATTATATATTGCTTGCATATTATTTATTCTTCACTAACATATCCTAGATCAATATCAATTGATCTTACAATAAAGTTTCAAAACAAAAATTTTAAAAGGTAAAACTATTCAACCCCCCTTCTAGTTTTCCACAATTGGTATCAGAGCCTCGTTGCTCAAGATTTTCTAAAATATATTGTAAACTTGAAACGATCCATGCATTCCGAAAACTTTAAAGAAGGGCAATCTATGCAAAGACCACCACTCTTTCAAACCAATGGATTTATCTATTGAAAAAACCGTTTTGAAACATATATAAAATCAAAAGATTTAAATCTTTGGTTTGTTATTATTAAAGGTAATTTTAATCCTACAACAAAAGATATTTCAAGTAATGAACAAAAGAAATTAATAGCTAAAAATAATGAAGCTAAAATGATGCTTTATAATGCTTTGCCTAGAAAAGAATATGAAAGAATTTTTATGTGTGAAACCGCCAAAGATATTTGAGAATCTTTAATAATTACATATCAAGATAATTCACAAGTCAAGTATAACAAAATTGATCTTCTTTTTCAACAATATGAACAATTTGTTATCCCTGAAGATGAAACCATTGATTGTGGATTTGCTCTTTAATACTATTGTTACTTCTCTTAAAGCACTTGATAAATCTTTTCATAGCAAGAACTTTGTCGTGAAATTTCTTAGAGCACTTCATCCGGAAGGAGAGCTAAAGTAACGACTATTGAGGAATCAAAGATCTCTCAATAATGTCACTTGACGAGCTAATTGGAAATCTCAAAGTACATGAAATGGTGATGGAGAAAGATTCGGAAATCATCAAAGGAAAAAGAGAGAAAGTCAAATCCGTTGCTCTAAAGGCAATAACGGAATCTAGTGATGATGAAGAATCTTGCTCGGATAGTGAAGGGGAGGAGTATGCCATCGCCGTAAGATATTTCAAAAAGTTCTTTAGAAGAAGAGGAAAGTTCTTAAGGCAACCCCGAGATGAAAAGAAGTCATTCCGGAAAGACCGAGATGACAAAAATGGAAAAGGTGAAAGGAAGTGCTTTAGATGCGGTGATACAAGTCATCTAATAGGAGATTTCCCCATGCCACGTAAAAGAAAAACTCAACGAGCTTTTGTAAGCGGTGCTTGGAGTGAAAGTGATGATGACGAAGAATCAAGTAAATGAGATCAATCTCATGGCACATGAATCAAACGAGGTACATTCCGACTCATCTTACTCCTCTATTGATGATGACACTTTGCAAAAAAAATATAATCAATTGTGTGAGCTTAGCTTAAAAATCATAACTAAAAACAAGTTTTTAAAGACCAAAAAGGAATGTTTAGAAAACAAAGTTTATGAGCTAAAAGAAAAGGCAAAGCGATTAGAAAAAGGCAAAGCTAATGACGATGGCTGTAAATCATGTCAAGAGCTTGGTCTTGAAATAGAAAAACTAAAACTCACACAATAAGTTCTCATCGAGCATAATTCTAAATTTAAAATGTTTAACAAAAACATTTCTTGTGCCGATGAAATAATAAGAATTCAAAAAGTACCAGGAAATACAAGTGGATTAGGTTTTAATGAAGTAACAATTCCAAGTAGTGAAACCAAAACAACCGGAAAAGAAAAACTAACTATCCCAACTGCAACAATACAACACGGACTAGACGGACCAAAAATTTGGTTCCGTCCGTTGAAAAAAATGGTTCCGTGGTGTCTGCAGAAGACAACAAGTTTGCAAAACGGACCGTAGCGAATTTGTTAAGGTAACTAAGAAATCTAAGGATATTGTTAAACTAAAACCTGTTGTTACATTAGGAGTAGGACTTGCTAAAACGAATTTAGATCTAAAACTACTCAACAACGGCCTAAAACACCTTTTGCCAAACGCCCCTTTTCCAAAAGCAACTACAACATACAACCCAACGATCAACATACCATCTGGAATCAAAACTACCCTAGACCATATCAAACTCCTAATTACATGCCATGGAACCCTTACCCATCATTTCCATACATGAACCAAGTAAATGGTATGTTTATCCCAAACGGACCCATGAGATATTGAGGACCAAACGCTTGAGTTATTTGTGTCATATGTATGCTTGAAAGTTGGCTTAGAACCTGATGAATGGACAAAAGATAGTGGATGCTCAAGACACATGACGGGTAACACAAGTCTCTTCTCAACATACCAAGAGTATGACGGAGGTAATGTTACTTTTGGTAGCAATCTCAAAAGCAAAATCATTGGCAAAGGTATGATCGCTCATAACTCCTTAACTATTGAAAATGTTGCTCATGTTGATAGATTAGGATTTAATCTACTTAGTATTAGCCAACTATGTGATAAAAAGTATAAAGTACTATTTGAAGAAAATGGTAGTAAAATACTAAAAGATGGTATCACCATAGCTAAAGGAGTTAGGAAAAATAAGATATATGTCATGAAAATAGATATAACATCTAAAGAAAAACTTTGCCTAACAACCTTAGATGATAACTCTACTCTTTGGCATAGACGCTTTGGTCACGCTAATATGAGACTCATTCAATCCCTATCCTCAAAAGAGCTAGTTAGAAACCTACCCAAATTGAAATATGACCAACACTTTTGTGATGCTTGCAAAATTCGTAAACAAGTTCATAGTAGCAATAAGGCTAAAAACATGGTTTTCACATCTAGTGTCTAGAGCTTTTGCATATGGACTTGTTTGGTCCATCCGCTACAAAGAGTTATGGAGGCAACTTCTACACTTTGTTCATAGTAGATGATTACTCAAGGTTCACTTGGACAATGTTTTTGAAAACTAAAAACGAAGCGTTTGATAAATTTGAAATACTTAGTAAGAAAATTCAAAATCAACTAGGTGTTAACATTGTGTTGATCCGAACGGATCATGGTCGCGAGTTCGATAATGAAACACAATTTGGAAACTTTTGTAATACAAATGGTATAACACATAACTTTTCGGCTCCTTGAACACCCCTATCTAATGGTGTTGTAGAATGTAAGAATAGAACTATTCAAGAAATGAGTAGAACAATGCTTAATAAACAAAACATACCTCAAAAGTTTTGGTGTAACGCCGTTGACACTTCCACATACATTTTAAATAGAGTTCTAATACGTCCTTTCTTGAACAAAACACCTTATGAAATATATAAAGGCAAAAATCCTACTTTAGGATACTTTAGAGTGTTTGGATGTAAATATTTTATTCTAAATACCAAAGACTATCTCACCAAATTTGACCTAAAGTCTTATGAAGGTGTGTTTCTTGGTTACTCACAAACTAGCAAAGCACACATAGTTTTAAACAAAGAAACAATGAGAGTCGAGGAATCGTTGAACATAACATTCGAAGAAAGTCCACCTCCCTCTAAGACATCATCGTTGGTAGATGATGACTTAGTTGAAAGTCAAGAAATTAATGAAAATGACAAGGAAGATGAACCATTAAATAAAGAATTTATAAATATCAAAGAATCCAAAAGTCACCCTTTAGAAAAGGTCATAGGACAATTAAATCAAAGAACACTAAGATCACAAGCCCGAAATCAAAGTAACTACTTTTTCTTTGTGTTGTTCGTTGAACCGAAAAACATAAATGAAGCAATAAAAGATGAATTTTGGGTAATTGCTATGCAAGAGGAGCTAAACCAATTTGTTAGAAATGATGTTTGGAAATTAGTTCCAAAACCTAAAAATCAAACTATAATTGGAACGAAATGAGTTTTTCAAAATAAAATGGACGAAAATGATATAGTATCTAGAAACAAGGCTAGGCTTGTAGCACAAGGCTATAATGAACAAGAAGGAATTGATTACGACGAAAATTATGCACCGGTAGCTAGGCTCGAGTCTATTAGAATCTTACTTGCATATGCGTGTGATCATGACTTCAAATTATTTCAAATAGATGTTAAAAGTGCATTTATAAATGGGTTCATTAACGAAGAAGTATATGTTGCACAGCCTCCCGGATTCACCGACTTTGAAAAACCACATCATGTTTTTAAACTTAAAAAGGCATTATATGGACTTAAGCAAGCACCAAAAGCTTGGTACGATCGACTTAAGACTTTCCTAGTTAAACACAAATACACCATGGGATTAGTAGATAATACTCTATTTACCAAGTAAAAGGAATCACACATTATCATAGTTCAAATATACGTTGATGACATCATATTTGGATCAACTTGTCAAGAGCTATGTGATGATTTCTCTAAAATCATGCACGACAGGTTTGAGATGAGTATGATGGGTGAGTTAAACTTCTTTTTATTCTTCAAATTAAACAACTAGAAGATGGCATATTCTTTAAACAATCTAAATACATAAAGAATATGCTTAAGAAATTTGGTCTTGAAGACTCAAAACCAACTAAAACACCCATGTCCTCGGAAACGAAACTCACCAAGGATGAGGAAAGTGAATCCGTAGATAACACTAAATATAGAGGAATGATTGGTAGCCTGCTTTATCTCACGGCTAGTAGACCCGACATTATGTTTAGTGTTTTTCTATGTGCTCGCTTTCAAGTAGATCCAAAAGAATCACACCTAGAAGCCTTAAAACGAATATTTAGATACATTAAAGGCACTACATGTTTAGGATTATGGTATCCCAAAGGAACGGGTGTAGAAACCATAGTGTATGCCGACTCGGACCATGCCGGTGACTATGTCAATAGAAAGAGTACAAGTGGTATTTGTACTTTTGTTGGACATTGTCTCACCTCATGGTTTGCAAAGAAACAAACAGCTCTCGCTATCTCAATTACCGAAGCCGACTACGTCTCAGCCGGAAAGGCATGTCAACAAGCTCTTTGGATTAAGTAAGCTCTCGTGGACTACGATATTTATCTCAATGACATCCTCATACTTTCTGACAATAAAGGAGCCATTGTTCTCAGCAAAAATCCCGTCCAACATGCTCGAATGAAACATATTGAAATTCGCCATCACTTTCTTCGCGACAATATTCTAAAAGGAAATATCTCAATCGAGAAAGTCTCCTTCGAAGATAACATTGCCGAAATCCTAACTAAACCTCTTAAACGAGAATCATTTAATCTTCTTAGACTTGGTTTAGGATTAATGGAACCAAACTTATAATCAAAAACATAGCTTAAACCTTAGAATAACCAAAACAAAACAATTTAGCAAATTTTGCTGCAGAACCCACGACACCAAATGGCAACAAAGACAGGACCATACTTTTGGGTCCGTCTGGTCCGTGGAGTTAACAGTAGCAAAATTTTTTAAACACAAAACACCTTTTTCCTCACAACCCACATAACCAAACGACCTACCAACATACCTAACTCATAATTAAGGTTTCTTCCTCAACTAATCATAGCCAAAATCATAATTGTAAGTATCCTAACTACATTACTTCTCTTGATTCTGAGTCTAGGGTTCTAATTTATGCACAAAACCAAAACATGGGGATTATGTATATTCTTTACACAAAACATGAACTACATTGTCAAATTGCATAACTAATTGCACAAATCATGTACTACATTGTCAAATTACATAACTAATCATGTTTCCCACTAGTTAGGAGTTACATATCATAAGACATTATCTTAATTAAACTAAAAACCCCATGTTAAAATTTTGAAAAATTTCTCACTTGTAGGAAACAATTTCTCATTGTTCAGACAAATAAAAACATTATTTTCATCACTTGCATAATATCTCTTGAATACTAAAGGTAATGCATAACTAATATGCATTCCCGGGTATATTCAAACGAAGCCACATTGAATTAGGAGCGTTTGGGTTATCTCTTGCATTTGGCTAAACATTACTACTAAAAACTATTTTATGCATAAAATGAGTCGAGATAACCGCAACTCCACATTATTTGCATATCGGCACACACTAGGAACAAACATGTAATTTCTTGCTCATAGGAACAAACATGGTAGCCGCAAAATTTTACGATCACAAAGACACCCTTGGATACATCCCTCAACACCACAAAACTAAGGGTCTCACCAAAGACCTGAGATCTTTAAGAGTCCAGAGAAAAGGTACTTTCATGAGGGTAGGATAATTCATCCATCCTTTGTCGACAGAAAAAATCTCTGTCAAGAACTAGCCACTATCAACTTTGATTGTCTCCTTGACATTGATGAGTCAATTTGCCCTAGATTTGTCCCAGAGTTCTATGCTAGTGTTATTTCCATAACAAATGAGGATGATCTCATGGCTCTCAACTTTAGAATCAACCAAAATGACTACACCATTTCCCTCACCCAATTCGATCAAGTGTTAGTAATTCCTTGTGTTGGTACTTGTCTATACTCGGATAAGTGGTCACTCATAATTCTTGATGCAATTCATGACTGTTCTACTCCTTACCAAACTCCTTTGGTTGATAAGGAAGTCATTCGTGGGAACCTCTTCTTTGATAGGGTAGCACCAACCCGTGTCACTCGAACGGGAAAGGAAGTCAATCAAGATCCATACGGAATGGAACTCAATGAGCTTAAGCCTTACTTCAAAAAGTGGGAGGAACTCTGATGAGTGTCTAAATACTCATCATTTTGTACCATTTAAACCGCAAAATATCCGAAAACACTCGAAATGCATCAAAATGATAAAATATCACAAATAAGTGTTTTATGTGTTTTAAATGCAAAATATCAAAATCGGTGAAAATGTATCAAGTTTTCATAATTGGCGCTTTAGTCCCCAAGTTTCAAAAGTTGTCAAAACAGTCCTCGTAAAACAAAATAAAGAAAAATGTTATTCAAGGTCCCTGAAATATTCTGAGTTGTCAAAATTAGTCCTTGAGATTTAAAAATTGCAAATTTACAACTTAGGTCCCTAAACTTTGAAATTTGGCAAAAATAGTCCTTGAAAATTTGGAAATGTCAAAAATAGTCCTTGAACTATTAAAGCTTGTCAAAAGTGACACTTGAAATAGTTTTGAGAAAATGGCAGGATTGGTCCCTCATCTTTCGTAAATTGCAAAGTTAGTCCTTGCATTAATAAACCTTAAACCATGACCCTTGCACATTTAGACCCCCGCTTTATACACATTTTGACCCCTTCCTGCTTTTGACCGCCAGTCAAACCCAAGTCAAACACCGCCTTTCCCTCCCACCGCCCATCATATCTCTCCCACTGCCGCTTCTCTGCAACCCCTTCACCCATCACCTCTCCCTCTCACCTTATCCCTTATCCTCAACCCCTCATCATCACACCTATTCCACCCCTAGTGCTAGCTCACCACGTGGTCAAAACCACTTTTCCCGCCAAAACCATCCAATGGCCAAAATACACTCAACACATCCAATGGCCCTGGAACCAAGTGGGATTTGATCAAGAGGACACGTGGAAGCTGTTTGGGTATAAAAGAAAGAACAAAAGCAAGAAGAGTAGCAGTAGTTAGTTTAGTTTTAAAATGTATGTCATTTTTAATTTCCTATGTCTTAAATAGATTCATAGTTGTAATTTCAAGCTTATTTGTATCAAACCAAGTGGTCTAAGTGTATTACAACTCTTTCTAAGTATCAATTCAAGTTGTGTTAAGATTTCTTGTTTCATGGCTACTGTTGAACATTTCCATTTCAAATTCTTATGTATAAGCTCTAATTAGCTTATTTATAAGCTCAAACAATCTTAGTTAAGCTAATTTTAGCTTTTGTTAAGCTTACAAATCCGTTTTAAGCAAATTTCATGTAAAGTCAACGAAAGTCAAAGTGGGTCATTTTTGAAAGTCAACCTGGTTTGAAGGGCTTGAATCATAAAAGGTTGATTTTAATGGTTGGGTAAGTGATTCATCCAGTTTATGTCATTATTCATCAAGGTCTTAAGTTTAAGTACAATTTGAGTTTTCAAAGGAGTGTTTGGTTTAGTCCTTTTGGGTTAAAACAGTTTGTATCCTCTTTGACCACTAAGGTCAAATGTATTTTAAGTATTCAAGTCAAACCATAAGTTAGGAAAAGAGTTTTACAAGTTTTCACAGGTTTTGAGTTTTATCTGTTTCAAAAGGAAAAAAAAAATATATTGAGTTTCCTCAGTTTTTGCTCAGCAGTTTAAGCAAAAGTAGGTTGAGATAGAAAATTGGAAAAATAAAAAATTGACTCTTCTCCAGCTAGTGTAATTGTAGTTAAAAGGAAAAAATTCACAAAAATGTTTAACTAGGGCTGCAGTGGGTTCAAAGTGGGTGGTTTGAGCTTAACTGCTCGTGCGGGATTAAGTCCAACTCAAGATTTTCTCAACTTAATTATAAGTCGCATACGCCTTATTTAAGGTATTATTGTGAGCAAAGGTAGTCACTGGTTTGACTTAAAGTACCCTCAAGATCATAAGCCACCTCACACTCTAGCTTATTCCAAATAAGCTTCAAAGTTCACCTTTGGCACTGTTTGGCTGCAACCCCCACAACAGTCATTTTTGGCTCTAGTCCACTTTTCAAGCTTATTTTTAAGCTGGTAACAGTTGTCCTTGGTCCCAAATTTAGTTTCTCTATAATCTTGGCCATGTTAACTTGTTGTTTGTAGCTTGTGATTAGTCTTGGAGTCCCTATCTCAGCTTAAGAATAAGCTTGAAAGTAGCCCAAGCAAGCTGTTTTGAGCATGTAGTGTACAAGTAAGTTTTCCATTGCTTAACAGTGCTTAATCACTGCTTATCCCTGTTCATCTAGCTTATTTTAATTGTATCTAGCTTATTTACATTTTGGTGTTGCTTGTTTAGTTGCCCATTGCTTATTTGTAGCTTGTTTGCTTATTTGTGTCTTCAATACCCAAACAAAGGTGTGTTTGTTTAAGCTCGTCAAAATCAGCTAAAATAAGTCGCTTCCAACAACTTATTTGTAAGTTTTCATAACCAAGTTTTTACAAAACTTACTTGTTTTGATTGCATCTTCAAGTTTCAAAAGAAAAAAAATCAAGAAAAAAAAATAGAAAGCAAAAAGGGTGGGGAGGCAGGCTCGAACCTGAGACCTCCCACCCTTAACAAGAGTGATAGTTTGTGTACCTGTAACCAATTGCGCCCTTGGGTCTTTTGCGTTACAAGTTACACTTGATATTTATTTAAGTGTTTTGTGCATATTTTAGCTTAATCTACTTTACAGCTTATCAACAGCTTATCTGTTTAAGCTCTTGCTCCCTTTTTATTTTTCTTAAATCCCTTTTAGGATAAAGTATTTTTAGTGAAATTTTCAGATTTTTCTAAAATGTTTTAGTATTTTTAATAATTTAATTAGTGTTATTTGGTTTTAATTGTAATAAATAATTTAAGAGTCGAAAAATACCCGCTTTTTCCTAAAATTTTCTTTTGTCATATAGTAGATAAGAAAATTGTTTTATACTTGTAGGACTTTTATTTCTTAAATTTTACGTTTTTGCTTGCGACTCGTAAATTTTTATAAATAACGACGTTTTCATTTTAAGTTACGTTTTTAGGTAATTTAAGTTTAAGTTTTAGTTAAAATAGTTTATTTAAGTCATTTTGTTTTATAAAATCACAAAAACATCATTGTAAAAATAGTGATAGCGTTTATTTAATATTTTTTATCTTTTTAATTTCCTTTAATTTGCATTTAAGCCCCTGTAATTTATTCACTTTTTCTGTAGTCATAATCAATCACAATCATTTTCCGCTCAAATCCTCTCGATCACTACACGCTTGACTATTCTCGCACACCGTTGGGACTTAACGACACGGGAAACACTATACTCTCGATCTTCATTGCATTCGTGTTTAAACTGTTTTAAGTTTCTTCGATTGGCCATTCACAAGTGGCGGCTTGAGTGAGAAAACTTGACGGTTTTGCACGGATGAAATTTTGCCCTTGCCGGGAGCAAGATGCTAATAGTCTTACGCTTAGCGATTAGTGATTTGAATATTCACTCATTGTTCATACCATCTCATATGTTTTCTTGTAAAATCTAAAACCCAAAAGATTTTCATTCTTAGTTTTACATCATGTTTTCAAAAATACCAAAATATTCCTCTTTACCCTCCTACCCTTTTTGATTCTTTATCCCTTTACCCTCATCCATTTGATTCTAACTTCTTCTATTCTCATGGAATCTCTCATTGCGACGAATTCGGGACAAAGTTGAAAACGTGATGCTTTATCACAAATGTCAAGAATTCGTGTTGTTCGTGATGATCCATTAATTATGCGTAGGGAAATGGAAAGAGAAACCGGGTGACAAGGGCCGGTACTTCCTCTAATAATGGAAGTGCTAAAACGTCCAACCTACGGTTATCCAAAGATCTAAACCTCAATTGCTCCTAAGCCGTCTAGAATTGATCCTAAACTTTCACGATTTACGGTTAAAAGCAAACATGCGAATTGAGACCGGTGTCTAGCAAGAATGACTTGCCTAATCTTCACGTTTCTCAAGAACCGTAACCGAGACCATAACGGAAGTGGTGGAAATTTCTAGGTCTCGAGCACACCACTTATCCCACCTCGTGATTTTTCAAAATGTTCTTCGAGACTTAATAGTCATTCGGATCACCATATTGGTTTTGTTGATTCTTTGAATAAACCGATTCCTTCTCATAACTCTCAAATAGAATCGTTTATTCCTTGTGTCGGTTGTGGTGAGCCTCTTTTGGTTCACCACATGCGTTGGTGTACGTGTGTACAATGTGGTAATGATATTCGTAACGAGAGTTGTTTGTTTTGTGGTTCGAGGAATTCATTTGATTATGATCCTAATCGAACTCATTTAACGACCCTCAAATTTTTCCAATTACCCACCACACCGACTTATCTTCATATAACCAACCTAACTACGTGAATTTTGTGGAGGTCCTCACCAAGGATTTGAGTGTCAATCCGAAACACGTTTGTCTATGAACAGTTTTACGGTGATGCTCGAACTTTGGTTATGACCAATATCCATATAATTCACGGTCCAGACTCAACAGTTTCTTGTTGTGAGAACTGTGGAGGTCCCTATTTCACTCGATTGTCAAACAGAATCCATTTCCTTGTAACAATTACGACTATCCATATCACGACCAACCTCCACAAGCCAAATGAATCAAACTCCTCAAGAAACCCAACAAGACACTTATCTAGAGCTTCGGGTCGGTGAAAAGAACGAGGAGTTGAGAAAACAAGACTTCATAATATTCCCGCTTTTTCTTGTGTATATTGTGGGGTCCTCATGATGATTATCAATGTCAACCTTCGGTTTTGACAAATCTCCACTCCCACAATGTCCCGTCATTCAAAATTCACATGAGAATCCATGGAGAATTGCTAGTCAAGAGCGGTTCGCTAAAATAAATTCCCAAATTGCCTTTGAAAAATCTATTAAGGAATCAATTGCAAAAGCGACAGCGGATCTAGCTCTCAATTTCGTTTTATTCACGATGATAGTGATGATGAGGATACACTTGATTCATCAAGTTCATCGATGATATCCCAGAGTTGAGATTCATTCTCAAACAAGCGCTTTCACACCCGAGGCTCCCACTCACTCTCTACGAACATGGGGACGAGCATCTTGACATTGTTCCTGAAAAGGAATCGGACGAATTCATAAAGTCTAGTGTTGAGAACCTTGTCCCAATCCCAAGAGAGTCACAGGAATTCTTGATCATGTGTGATATCCTCCTCCTCTTGTCTTCCAAAATGATCATATTGAGATGTTCTCGATTCTAATGATGATGATTTGTTATCTTGTGGAGACATCGTTTATGTGGAAGATTTACCTTCGAGCTTGTTAGCTTAGAAGAAGAGAATGATGAAGTTCTTGACACTCAAATCAAAGATGAAGCACTTCGCAACATTACTAAATGTCGGTCTTCTCATTTCTAAAATCGAGGCTTTCAATATTTCATCTCCTATCCCCATTAAGGATAGTGACATTCTTTCCGATGATTCTATTCCGAAAATGAAAGCCTTCTTTTGATAATATGGGAGAAAAGATTAGTGGCGATACACTTTTCATCCTCATAATTCTCTCCCGATTATGAATCATTTACATTAGAGGAGTTTACCAATGAACCCACTCATATCAATTCGAATATGATTCATTCACCTTCATGGAGTTCTCGGATGAACTCACTCATATCATATCTCCGCGAGTATGATAACTTCTACTTTGATCTAGACACACCCGGATATGTCTAGACCAATTGAGCTTAAAAGATGAAATTCATGCTATTATGAATTCTCCTTACGATGATGATGAGTTAGTCAAGATTATTATCATGACTTTCTTTCTCTTCTTCACCTATCCGGGGCTTATCCTGTTCTTCACTCCTTGAGAATGAAGACATTATCTTGACCCGAGCATTTCCATGTACCATTTGTGGTAGGGTGCATCGTCAAATCTCATCGGTGTGGAACTTTCACGTACTTCAATGTTTATCCAAACATCTTGAATGAAAGTCCGATGGAGATTGTCTCTTCCACTTACTTCCCATGAACCAATTAATTAGGGTCGAGTCAAGCTAGTGACTCGGTAATCAAAAATGGTTTAACATGGGTCCTCACCCGTGTGTTACCACCTAGTGTGGGGGAGATGCCCACATGTTGTATATAGATCAAAAAAAAAAAAATGAATGAAAATTGTAAATATTAAGAAAGAGAATAATTGTTGTGTTTCTACACTTAGCTAGTAATGTTATCTTTTACGTTCTAAGTTTTGGCATAACAGTAGGTACTTTGAATATTGAGGACAATATTCATTTCTAAGTGTGGGGAAATTCGCGAATTTGATCATAAATGTACCCTTTAGTCCCTTTTTCCCAAAATGGCCAAATTTAATTTTTTAGTGGAAGTACTATGTACTAAACACAGCAAATGGTAATCAGTCCACCATGTCTAACCCACATAAGGATTGGCTAATCCAGGAGCAAACGGCTCTTGGTAAAGATATCTCAAATCCGTTGACGGCTTGCAATTTGCCCAAAATTGTATGGTATTCGACTCACCATATCCTTAAAAGTAAAGAGTTGGCTAGCCCGCAAGTTTATGGCTTGTGGTAAAGGCGATGGAAAACCATAATTGGTAATCGGCTCACCAAAGATAATATTGATAATTTATCTAAGAGTTGGCTAGTCCGAGCAAACGCTTCGTAAAGACAAATCAAATCCGTTGAAAGTGGTGGTTTGCTCAAAATCACTGGTTATCGATGTACCAAGGTTCTTACTTGAATGAAACATTTGGCTACTCCGAAGTAATGGCTTTTGGTAAAGAGATGAAATCCATTAATTTTCTCAAAACATTGCTAGGGACTAGCAATATCTTAGTGTGGGGATTGATGAGTGTCTAAATACTCATCATTTTGTACCATTTAAACGCAAAAACATCCGAAAACATTCGAAATGCATCAAAATGATAAAATATCACAAATAAGTGTTTTATGTGTTTTAAATGCATAAATATCAAAATCGGTGAAAACGATCAAGTTTGCATAATTGGCGCTTTAGTCCCCAAGTTTCAAAAGTTGTCAAAATAGTCCCTGGTAAAACAAAATAAAGAAAAATGTTATTCAAGGTCCCTAAAATATTCTGAGTTGTCAAAATTAGTCCTTGAGATTTAAAAATTGCAAATTTACAACTTAGGTCCCTAAACTTTGAAATTTGGCAAAAATAGTCCTTGAAAATTTGGAAATGTCAAAAATAGTCCTTGAACTATTAAAGCTTGTCAAAAGTGACCCTTGAAACAGTTTTGAGAAAATGGCAGGATTGGTCCCTCATCTTTCAGAAATTGCAAAGTTAGTCCTTGCATTAATAAACCTTAAACCATGACCCTTTGCACATTTAGACCCCTGCCTTTATACACATTTTGACCCCCTTCCCTGTTTTGGACTGCCAGGTCAAACCCAAGTCAAACACCAGCCTTTCCCTCCCCACCTGTCCACTGTATATCTCTCCCACTTGCCTGCTTCTCTGCAACCCCTTCACCCATCACCTCTCCCCTCTCACCTTATCCCTTATCCTCAACCCCCCTCATCATCACACCTATTCCACCCCCTAGTGCTAGCTCAGTCCACAGTGGTCAAAACCACTTTTCCCGCCAAAACCATCCAATGGCCAAAATACACTCAACACATCCAATGGCCCTGGAACCAAGTGGGATTTGATCAAGAGGACACGTGGAAGCTGTTTGGGTATAAAAGAAAGAAGAAAAGCAAGAAGAGTAGCAGTAGTAAGTTTAGTTTTAAAATGTATGTCGTTTTTAATTTCCTATGTCTTAAATAGATTCATAGTTGTAATTTCAAGCTTATTTGTATCAAACCAAGTGGTCTAAGTGTATTACAACTCTTTCTAAGTATCAATTCAAGTTGTGTTAAGATTTCTTGTTTCATGGCTACTGTTGAACATTTCCATTTCAAATTCTTATGTATAAGCTCTAATTAGCTTATTTATAAGCTCAAACAATCTTAGTTAAGCTAATTTTAGCTTTTGTTAAGCTTACAAATCAGTTTTAAGCAAATTTCATGTAAAGTCAACGAAAGTCAAAGTGGGTCATTTTTGAAAGTCAACCTGGTTTGAAGGGCTTGAATCTGTTAAAAGGTTGATTTTAATGGTTGGGTAAGTGATTCATCCAGTTTATGTCATTATTCATCAAGGTCTTAAGTTTAAGTACAATTTGAGTTTTCAAAGGAGTGTTTGGTTTAGTCCCACTTTTGGGTTAAAACAGGTTTGTATCCTCTTTGACCACTAAGGTCAAATGTATTTTAAGTATTCAAGTCAAATTGTATAAGTTAGGAAAAGAGTTTTACAAGTTTTCACAGGTTTTGAGTTTTATCTGTTTCAAAAAGAAAAAAATATTTTGAGTTTCCTCAGTTTTTGCTCAGCAGTTTAAGCAAAAGTAGGTTGAGATAGAAAATTGGAAAAATAAAAAATTGACTCTTCACCAGCTAGTGTAATTGTAGTTAAAAGGAAAAAATTCACAAAAATGTTTAACTAGGGCTGCAGTGGGTTCAAAGTGGGTGGTTTGGAGCTTAACTGTTCTGTGCAGGGGATTAAGTCCAACTGCAAGATTTTTCTCAACTTAATTATAAGCTGCACACAGCTTATTTAAGGTATTATTGTGGAGCAAAAGGTAGTCAGCTGGTTTGACTTCAAGTACCCTCAAGATCATAAGCCACCTCACACTCTAGCTTATTCCAAATAAGCTTCAAAGTTCACCTTTAGCCTTTGTTTGGTCAAACCCCACAAAGACCATTTTGGCTCTAGTCCACTTTTCAAGCTTATTTTTAAGTCGGTAATGATTGTCCTTGGTCCCAAATTTAGTTTCTCTATAATCTTGGCCATGTTAACTTGTTGTTTGTAGCTTGTGATTAGTCTTGAGTCCCTATCTCGACCTTAAGAATAAGCTTGAAAGTAGCCCAAGCAAGTCGCTTTGAGCATGTAGTGTACAAGTGAGTTTTCCATTGCTTAATGTGCTTAATCACCGCTTATCCCTGCTCATCTAGCTTATTTTAATTGTATCTAGCTTATTTACATTTTGGTGTTGCTTTTTAGTTGCCCATTGCTTATTTGTAGCTTGTTTGCTTATTTGTGTCTTCAATACCCAAACAAAGGTGTGTTTGTTTAAGCTCGTCCAAAATCGGCTAAAATAAGTCATTCCAACAACTTATTTGTAAGTTTTCATAACCAAGTTTTACAAAACTTACTTGTTTTGATTGCATCTTCAAGTTTCAAAAGAAAAAAATCAAGAAAAAAATAGAAAGCAAAAGGTGGGAGGCGGGGCTCGAACACGAGACCTCCCACCCTTAACAAGAGTGATAGTTTGTGTACACAGAACCAATTGCGCCTTGGGTCTTTTATGTTACAAGTTACACTTGATATTTATTTAAGTGTTTTGTGCATATTTTAGCTTAATCTACTTTACAGCTTATCTGTTTAAGCTCTTGCTCCCTTTTTATTTTTCTTAAATCCCTTTTAGGATAAAGTATTTTTAGTGAAATTTTCAGATTTTTCTAAAATGTTTTAGTATTTTTAATAATTTAATTAGTGTTATTTGGTTTTTAATTCGTAATAAATAATTTAAGAGTCGAAAAAATACCCGGCTTTTTCCTAAAATTTTCTTTTGTCATATAGTAGGTAAGAAAATTGTTTTTACACTTGTAGGACTTTTATTTCTTAAATTTTACGTTTTTGCTTGCGCACTCGCGTAATTTTTATAAATAACGTACGTTTTCATTTTAAGTTACGTTTTTAGGTAATTTAAGTTTAAGTTTTAGTTAAAATAGTTTATTTAAGTCATTTTGTTTTATAAAATCACAAAAACATCATTGTAAAAATAGTGATAGCGTTTATTTAATATTTTTTATCTTTTTAATTTCCTTTAATTTGCATTTAAGCCCCTGTAATTTATTCACTTTTTCTGTAGTCATAATCAATCACAATCATTTTCCGTTCAAATCCTCTCGATCACTACACGTTTGACTATTCTCGCACAGCTCGTTGGGACTTAACGACCTGGGGAAACACTATACTCTCCTGATCTTCATTGCATTCGTGTTTAAACTGTTTTAAGTTTCTTACGGTCGGCCATTCACAAGTGGCCGGCTTGAGTGAGAAAACTTGACGGTTTTGCACGGATCAAACTCCTTAGAGCCAACGTCATTAGCACCACAGGAAACCGAGACCACATCAATGCTTGCTTATGCTACATGCTCTATAGCTTGTCTACTCATCAACCATTCAACTTGGCATACTAAATTGTTAGGAGGATGGTAGACATTCCTACTCAAGGCTCCGTTGCTCTTCCATACGGGATGCTCCTTACCCGTCTTTTTAGAGCTTATGCACCCATTCCGCCAAGTCCTAGAGGGTTGAAACTCGACTATCCCATCATCCCTTATATATTTGTGCCCTTGAGTGATGAAAGAGTATCCAAGACTAAGACCAAGGGAAAAAGGCCACAACCTCCAACTCCTTCATCCTCATCAAATAGCTCCGAAGATGGTCTCCCCAACTCAAGGCTTCAACCTCATGAGTACTACGCCTCACTTCCAGAGATTGAGAACCAAACGGAGGAGTTCAAGTAAACCAAGGGGATGTTCAAATGCCTTGGTAGGATGATGACCAAGATTTACAATAAGTTGGATAAGTGAGTTGAGGTTTTAAGAGGGTGTTTGGTACAAGGACAAAAACAATGTTGTATGATATTATTTATGTGTTCTCGCTTTCTAGGACGATAAAAAACTTAAAACATTGATGTGAACTAACTTTTTCATGCAGGGGAATAACATACGGATGTTATCAAATTTTACCCGTTTTTACTTTTTAGTGAAAATCAATAGCCCTTGTTGGAAATACATGCTCCCTTACGTTTATATGTGTGTTATTGCTTGTTCCTAACTAGAAATAATTATCTCTATATGTTTTAAGAAAAATTTCAGGATTCGGAAAAGTCCCCGGGGGTTAAAAAATGCCACTGCCAAATTTTCTGCACAACACAGATCTCACGGACCCAATTGTTTGGTTTCGTCCGTGTTAATTTTTGGTGCCGCCGTTTTGAATCGGAGACCAGACGGACCCAAAATTGGGATCCGTCTGTGTAAAATTTTGGTGCCGTGGGATGGCCATGTAAGTTGCTGAATTTCACTAATTCCCGCATTCTAATTTACCAAACTTTGTTTCTAGGATAGTTTTTACTGCTTTTTATTCATATTAGGACTAGTTTAACTTACTTAGACATATTGGATATCCATTTCCCACCAAAATTCAAAAATTCTCAAAATTCACCCAAGGAACCCTTTTTTATAAAGGAATGAACCAAAATTTTGGTTCCTTGAAATCTGTGGCTGATCTGAACTTCAAGATTTTGCAATCATTGAAACCCATTTAATGCATATCTTGGTCATTTTACTAAACACTACTTGTATGGATTGACTTAGGGAGATTTGACATGCATTTAAACTCTTCCAAATCATTAGGAACCACTTCACTTGTATGGCTTAACATCAAATCAAACACAATTCTCTATAATCTCATGATCCTATAAATTAAGACCTCAAGGATGATCATCTTCACACCTCAACAATTTCTTCCTTCTTCTCTTAGAATAAGCTTAATCAAAAATGACAAAGTCATCTACATCATCCCCATCAACTAAACCACTAAAGAAAACCGCAAGAATAAGTGTTAGACCTTGTTGCTTCGTAAACCTTAGCTCCTCCCCGAATCATCACCACTAATCATTTCATCCCCAATAAGAGATGAAAACTTCATTACTCTTAGTACTCCAACTCCACCACCGAAATCACCCATTATCATCACCACTCCACCACCTACTAAAACACCAATTGCTACCTCTCTACCACCGGCTCCACTACAATCATCAAAATCACCATCACCACCAAAATCTCCAAAGCTTGTACCTATATAACTCTTCTCAACTCCACCAACATCTCCAAACCCATTCTTAGAAGGCTTAGAAGATCTACCTCCTAGGCCCGCAAATCCTCACCACTTCCATCATTCGGAACCATTGAGTGCATCGCTCATTAACCAACTCGACCATCATTTGAACCAAACGCCCCTTTGGAATCTAGACCTCATCTCTTCCACCCAATCCATAATGCATTCATGGACCATTGTATGGAGACCATGCTTTACCACCCACATCCTTCTCTCCTCATATCGATGACATTGATGAGTCAATGTGGGAAGAGCACCCACAATCTCAAATGGAGATACAAGCTCAACTAGAAAACTTGTGGAAAACTAGAAGGGGGGGTTGAATAGTTTTACCAATTTAAAACTTCTTTTTAAATATTTAGATCGACTTATGTCAATCTATTTGGTTGTTTATGTTGGACGTTGATAGATACATATATAAGCGTGTAATGAAAGATAAAGAGTAAGAAGCACATCACAACGACACAAGTTATTTATAGTGGTTCGCCACAAGGACACCTTCCTTGCCCTACTCCACTCCCCGAGTCACCTACTCGAGTTCGTAAGCACTACACCAACTCCTTATAGCGGAGAAGCCTTCACAACGTCGCTTAACCTTTTTCCGGTACAAAGCTAAATACCGAGTTCCTTCACACCAAGGCGAACCACACCTAACACAACGTCGCCTACCCTTTATACGGTGCTAGGCTAACCACCGAGTTCTTTCACACCAAGGAGAACTAATCCTATCACAACATCGCCTACCCTTTATTAGGTACTAGGCTAAGCACCTAGTTCCATTACTATGGAGGAACTACTAGCCTTCACAACACAACACCAAATTTCAAGGAGATCTACTCCTTGTTACAACATCATCAAGGATATCACCATCCTTGGAAATAAACAACTACTTATATGTACAACGATGCACCTCATCGATTATATGACCTAGGCATTCTTCCCAAATGCGACTTGATTTGATTCATCGGAATCTTTCACTAATGCCTTTGATACAACGCTTGGCACCCTTCACTAATGCCTTCGTCTTAACACCTTTAGCATTCTTCACTAATGCTTTGACTCGGATGATGAGCACCTTTCACTAATGCTTTAATCTTGACACTTTCGGCATTCTTCACTAATGCCTTCAACCCAACATCTACGGAGGAAGAAAGAACTATCAACAAGAGAACCTTAGTTGTCTTGATGATGACGAAGCATGGCAACTCATGGACTTGAGCTTGCTCGTCTTCAAGAAGTGGTGATCTACCCTTTAAGAGGAATCTAGAGAATCACACAAAAACAAAAGAAAAACTACATAGATCACTTGGATCTGAGGTTAGAGGGTTATAATACTTGGGGAAGTATGTGTGTAAAGTGATCATTAGAAAGGAAGAAATGGATCTCTATTTATAGAGAAAACTCTTTACTGTTCTCCGGATCCCACAGATCCCTTCCACTTAGGATCCGGCTAGCACAAAGCCAGGGATCCGTGGAACGCTCCTCTTTGCCCATGGGTATTTTTGGTTATGGGTCATGGGTCATGGGTTATGGGTTGATCCATGGTTTTCTTTCTAGATACAATGAACTTGGTTAAGTGGTATATATAAAACCATGGGTTATGGGTCAATACCATTTTCTAGTTTTTACCCATTTTAGTATTTACATGTTTTTACCCATTTTAGTATACTTATTTTAAGTATGTGCTAACCCAATATGTAAACATTAGTTGTTGTACATATATATCTAAATCATAAAATCACTTATACTTGTTTTAGTGGTTTATGTGAAAGCGTAAGTGTGTTAGGAAACTATTAACTCAAACTATTTACGTATTCTATTTGTTTCGTTAAAATGATTTTACGTTTGTTATCGACAAAACTTTAGAAGATCGTAAAATATAAATAAACATTTTTACGGCTTATTTGTATTAACAATCTCCCCCTTTTTGTTGATGACAAAACATAAAATTATTTTAAGGAAAATCCAAAATTGTAAAGTTTGAATTTGTAGTTTTACTTTCTTCTCCCCTTTTGTCGAAACAAAAGTGTTAAAAGAAACTAACACAATTTTGTAAGAAAAGGTTAGTAAAAATGTAAAGAAAGCAAGTGACGGAATGGTACTGTATTAACTCCCCTTGACGAGTCCATCCCTTTGAAAGGGCATCAAGGACATGACGTAAAATAAACTAATTGTGTTTGTAATTAAGTTTGCAAATGGTTCGTCTAAGTGACGAAAACGTGCTCCCCCTTGAAGATTGCAAAGTTGCAATGGGGTGTCATGAAGTATAGTCCAAAATCGGATTAAGTTGCAAATGTTTTTGCAATTTCGCTTTGACACAAAGCTCCTCTAGCTTTATGGTTTCAAAATCTTCATGTGTTATTTTGAAAATCTACAAAGTAAAGGTTAGAAAACAAGAGTATAGTGCATAATTTCCGCAAATAAAACTCAAGTTAGTAGAAATTTGTGCTTGATCCACGGATCCCGCGGTTCCCTTCTTGAAGGATCCGCTAGACATTTTAGGATCCGCCATCCGATGACGCTTTCTTCAAGGTGAAGATGTGTCAAACAATGCTAGTGTGGAGATAATATATGTGTACAATAAAGAGCACAACGCACAAAATAATCATAGCATATAAATGTTCATTCAATAAAACAAGAGATAACCAAACAAATCTCTAAAACTAAGAGAATGAACTAGGACATACAAATGCCACTAAAGACTAACTAGTTACTAGACTTAAAATACTACAATGTGCTTGAGTCTAGGGATGAGTGGATTTGTTGATTTGATCCAACTTTGCAAGAAGATGATTAAACATGAAATGTATCTCATTTCGTGCTTCTTGAACAAGTCCTTGAGTGTTTAGACAATTTGGACAATTATTGTCTTGGTTTGGACCCGGAGGGAAATGGATATTTTGAGGAGGCTCTATGTGTGATTGTGGGTCCTCATTTTGAGAGGTAGGAAGAGGTTCTAAAAATGAGGGTGGTAATGGAACTTCTTCCATATGATCAAAGTTGTTCCTTGTCTCCCATGATGGGCTAGTTGGTGTTGTTGGTGGTTCCCTATTTAATGAAAAGGTTGGTAAATGGGAGGTTCTTGGTGGTGAATGATCCAATGAGTAGATGTTTGGGTGAGAGAGAGGCTCATTCAAGGAGTGAAGTCCATGCTTAATGAATGAGGGTTGTGATGGCTTGCTAGAACTCGCCATGTTTGGTTTTGAACTAGGTGATCCTTTTTCTAGTCCGAAAGGTTTGATGCTAATCCTTGCGGTTCTTTTAGCCTTTAGATGAGTTTGATGAGGTGGGATTCTATCATCATTATCTCTAATGAGAGATGTTTCGGTGGATGAGATTTCATGGATCATTTGACCTTTTCTTTTGGATGATCCTAAGGTTGAGGAGTTGTTGCTAAGAGCCTTAGTCATGGTGATGATGATGCTAATGTGAGCTTCTAATTGCTGATTTTTGAAAGGGAATTGAGGATGGTGCCTTAAACCTAAGGTTGTTTGGTTTATAAAGAATAATTTGAATTAGGAAATCAAATTCTTGGCCACTTAGAAGACTAAGCATGCTCTTGAGGTTTTGATCAGCTCTAGGAGGACAATTAATGTGTGCTAAAAGTGGTTAGAGAACCAAAGGTGACAGAATTTGAATATATAAGTCGATTTATCTTTATCAGATATCTACGGATCCCGCGGATCCTTCTCAGTAGGGATCCGCCTGGTTAAAGACCAGGGATCCGGCTATCATACATGGTTTAGGTGAAATCATTATGCTTTTGTAAGGTTTGTTATTAATGGATTTCGAGGTTTTGACTTAATTTTGAAGTCTTTAACTGTTGGATATCTTAAATCCTCAACCATAACAAGTAATGGTGCTTAATGATGGTTTTGGCCAAGAAAATTGACCTTGGGTAGTCTAACTATATGTTTAACAAGGGTTCCATTTAATTTGATTTAGAGACATGGTGATAACAAGTCCTAGAATTCAGATGATGTTGTAAGAGGAATTTACTAAAATCTTTAAAAATAAAAAGAAATGAAAAACTAATTTTTGAGCCTAATCTTGAGTCAAAGATGATTGAGATCAATTTGCTAAAATTGAATGATAGACCTAACTAAGTGCTATCAAACGTGATAGATAATGTGTGAGTGTTGGAGCGGAATTATGGTGAGTTTTAACTATTAGATAAATCAAAAATATTTCGAACATATATCCTAGATAAACCATGGATGAGAGTGAGGTTTTTCAATTATTTGAGAAAGACTTAGTTGGCTCTATTATCTTATGTTTGACTTGTTTGAGGTGATCTAGTAGACTATTTTGATGTAGCCAAATTTGTATTGCATATCAGATGCCACGGATCCCACGGTTCCCTTATGGGAGGGATCCGGCTAGTTCAAAAGTCGGGATCCGCAAATCGCAGATCGTAGAGCTTTCAGAAATGTGCAACTTTGCACTTTATAGTAAATTCTTTTCCTAATTGTTTCTATGGGGACTAAAAGCAAGAATACAACTAATAAAATGTATATCAAAGTAGGAAGAGCTAAAATTCCTAGAATGAGTGACGACGACCACTCAAGGGGTCGTAAAATCTCATTTCCCAAATACCTAAGTTAGGATTGTTTAGTGCCAAGATATGGCAATACCTACATACTACGAGCATAGTTAAAGTGTTACAAGCCATTGTTTGAAATTGTTCAACATACATTAGAGTCATAAAATGTTCCCTTTCTTCTCCTCCTTCACTTCTTCACCCGTCCTCTACTCTTTATCAAACTATCTTCACTTCTTCTTCCTTAAGAAATTGGCGAAGCATTTGAAGATTCCCTTGGTTTGTTGCCATTCAGGTGATTCATTAGGGATGTTTGGCAATTGGTTAATGTAGTCCAAGGGGTCAAGATCGATATTTTCGAGTGGGTTGCTACTACTCCCTTCACCTTCTTCCTATCTCTCCCTTTCGTCCGAGGAATCCGTGGGTAGGTGTGGCCACTTGCCTTCCACCATAAACCTTGTTGTTCTACCCTCGGTTAATGGTACCATAACCTTATTACAAAAGCTATGATCCAAGGATTGTGGGGAAGGGTCTAATGCAAAGATGAATTTGGCAAGACGGGTTAGAAGCATTGCATACGGAAGCACCATCTTGTCCATGCTTCTTACACTTGCCATTCTCTTGACCATGTAGTAGGCAAGGTTAAACCGAGTATTGGTCACTAGGCAATAGATCATGAAGCTTAGACATGCGTTGGGGTGGTCCTAGTTTCCTACTAGGCACACCACATTTTCTCTTATCACATCTTCCCATTTCCTATACAATCCATACATTTCCGAAAGCTCCATTTGAAAAGGATCCCTATAGATCACTTTTGACTTCCTTGTGACTCTTGACGGTGATGCTCTTGGCATGAATACGGTGTCCGTCACCGTGGTTGCTTCCGGGATCAATGTGTTGTAAATATCATGATGATCAACCATTGTGTGTAGTTGTTCCAAAGACCATTCATTCGAGTACATACAAACGCCTTGATATGGAACCCCTATAATTCTTCCAAACTCTATGAGTGAAAGATTGAACTCTTGCTCATTGATGGTGAATTCAATTGAGATGGACCCATCATCATTTCTAATTATACCCATTGTCTTGTAAAACTCAAGCACAAAGATCGGCAAATTTGCTCGCTTATATCCAATAAACAATCAAACTCAATAGTTGCAAAAACTTCCCTTATGTCGGTATTTGCAAGAAATGATGGATCAACAACTCTACCTTCATGAAAGAGTCTCCTTTCAAGAAACTTAAAGGCTTTCCTATCGTCCGGACTTAAACCATCTTTCCTATGGTACATGGGTATGTAGTGAGCGGTGTCTTGGTAATCTTGTTGCTTGTTGCTTGGCATGAATGTTCCTAAACAATACAACCAAAATGTGGTGTTAATTGTGAATAGTAACCTAGAGGGTTTGATCACAATTTTGCTCTCATCATCTTTGTTGAGTTCAAGAAATGTGTTTAATTTGTATTAACAATGTTAATTCTTTGATTTAGGTTATCTTAGAAAACAATGTGGTGACAAATTATGATAAACCCATTTGAACCCAACTCTTAAAGATGAAGAAATTGTAATTCTAAGAATCAAGGAATTAAATTAACAATGTAGTGAATATTATATTTACACAAGTGATTGTTAAGCTTGAGAAGAATGATCAATTTGCTCCTATGAACAAGACTTGAGTTCTTGTTCGTGAGTCTTTGAGGTGAGTATGATTGTGGAACATCCACGGTGATCATTTTTAGCTTATACTGCCTTCTTGCATGGATCCGCGGATCCTCTCATTTGGGATCCGGCTAGTATAAACGAAGGGATCCGGCATGACAGCAAAAATTAGCTCAAACATTCCTTGATAACTTTGGTTTGGGAGTTCTAAAACGCCTAGTATTTTGATGTTAAGGCTCTAAAACTTGTGGTTTGAGGTTTTGAAGATTAAGTACTATTCCTATTAGACGATGTTCCCTTTTTAAGAATTAGTCATAATTCTTGGGAAGCTTTTCAAACATTATAATAAAATCCCATTTTATCATAATATAAGAAGTTTCACATGGATATTTATTGACATAGATGAAGTGTCAATAAATCCTTTGTGATGAATAATTATTGAGGTTATCGAATAACCAAGATATCGAGATTACAAGTTGGTAATGTAGTCTATACGATAAGTCGAAGAATACTATTTAGATGATGACTATAATATGAATAACTACTAGAACAATTACTAATAAATCATGCAACTAAGATTTTAATAATAACAATAAAGGTAAGTAATTAAAGATCATACCTTTGCTAAATATTCTTTTTAAGAAAAGAAGTATTTAGATGTTTTGTGATCTTCTTGGAATCTCCAGATTTATGTTGTGAGAATACTAAACATTCTTTTTGCGAAAATAAGTATTTAGCTAAATTCTTTATGATCTTATTGGTAACTCCAAATCCAAGTATGGATAATGCTTAAGAAAAAAAATGTTAGAGCCTTCTATCATTGTCCAACAATAAACAATATAATGATTTTTGAAATATGACAAAAATAATCCTTCTTTGTAGTTTTCATACATACATGGATCGTATCAAGTTTTTAAAGTACAACATACTCTAAGAAACTTGGTAACGAAGCTCTGATACCAATTGTGGAAAACTAGAAGGGGGAGTTGAATACTTTTACCAATTTAAAACTTCCTTTTAAATATTTAGATCGACTTATGTCAATCTATTTGGTTGTTTATGTTGGACGTTGATAGATACATATATAAACGTGTAATGAAAGATAAAGAGTAAGAAGCACATTACCACGACACAAGTTATTTATAGTGGTTCGGCTACAAGGACACCTTCCTTGCCCTACTCCAATCCCCGAGTCACCTACTCGAGAGTTCGTAAGCACTACACCAACTCCTTATGGCGGAGAAGCCTTCACAACGTCGCTTAACCTTTTTCCGGTACAAAGCTAAATACCGAGTTCCTTCACACAAGGCGAACCACACCTAATACAACGTCGCCTACCCTTTATACGGTGCTAGGCTAACCACCGAGTTCTTTCACACCAAGGAGAACTAATCCTATCACAACGTCGCCTACTCTTTATTAGGTACTAGGCTAAGCACCTAATTCCATTACTATGGAAGAACTACTACCCTTCACAACACAACACCTAATTTCAAGGAGATCTACTCCTTGTTACAACATCATCAAGGATATCACCATCCTTGGAAATAAACAACTACTTATATGTATAACGATGCACCTCATCGATTATACGACCTAGGCATTCTTCCCAAATGCGACTTGATTTGATTCATCGGCATCTTTCACTAATGCCTTTGACACAACGCTTGGCACCCTTCACTAATGCCTTCGTCTTGACACCTTTAGCATTCTTCACTAATGCTTTGACACGGATGATGAGCACCTTTCACTAATGCTTTCATCTTGACACTTTCGGCATTCTTCACTAATGCCTTCAACCCAACATCTACGGAGGAAGAAAGAACTATCAATAAGAGAACCTTACTTGTCTTGATGATGACGAAGCATGGCAACTCATGGACTTGATCTTGTTCGTCTTCAAGAAGTGGTGATCTCGCCTTTAAGAGGAACCTAGAGAATCACACAAAAACAAAAGACAAACTACATAGATCACTTGGATCTGAGGTTAGAGGGTTATAATACTTGGGGAAGTATGTGTGTAAAGTGATCATTAGAAAGGAAGAAATGGCTCTCTATTTATAGAGAAAATTCTCATCGCTCCCCGATCCCACGTATCCTTCCACTGGGATCCGCTAGCACAAAGCCGTGGATCCGTGGAACGCCCCTCTTTGCCCATGGGTATTTTTGGTTATGGGTCATAGGTCATGGGTTATGGGTTGATCCATGGTTTTCTTTCTAGATACAATGAACTTGGTTAAGTGGTATATATAAAACCATGGGTTATGAGTCAATACCATTTGCTAGTTTTTACCCATTTTAGTGTTTACATGTTTTTACCCATTTTAGTATACTTAGTTTAAGTATGTGCTAACCCAATATGTAAACATTAGTTGTTGTACATATATATCTAAATCATAAAATCACTTATACTTGTTTTAGTGGTTTATGTGAAAGCGTAAGTGTGTTAGGAAACTATTAACTCAAACTATTTACGTATTCTATTTGTTTCGTTAAAATGATTTTACGTTTGTTATCGACAAAACATTAGAAGATCGTAAAATATAAATAAACGTTTTTACGGCTTATTTGTATTAACAAAACTTTCAAACCTTCTCCAATATGGTGGATTTTCAGCTAAATGAGGCTTTGCAAATGCAAAATGCTTTGATTTCCTCCCTCATCACTCCATCAAATACCAACAACACTTCCACCAATCCACCACCACCTAATAATGATCCTACTCTCCTACCTAGACATGGTTGCTCCCATTGTAAGCGCACCGCCCATCTTACCGAAAGGACCCGAATCATGGTCCACGAGTTACAAGATGAGATGATGTTCATCCTCAATCACATCCTAGAGTGTATCAACGCTCTTTCTCATCCACCTCCTCAATAGGATGGTTCTAGTTTTTATCTTTAGGATTTATTTTTAATTTCTAAGTTATTTTTAATTTTTCTAAGATTTTTTAAGTTATTTTTCTAATTTTTAGGATTTATTTTATGTATCAACATCTCCATTGTGTTCCATTTTATGACTTTTAAGTCATAAAAATTTTAGAAAATGAATGATGTTTATTATATGGTTGTTGGTTATTGCTTGTTAGTTGGAATTACTTGTATACTTGTGATGATGATTGTTACTAACATTTCTTTTGTAGCTTTTCACAATCCATGTATCTTTCTTTTGGCACCCAATTAAGGGGGAGCATTGGCCAAGGGGGAGAAATTGGCTCGGGCTCATTGCATTTTCCTCCTCGCCTCTTCTTTTTGTTTCGATAAAAAGGGGGAGAATATTATTTAACTTGACCATTGACTTTCAAAAAGTCAACATCATGCGTTGACTTTCAAAAAGTCAAAATTGTTAAAGACCAAATAATTGGATAAACTAGTCATAATATAAAATAAGCTTTTGATTGTCAACTTTATCTAACTAACTAGTTCTTACAAGTTCAAATTAATCTCATAATTTTAAACCTCTTGTACATCTTTACATCTTTGATAAAAAAAAAAAAAAAAATTTATGTATTGTCCTCAACAAAAAGGGGGAGATTGTTAATACAAATATCGTCCTAAAACGTTATTTATATTTTATGATTTTTACCTTGTTTTGTTAACGACAAAATTAAATTTCATTTTGTAAAGTATAAAGCTTGTCAAGATTAATACACATTAAAATAAGCTTTCCTTAAATAAAAGTCTTCATCACTTAAGCATTTACATCTTATCACATGTTGATTAGGTATGTATCTATTAACATTGTTATCCTTCTAAACTATAATGTGCATCAACATTTTTAGAACAAGTATGTTTAGTTTCTTAAACATAACATGACATATGTATTTACTTATAACATATTAATTGTAAAAATAGAAAACAACATATTACATCATGGCTTGCATCACATTGGAAAATTTTGAAAGATTTCATAGAATATTTTGATTAGATATTCACTCATCATATCTTACATGATATAGGTTAGATTTGGGCGATCTTGGAAAGATTTTTTGTAATCTTTACTGTTAGACCGGCGGAACCTAAAATTAACAAGTGGAACCCTTTTTTTGGTTCCGTCTGGTCCATGGCTCTGCTGTTCATTTGGCCTATAAATAGCAAGCCAACCTAAGTTGTTTTCCGATCCCTTCTTAGCATAAAACACATACATTCTCTCATTTTATTACATCTATAACTCAGTTTCATTTCATTCTAGTGATCATCTTTTGTAGCAAAGAAGATCAAAGCATAATCAAGCTTCAACAATTAGTTGGAAGGCTTGTTTGATTTGTTGTTGTGTGATCTAGTATTGTTCATACATCATTGTTGTACCAAACCATCTTAAACCTTTGAGTGTGAGTGGTTAGTATTTTAGTCCTCAAAATATATAGTGTGTTGGGAGTGGTTGTACCCTTGTAAAAGAACTCGATATCTAGCTTTGTGTCGGAAATATTGTGTAAGCGACGTGTAAAGGTTTTCTCTGCCGGTTAAAGGAGCTTGTTGATTAGTGAAGATAACTCTCGAGTTGGAGACTCGGGGAGTGGAGTAGGGCAAGGAAAAAGAGTCCTTGTAGACCGAACCACTATAAACATCTTTGTCGTGGTTTGATTGTTTCTTTCCTTATATACTTATTATATATTGCTTGCATATTATTTATTCTTCACTAACACATCCTAGATCTATATCAATTGATCTTATAATAAAGTTTCAAAACAAAGATTTTAAACGGTAAAACTATCCAACCCCCTTCTAGTTTTCCACATTTGGAGCTGTATTGGGGGGGGGGGGATAGTTGTTGGAAGATTCAAACTTATTTTTCCAATTAAAACATTTCTTTTTAATTCCAAAATTATTTGTAAAATGTATTTTTGAAATTTTTTGTCATATAAAAAATGTAAAGTTTAGAACACAAATTCAATTATTTGATCATTTCTCAAGTTGTATATTTGTTTATTCTAAGCTAGAGTTATTTACATAGAAACGGGATATTTCAACTAAAAACTTGTTTACGTTAATTTTGACGTAAAGTGTTTTTACATTTTATTATCTTCAAAACGTAAAGATTTCAAAAAATAGAAATAACATTTTTAGACATTATTTGTATTAACAAAACAATTTTTCCATCAATAAACACACTCTTCATTTTATCTTGGACACATTATTTCACGTTTTACACAGTTGTATCATATTCACATATTGCATTGTGAGTTTAATTATACAACACTGTGTGCAAATCAAAAAACAAAGTTTGCTAATAACCTCTCTTTTTTTATACTACATTTTGCATGCATCAACTAAACATGCAGAAAAAGGCAAAGAGCAAAATAGAAATTGTTATGTAAGGCACAAAAAGTTTTGTTTTTTTTTTGTTTTTTTTTCTTGTTTTTTTTTTGTTTACAAAATCATTAACGGAGACGTCTCTCAGTCCATTGTGGATAACACTAAAGGTTTAATTAATTTATAAAATAGAATATAAAAGGATAATAATGTTGTTAAAGGTTTAGTGAAGCTTGTTATAAAGAATATGAAATATAGCGCTGAATGGATGAAACAACTTAAACCATATTTTACTAAGTAAACCAATTATATTGTTGGTTTATTTGTGTGTATGATATACTATATCTCATTTTGCAATGACATTTTTATTTTAGTATATATGTTTGCAATATGATACATATGTTGACGTCGTAACTATTTTTGAATAACATTTGATCGCAAATAATTTAAATTGCAGGGTACCTGCCGCGGCGATGCGCGAGTACCTAGCGAGTTGTAAAAAAATGCGAACCTCGGTTACTTACTATTTTGGATCTGTCAATGGATAGCCAGATGTAGAAACTAGTTTATTAGGGGGAATGTTTTGATTAGTACGTGATCCTACAATTGTTCGTATGAGTTGAGATCAATGTAGAACCAAAATTATCTAAAGATTTAATGAACCAATCTTAGCCACTCATTTTTTCATCAAAATAAAAAAAAAGAAAAAAAGAAAACCATTTTCCACCTCTTTTATAAAAATAAAATATATTGCAAATGGTAAATCATCAAGTGAAAAAAAAACACCATCGCGACGAGTTTTTTTTTTTTTATCTTTTAGTAGATGGACACTTCGATATACTTTCGACAAATTTTGTTTTCGTTTTGGTTTAGTTACGTCTTGAAAAATCACATGTGATTTCATAAATCACATGTGCTTTGTGATACAAATCACATGTGATTTTTTCAAACGTAACTGAAAAAAAACAAAAAAAAAAAATCTTCGAAAGTATATCGAAGTGCCCATCTATAGAAAGATGATTTAATTCTCGTCGTGATGGTATGATTCATTTTGTGTAACGATTAACGGTTTGCGAGATATTTATTTTTAAAAAAAGTGAAAGTTTATTTTTTTTGTTTTGATCAGAAAATAGATGGTCATGATTGGTTCATTGGATCTTTAGAAAATATTGGATCTATATTGAAGTTTTCTCTTGTTCGTATAGTCATTTAGTGAGGCTCTTTATGTCTATCTTTTTGCTAGTATCTTTTTATAAGGTTTTGTTAACGCCAACCCTTAGGGTTGTGGTTAATATGATCATTATTCGTAAGAAACTAATTCACCCAATGAGAATGAAGTGTTTGATGCGTATCCAGATTTTTAAGGATTTCATCTACTTTTATTGGAAATGTCATCTAATCAAAACCATTCATTAGTTGATATGTAATAAAATCAAACTCATAACAATAACTCTTAGGACTACCATTAGCAAAACCCATTTTTATAAACTAGAAGGGTACCCGCGCAATGCGTTAGCGGGTATCCGGTGACTATTTTGTGGCGAGAAAATGTTTTTCAGGGGTCTTGTGGTGGTGGCAATGACGGTGGCGGCGAAAGTAAGTGAGCCGAGAGACTGAGAGAGAACCTCTCAGTGAGTTGTGTGTATTTTTTATTTGTTTGGTGTGTGATAGGCTTATGTGTAGTAAGTATACATAAGGTTGGGGCAAGACTCGATTTTAATGGACTGTTACACGTTTTTAATGCTTTGTTTATATGGTTTAAATGGGATGCATCAATATTGAAAGATGTTACCAGTATGAGAATTTAAGACATTAATTATGTGTATGCTGAATTTTTATGCTAAGCAAAAGTAATTTTCTTTTTATAGAAATGTTTTTGGTCTTAAAAGTTTTAATACTACTATATTTAGGATGTCCTAAACCATTTATAAAGGAGTATAGATTGAGGGTGCGTTTGGTTCGTAAAAAGTTTTAGAATCGGATTTGGATTTGTTGTTGGTTTGATTGAAAGTGAGAATAAATAAAATAAATAATAATTTAAAATATTGTTTTATTTTAATAAAAAATATGTATTGTTTATAGAATTTTAACTCACATGAGTAATTAAATATTATAAAATAAAATAAAGTGGGCAAATTGTGTGGTTGTAAGTTTGGAGAGAGAGTAAAGTACATAAATTTCTCATGAAAGTAGGACGAAAGACACAAAGTTATAAAGAAATGGATGTATGGATATAGTTTGATTGATTGTAATCAACAAAAGCAACCAAACAATGTTTTTTAATGAAATGATTCCATTACTCAAGTCAAAAGGCATATAACAAACGGACCCTGAATTCTTTGTTTTGAAAAAAAAAGAAAAATAAAAATTTACATCATTAATCCTTGAAGTTGATCAAAATCTTGTATAAAGTCCTTAATTTTTTAAAATATCGCCATTAGTCCCTAGTATCTTAATTTTGAAACCCTGATCATTCAAATGACTAACTATCATTTAGTAACTTGTTAAATATTAGGCTCACGTGGTCTTATCATTACATACACATCCAAACATCATTTAACCACCTACACACAATATACATTCATCAAAACACGCGTCTTCTTCAACCTCTCATCCTACCCTACCCTACCCTCACCCTCACATCCACCATCCCAACTCAAAAACACAACACAATTTATTTCTTTGTCTACTTTATAACTCATGTTGGGACATAAAGTCAAAGTGCTGCTGTAAGTCAAAGTACTACTTAATGAAGAAAGTCAAAGTACTGCTCATTCATCAAAGTACTACAAGGATAAAGGACTGCTATGCAAATCGTTAAGGATTATTATGTAATTCTAGAATGTTATTAGTTTAGTATTACTTGTCGTACAAGGATTAGAGTTGTAAACCGACTAGGGTTATCCTTATGTCTATAAAAGGACCCCTAGATTGGCATTAGAGATACGTGATTTAGAATTTACAAAGTTCGATATTAGAGTTGCTAGGGTTGTTAGTGAGTCTGGGTAACAAGCAGATTCAAAGTATTAATAAAATCGTTGAAGTTAAAGTTATTCTTCTTAGCTTTATTGAAGTAGTTTCCGCATACTTAGTAAATTTATATCAGTGTTTCATTGTTAGTAACTTAGGATTTATCCGAGGTTGCTAAGCCCTTACAAGCTACATAGTTAGTTTGGTCGAGTATATCGATCCAACAAGTGGTATCGAGCTTGTGTGGAAACTCGATTGAGAAGAAACCCTTAAAACCAATTTAACAACAAACCCTAAAGATGTCATTGGCCGCACCACCCCATCCATCACCTCACCCGAATTCCTATCATCAAGAAGGAGAATATGATCTACGGAGCATGAAGATGAGGCGATACATTGCTATTACGCACCATGCACCGTGGAATGTAATTGACAATGGTAATGAAGTTGTTGTAGAACACAGTAGAAGTTCTGGACAACCTAAACCACCTAAGGCTATCTTGCCGGCAGACTACGATGAAGAAATCAAGAAAAGGCTCTTACCATACTATTATCTCGCTATTCACGATGGTCACCTACTCAAGTTCCATGATGCTAAGGATGCAAAACAACTATGGGTGCTCTCAAGACAAGATTTGGAGGTAATGATGCTTCCAAGAAGATGCATAGAAATCATTGAAGCAACAGGTTTGAAACATTCATTTGTTGGTGAAAGAGAAGGTCTTGATGTCGCCTATCTGATTCCAAAATCTCTTTAGTATGCTAGAGTTATATAAAGCGAGGTATCTGTTGAAGATGCAAACACGAAGTTCTTAAGAAGTTTGCCATCGGTGTGGCATGTGATTGCTACAATGATCGAGGACAACTGGTTTGGACACTATGGACTTTGATGATCTTTACAACCACTTAAAGGTGTATGAGCATGAGATGAATAGCCAAACAAGTTCAAAATCTCACAAGACGCTTTTATGTCTTACGAAAGAGGCGATTCTTCACTAAAAGTCTTGCTTATCCTACTCAAAGTACTGTTGTTCAAAGTACCGTTGCTTATCCTACCCCCACCTCATCACCAACAAACACCATCCATTCTGATGAAGTTGTATGCTCATTCTTTGCTCAGCAAGCCACGTTACCCGTCACTTATGAAGATGATTTGTCACAAATTGAAGAAGATGCTCTTGAAGAAATTGATATAAGGTGGCAAGTTTCTATGATCACTGCTAGGATCAAGAAGTTCATGAAGAAAACAGGAAGAGGCATTGATTTCAAGCCTAAACAGGGTATAACGTTTGACAAGAACAAGATTGAATGCTTTAATTGTCAAAGAAATGGACACTTTGCAAGAGAATGCAAGTTTGCTAAATATCAGGCAAATAGAATGATTGAGAAACCCAAGCTTGAATTAAAGGAAATTCCTATTACTAAAACAAAAGCTTTGGTAGCTCAAGAAAATATATCAAAGGTTGACTGGAGTGTTGAGTTTGATGATGAACCAGTAACCTACTGTATTATCGCAGTGGAAGAGTTTGATTGGAGCATAACTTTTGATGAGGAACCAGGATTTGCTGCTTTGGGATCAAGAGATGGTCTTGGAAGCTTTGATTGGAGCATAGAAAGTGAAGAAGAACCTGTTCTGCTCGCTACGGTAGCTACTTCACCAAGTTCACCCCCTATCTCTGAGGTATGCTCTAAGTGTCATGATTTTTATCAAAAGGTGCTTAACGATTATGTAACTTAAAGAGATAATTATAGAAGGGCTAGGTCTGAGGTAGCTGGTTATCAAATAACCTTAGAGTCTATGAAAGCCAAAATAATAACTCATGAAAATAATAAAATGGCTTGGGCAGAAAAGTATGAACAACAGGATTATCAATTAAAATTAAGTGAATGGAAGTTAGGATGTAAGGTTTCTGAACTTGAAAAGATGACTAAGGAAAGGGATGAATTGTTAGAAAAATTTGATGCTTGGGGAAAATCTGGTCTTTCATGTTAGTTTTGTTGAAAAACAGAAAAGAGCACACATTAAAACTGGCCTAGGTTTTGGTATGGATTTTAGTAGCATAGAAGAGAACCCACCTAGTGATCAGGAACAACTTGATTCTAAGGATATAACAACTAGTGATGATGAACTCATTAATTATGTAGAGAACACATCTTGTAATGAGGAATCTATTAGTCAAACACCTCCTGAATTTAAGAAAGACAATGGTTATCATGCAGTTCCTCATCCCACTAGTAGTTTTCAACCACTTAGGACAGATGTTTCTCGTTTTGGAGTAGACAATTTAGAGTTTAGGAAAAAGCTTACTGGTCAATCTAATTTAGGTCCATCTAGTTCTGAAACCCCAAAAGAAATAGTTGAGAAACCTAAGGATGATAATGTTAAGAGTCAAGCAGTACTTTTAACCCAAAGTACTGCTAGACGTTCAATGATACCTTTAAGAAAACCTTTTCAAAATAATGCTAAACCTTTTCGGGATAATTTTGGTCAAAACAATTTTCATAATTCACCAAAAAGTCAGGATAGGTTTGGTCATAGAATTAGAGGAAGAAATTTTGGGAGTATGGGTCAAAAATTGTGTTTTGTTTGTTATAGTCCTGATCATTTGATTAAGGACTGTGGCTTTCACTCAGAATATCTAAGCAAATTCCCAAAGACCAAATCACCAACCAAAACCAAGGAGACTAAACCATTTGGAATCACTCATAGGGTTAACCACGAAACTTTTCAAAAGACTATAGGTACCTCACCAGAGAAGACCTTTTCAAAATCACCAAGACCCTCAAACACTTTTCAAGGTACCGATAAGCCAAAAGTTTCTCAAGCGGTACCTTCAAAGCATCTAGATTTTCACCCAATCAAGGTAATTGATAGCACTTTTGGAATGGAGGCCCTAGGAAATCCAATTACTATCAATCTAGAAGGCGTTACACCTCAAAAGAGTATCTAGATCCAAGAAATCTCCACAAAAGTTAAAACCAATCGGGTTAAGAAAGAAAGTCTTGATGGGGAACAAACAGATTTCAAAGAAGTAAGAGTGAAAGCAGAGATTTTGTTGAAAATAATAAAGTGAGTTTTGATGAAAAAGATATTTTTGTTGAAATACCAACACAAGTTTTGGAACAACCAAAGATAATTGATCATGTGCTTAAAAACAGTGGAGATTACATACTTAAAGAATTTAAGTATGTCACTCCTACAAGGGGAACACAAGTCGATAATGGCTTGGGTTCCTAATATTAACTAACTCTTTATCTTTGTGCAGGCAACCCGGAAGAGGAGCTTAAAGATCATTTAATTGTGGATAGTGGTTGCTCGAAGCATGACATGAGACAAAGAGATTACATCGATTTTAGATCTTATTTTGGAGGAAGAGTTGCATTTGGAAATGATCCTAGTGGAGGAAGAATTCTTGGCAAAGGAAGCATCAAGGCGAAGCATAGATTTTGAGAATGTTCGTTACGTGAAGGAGCTCAAGTTCAACCTTTTGTCGGTCTCTCGGATCTGTGACAAGAAGCACCTCGTGTTATTCTTGACACGAATGTCTTATTCTTTCCCACGATTCAAGCTTGTTGATGATAACTTGGTATCTTGAGAGTACCAAGAACCAATGATGTGTGATGCGGATATGAAGAGTCTTCACTCTTACGAAAGAGCAACATGTTTAGTAGCAAAGGCAACACTGAAGAAGCAAATATGTGGCATAGAAGATTAGGCCATGTGAATTTCAAGAATATCAACAAGTTGGTTAAAAGAAATTTAGTTAGAGGTTTATCTTCCAAAACATACAAGAATGATCACTCATGTTTGGCGTGCAAGAAGGGTAAACAACACAAAGCTTCATGCATGAAGATTGAGGAAAGAACTATTAGAGAACCTTTAGAGTTGTTGCACATGGATCTGTTTGGACTGTCTCTCTGTAAGCTTAAACAAGAAGAAGTCTTGCTTAGTTGTAACGAGATGATTGCGATGATTTAGTTGGGTCTTTTCTTGGGATTTAAAGATGAAACCTTTGATGCTATTCATGATCTTATAATAGCCCTTGAAAACCAATTAAGACTCAAAGTAAGAGGTATTAGATGTGACAATGGGACCGAATTCAAGAACAAGTTTATGAATGAATTTTGTGCCAAGAAAGGAATCAAGAGGGAGTTTAGTATTGCTAGAACTCCACAGTGAGAATGGTGTTGCGAGAGAAAAAACAGAACTTTGATAGAAGCAACGAACAATGCTTGATTCACAATTACCTATTCAATTTTGAAAAGTCAGTAAAGTCTTGCTTGCTATGTGTTGAATAGAGTATCACACTAAACCTCGATGAAGACACCTTATGAGTTGCTTATGGAAACAAACCTAATATACATTTTATGAAACCTTTTGGATGTCCTCGACTATTCTCAATACTATTGATGCTTTGGGAAAATTTGATGGCAAGTCGATGAAGGATACTTATTAGGATATTGTACAAATAGTAAAGGATTTAGAGTGTACAACAAGGTCACCAAAATGTTCAAGATTGTCTTCATGTTGAATTTTTAGAAGATCGGAAAATCAAAAAGGTAAAGGTCCCGATTGGATGTTTGATCTTGATATTTTGACTCCTTCTATGAATTATGTTCTGTTAGAGAAGAAAATCAAGTCGATCACAAAGAAGAAGATTTACAATGACATTGTTCATGGAGTCAATATTAGACTCGATCTTCGTTCACGATGAAGAACCTATAAGCGTCGAAAAGGAGAAAAGTCTCGATGAACCAAAATTCACTTTGTGCTGTTGAGGATCAAGCTATTCAAGATGAACTTAATAGGATGCTTTTCAAGAAACAATAGCACAATCTTATGAGGATGAACAAAGAAGAGCTTATGAAGAAACAAAGAAAAGGGTAAGTCTCTCGAATACCCTCACGATGCTTTGGATCACAAGTACTTTGGATCAAAGTATCTTTGCATCGATTGATGATGCCGATGATTTGTATGATCCTAACATGCCTAGGTTAGAGGACATTGATGATGAATTAGATGAGGAAGGTATTTTCACAAATTCCAATGAAGGAGCTGATTTCACAAATTTGGATGCTGATCTTGAAGTTCCACAGACTCCTACATTAAAAATTCATAAAGATCATCCAACTGGTCAAATCATTGGACCTTCTACATCAGGGGTGCTCACAAGAACCAAGGCTAATGGCTTTTCTAAGCCACATAATGCTTTACTTAGCTTTGTGTATAAACAAAACAGGATGAATCATAAGGATTAACAAACGTGTTTGTTCACTTGTTTTATCTCTCAAGAAGAACCCAAGAATGTAGCTCAAGCATTAACTAAAGAGAGTTGGGTTGAAGCCATGCAAGAAGAACTTCTTCAATTCAAACTTCAAGAAGTTTGGGTACTATGTGATCTACCAGATGGAAAGAAAGTCATTGGTACAAGATGGGTTTTCAGAGTTAAGAGGGATGAAAGAGGGAATGTCATCAAGAACAAGGAAAGATTAGTTGCACAAGGATATAGACAAGAAGAAGGAGTGGACTATGATGAAGTGTATGCTCCTGTAGCAAGGATTGAGGCAATTAAAATATTCCTTGCTTTTGCATCATATATGGGCTTTCTTGTTTATCAAATGGATGTCAAAAGTGCCTTTCTTTATGGCACAATTACAGAGGAGGTCTATGTCAAACAACCTCCTGGTTTTGAGGATCCTGCCCATCCAAACAAAGTATACAAAGTTGTTAAGGCTTTGTATGGCCTTCATCAAGCACCTAGAGCTTGGTATGAAAGACTCTACACTTTCTTATTGCAACATGGTTACAGGAGAGGAGCAATTGATAAGACTTTGTTTATCAAGAGAGACAAAAAGGATATCATGCTTGTTCAAGTCTATGTAGATGATATCATCTTTGGAGCTACAAAACAGTCTATGGTGAAAGAGTTTGAGAAGCTTATGCAACAAGAGTTTCAAATGAGTTCCATGGGTGAATTAACTTTCTTTTTGGGGCTTCAAGTTAAACAATCAGAGGCTGGAATTTTCATTAGTCAAGACAAGTATGTCACTGACATTCTTAAGAAGTTTAACTTTGATGCTATGAAGCCGGTCACCACACCCATCAAATCTATCAACTCATTGGGCAAGGATGAAGATGGTCAACTTGTAGAAGTCAAGCTTTACAGATCAATGATTGGTTGTCTTATGTACTTAATCGCATCTAGACCCGATATCATGTTTGTTTGTCTGCTTATGTGCAAGATATCAAGTCTCACCCAAGGTCTCTCATATGAATGCGATCAAGAGGATTTTAGTTATCTAAAACAAAAACCTAAGTTAGGGTTGTGGTATCCAAAGGATTCACCTTTTCACTTGGAAGCTTTTTCAGACAGTGATTATGCAGGTGATAATTATGATAGAAGATCAACCACTAGAGGATGCCAATATCTTGGTGGAAGATTAGTTTCTTGGCAATGTAAGAAACAAACCATTGCAGCAACATCATCCACTGAAGCAGAATATGTTACTGCTGCAAGTTGTTGTGGACAAGTATTATAGATGCAGAATCAACTCTTGAATTATGGGTTCAACTTCAAGAATACTCCTATCAACAATGATAATGAGAGTACAATTTGTATTGTGAAGAATCCAGTTTATCACTCTAAGACCAAGCATATTCAGATTAGGCATCACTTTATTCGAGATTGTTATGAGCATAGGCTTATTAATGTTGTCAAGGTTCACACAGATGACAATGTAGCTGATCTACTCACAAAAGGATTTGATGTTTCAATATTTAATCATTTGGTGGTGAGTATTGGAATGATTAACTATTAAGCTACAATCAAGGGGAGGACTTATTAGTTAGTTAGATAGTCCTATGCATTGTTTAAGGGGAGGATAAACAATGTCTTTTTGATGTTTTTGCCATTGTGAAGAAGAGGATGGAAAAGTATTGCTTATTGTTTATATGAAAGCATTGTTGTGAAATCTTTGCTTTGGAAAATCTCGCTTACGTGGAAAGCAATCGCTAGTCTTGTCAACGTCTTTGTTCCAACGGTCAAATGATGGGGTAAAATTCAAATAACGATAATCAGATTAATTGGGCTGTGATTTTTAAATCTCACCTATAGATAACTACCTTCGATTTTCCTCTCATCTTTATACTTATCAATCTTTTCCTTATTTCTCTCTTATTCACATACACTATTCATCGAACCACTTTCTCTTATAACCACATTCAATGGCAAATCGAAACAACGTTAGTAAGCATAACATGGTGGCCAACTTAGATAAAACAACGCCAATGTTCGGTTTCATGACATAATTGATTTCTCATTTGGATCATCAATAAATTATGCCCTTTTGGTTGAACACGACATTATTGAGCCTGGATTTAGCAATTTTGGGCAATCGCTAGCTCTCATATGGAAGATGATGCATCATACATTCGGGCTAAGGTTCTTTGGGAAGATTGTTAGAGTTAGTGAAGCCTCCATTCGAGAAGATTTATTGTTTGATGATGAAGGCGGGGCTGTTCGTTTTGATAAACAAGTGCTTTGCGACACATTAAGGGATATTGGGTATGAAGGCTCTCTTACTGAAACAACCTTTAAGAAACCTTTATTCAGCCCACAATGGAAGTATCTAGTCCATGTTTTGCTTCATTGTTTAAGTTTCAAGAGTACTTCATGGGAGAAATTTGGATCAAATATTGCATCTGCCTTAGTGGGATTAGCTACCAACCAACTGTTTAACTTTTCACGGATGATTGTTGATGGTATGCTCTCCCATATTTCCAATGGTTCACCTTGGTTAATGTACCCAAGATTTGTTCAAGTTTTCTTGAACAAACAACTTCCGGATGTACCAAAACCTTCGAGCTTGTTACATGTTGTGGTACAACCCCCAAAGATATTCACTTTCATGGCTAGAAAGAGTGATAAATTCTCTAGAAGGAATACTTCTTTGACTACTTATATGATGGAAATAGTGCAAGCAGTTCGAGCTGAAGCTGCTACAAGTGAAGAACAACAAGGTACTGCATCTTCACAAGGTATTGCTGCACAAGAAGGTACTGAAACTCAAGGTACTGCATCTCCCCATGATACTGCTCATGATGATTCAGAACCTGAGGTAAACCCACCATCATCTCCCAATGATTATACTTCCACAGATGGGTCTCAAACATCTGGAGGAGATGAGGGAGATATGGCTTCTAAGGGTCCAGTTCTGGATATCTATGATTTGACACGAGAACTAGTGAGATTGAAGAAAGCTACTGAAGCTCAAGCTAAACAGCTTATGAAGTTGAACACCAAGTTTAAAAGATTGAAGAAATTTGTCTGGCCATTGGTTCAACATCACAGGTTGTGGGTCAAGTCTCAAAGGAAGAAATGAAGGAAGTTTACGAAGACTTCAAAGGGTAAGAAGGTTCACAAGCATTCTTCATTCCAATTGGGGAGGAATTTGGAACAACAAATTTGAATGAAGATGTTGCTGATACTTTTGATGAGTCACAAAAAGAAATTAAAGAAGCTGAAGTTGTTGAGCCTCAAAGTACTGATGTTCAAATTCAAAGTACTGAGCTTCAAAGTATTGGTGTACAAAGTACTGATGATCAAGGTGCTGGTGATCAAGGTACTGCTGCTCTTCAAGGAACATACAGACAAGAGCTAATTACACCAAGGACTCTAGATTTTGAAGAAGAAGTTGGTCCTTCAACAGTTCTACAAGAAGAGGAAGCTAATACACACAAAGTAGAGCACACTGCAAGTGATGATGAGACTGTTGCTCAAATATTGCAAAATCTATCAAGACCAAGAGGTGTTAGTATTCCAGGAGTTGCTGAAGCACAACCTCAAGCTTCTCAACCTGCCTTAGATCCTAAAGACAAAGGTAAAGGTAAATTGGTTGAAACTAAGAAGAAGAAGAAACTCACTTTGGCTGAAATAAGAGCTATTGAAGTGGCTAAGAATGAAGAAGCTGCTAAGAAGTTTCAAGCTGAATATGATGCTAAGGTTGCTCTACCAGTAAAAGAACCTGAACCTGTTATACCTAGAATACCACCAAGTATTGCTAAGGAAAGAAATGCTATGATGGCTTATCTGAAGGGTCAAGGATATACTAGATTACAGAAGCTGAAATATTTAGAGATGAAAGATTTATATGATGCTGTCAGAGAAGCTTATCAAAAGTAAGTTGATAGTTTTATTTCGTTTAAGGATGATGATAAGCAGAAGAAGGATGCTAGAAAAGGAAGTTTAAAAAGAAATAGAACAACTGAAGAAGAACAGCCATCAAAGAAGATTCAATTGAGAACAGATACAGTTGATGAGCTGAGGAATTATCTTAGAGTTGTAGACTTTGAGCATCCTAAGTCTAAAGATGTTGTAGAAAAGAAGTCAAAGATATCTACATTTGAAGTTGTAGAGGCAAAGGAAGGAGATTATCTGATGTTCCATAGAGAAGATGAGAGTTTCAGAGTGTTTAATTTGCTATGGGACATATTGCACATCATCACAGAGAGGATTTGTTTCATTTATACCAACTGGTGCAAAAATATTTTGAACACATTCCATCAAATGGAATTGGTTTAGTCTTGCTTGGAGATCTCATAACCATCCGGGAAACCAAGAAACAAGCAACGATGCAATCTGCAAAACCAAGAAGTCCGGGAGATTACATTGGAGATTCTTTGAAGAATCTGGAGTGCATGTTTTGGAGCTGGAAGATGGGACCATGATTCATATGTTAGCAGAAAGAAGATATCCATTGACTAGAGATCTTATGAGAAGAATGCTAGATCATGGTATGGAGGTTGAAGAAGAGAATGACACAGCTCTCATGGTCATTGAATTATTCATTAAATGGACTATTATGGCTGATGACGATGCATAAATACTGGTATGATTCATAATTATATAAATTTTGGAAAAATCAGTACTTTATTCAAACTACTGCTGGACAAACAGTACTTTAACCAAAGTACTGCTTGTAGCACAAAACCATTAATAGAAAATAAGCAAACTTTTGTTAAGTGCAAAATATTTTGAAACAAAAGTTAACAGCAACAAATGGTTTTTGAGATAGAAGGTTATCAGTTCACCATGTCTAACAAAAGGACTGGCTAATCCATGAGCAAACGGCTCAGGTAAAGATATCTCAAATCCGTTGATGGTTGACAACTTGCCAATAAGTTGTATGGTAATCAACTCACCATATCTGATATAGTGAAGAGTTGGCTAGCCCACAAGAAAAATGGCTTGTGGTAAAGGCCGTGGAAAAACCATTGATATGGTAATTAGTTCACCATGGTTGCAAGAACTAACTAGTCCAAAAGGGTACGGCTTTTGGTAAAGACAAAACAAATCCGTTGATAGCTGATGATTTGCTAAAAATCATATGGTTATCAATGTACCATGGTTTTACACACCTAAACATTGGCTACTCCAGAGTTAATGGCTTTGGTAAAGAGACATCAAAATCCATTAAATTTTCAATGATTCACCTCTCACAGGAGTTTACACACCTGGAAGTGATGAGAATAGACTGAAACTTTATGATCTGATATATAATTTGCCATATGTTGCTGAGTAGCTGAAAAGATGAAGATTGCTGATAGTTGCTGAAAAGAATTACTTATAAAGACTACTTTGATGATGATATTACAAGCACATTGAGTAAAAGACAATCTGAAGATACAGATACAATCTTTCCTTGAAGACAAAGATGTTAAAGTTAAAGATACAAAGAAACTTGAAGTCAAGCAAGTAGAATTCAAGTTAGGGGAGGATTGTTGAGACATAAAGTCAAAGTGCTGCTGTAAGTCAAAGTACTGCTTAATGAAGAAAGTCAAAGTACTGCTCATTCATCAAAGTACTGCAAGGATAAAGGACTGCTATGCAAATCGTTAAGGATTATTATGTAATTCTAGAATGTTATTAGTTTAGTATTACTTGTTGTACAAGGATTAGAGTTTTAAACCGACTAGGGTTATCCTTATGTCTATAAAAGGACCCCTAGATTGGCATTAGAGATAAGTGATTTAGAATTTACAAAGTTCGATATTAGAGTTGTTAGGGTTGTTAGTGAGTCTTTGTAACAAGCAGATTCAAAGTATTAATAAAATCGTTGAAGTTAAAGTTATTCTTCTTAGCTTTATTGAAGTAGTTTCCGCATATTTAGTAAAGTTATATCAGTGTTTCATTGATAGTAACTTAGGATTTATCCGAGGTTGCTAAGCCCTTACAAGCTACATAGTTAGTTTGGTCTGAGTATATCGATCCAACAACTCATATTCGCAAAACATATATATTTTTAGGTTTTTCTGACAACAACATTAAGGGTTGTGGTTAAGCAAATAATTTTTATCACAGTACCACCTATTAATAATTCTGATTTGGTGATTGATAACATCAAATTATCCTGAATATTAATTATCAATTTCCCAAGATAATGCTTGTAATTTATATCATTTATATGGATTTACGCTTGTTTTCCATTATATTTCACTTTCAGGTAAATTACGAGCATTGGAGCTAAAGAGACGCGGTTTGGAGAGTTTATTGAAGATCTATCATAGTATGCTCACTTTGAAGAAGTTACGGCGTAACTCCTCTCTCACATTACGCCAGTAACTAAAGCGTGGCTCGTAAAACCAACTTAATGTAAGATTACGGTAACTCTATCCAAGATTATGACGTAACCATATTAGGTCAACTAAGGTCCCGCGCCGCTACTAATTACGCCGTAACTCATGCAACAACTACGACGTAACCAAGATTTATTGAAGATACGGCGTAACTCCTTCCAGTGGTTACGTCATAACCATCATTATTAGTGCAAAATACGAAGAATTGTATGTTACGGCGTAACTCTTATAATTAGTTACGACGTAACCAGATCTGGCCTATAAATACCTCACGATTTCCAGCATTTCAAAGCATCCCATTTCACACACAACATTCAGAGAACGTGAGAAGAAGTCGAAGGCAGATCTAGAGGAGCATGAGGAGCATACAGAGCTATCTCCAAGGGAGAAATCACTCCCCTACGATAAGCATTGGTTTTTTTTTATCTTTTCTTTACTTTCAATTCATGTATTACGTAACATTAAACATTGAATTGATTGTTATAGTTAATATGATCGGCTAAAAACCTCTTGGTGCTGACTAGTTATGATTCCTTAATTGTTTTGTTTACGTTTACATTACTTCCGTATAATTATTTCTAAGTGTATGCATGCATAGTTTGTTAGTAGCTACCCTTGTTTCGGTAGTTATGAATGGCGGTAGAGGCTAATTACTTACGAGATATGACCAACTGACCCTAAGTAAGTAGACTGAGACGGGAAGGGTAAGAAATGACCAACTGACGACCCTTTCTACTTGTGCGATTTAACCAACTGATCACCTACCGTTTGGATGAACTTAAGAAGTAAGGGGTGAGTGTTTAAGTTGCTAGCGCCCGGACACTCACTATTATGAATCTAGCATGTAGCGGTACTTAATGACTTGGCTTAGGGGACCAGGAACAACTGGAATTATGAGAGGACACCTGACTTCTCCGGTGGGACCCTTTGCTGATAGGTTAGGACGAACTGACCAAATGTTGTCCTAGCGACTTTGACCCCACCTGAAGCAATTGGAAATAATTAGACGTAAACACTACTAATTAGGATGAGTAACTAGGTTAGCACCTCTCTCATCTATTGATCACAACCTTTTCCTTTATCTGCTTTAGTAGTTAATTAGTTAATTAGTTAATTCCATATCGAAATCATATTAAAATCTATGACACCTAGAATTAGTATAAATCCACACACATAGCTCTTGGGACGACCTCGGTTTTACCGAATACTACACTACACACGACCGGGTACACTGCCCGTTAGTGCATTATGGTAGACCATAGGTATAACGAGTAATTATAAATATTAAAACATGGTCAGTAAAACCTGCATCAGTGATAATCCCAAAAAAATGAAGACAACCCCAAAAATACTAAATATACATTTGGCAGTTGATTGTGATTGGTTGAATATTATTTTTACAAACAATTGTAATAAAATAAAGTCTCTTAATCACAACCCTTATGGTATGAGTGAATGACAAAGAATGAAAATTCAATAAAGAATGAGAATGCCAAGAAAGAGAATGGTCATGAATAAATGAAACTTATTCCGATGTTTGGTACAATGAGAGAATAAACACAAGAAATGTGTTTAGTTATAGATTCTCATGTTGGTTATGTATATTATGGAAAGGAAATAGATTGAGAGGGGGTTACTGTCGTGTTCATCTTCATCTTCAAATTTCAACATTCAAGTGGCATTTTATAAGCATGTTCAAAAAATATGAAAAAAATAACCCATTGATTTAATACGAGAAAGCAAGTTATGCATCTCAACAAAAAAAAAAGTATACCGTTGTTTAAAAATTAATTTTGATCCAATTAACCACGAAACCCACTAATCATTTATGAATCTTGTAACACTAAGAAAGAAAATTCCAGATGCAATCATACCCAAACCTTAAACAATTGATGACAACGAAGATATTAAAATCCGAATTATTTTATTGCATATAAAAGTGAGATTCTTTTCACTTGAGTTGGTATCTCGGCTCCCTACTAATTTCTTGTAAATCATATGATTTTCTAATAAAGTGATGCATAATAATAAAAAAAAAAAATAATAATAATAATAATAATAATAATAATAATAATAATAATAATAATAATAATAATAATAATATTAAAGTGATGTTAAAAAAATAATAATAATAATAAATAAATAAATAAATAACTATGATGATTTGGGTTGTGGCCTGTGTGAGACATGACTTTGTTGAATTTGTTACAAAGTGTGCTACTTACGTGACTCTGTTATGTTATATTTTGATTTTTAAGCCTTTCTTCAAAGGAATGAGGTGGATGGATGCACCTTGTAATTTTTGATTTTCCACTTTCTCTACAATTTGAAGAGAATGCAAAGAATGAAACTGATTCCAACTTATACCCCTTGTTTCCATTCTTACGTCAAAGCAAACAAACGAAATGATTCTCTTTCTCTTTCTCATCTTTCCATTCCACTGTACCAAATATCGCCCTAAGGTTGTTGTTAAAAAACCCTATATTCTTACACTTTAGTTAATAATTAATAGGGCCCTAATTAATATGGCATTTCTGCAAACTCCAATTTCAAGCTTTTTAAAAATATATATATTAATTTTAATTTTGTCTCAAGATTAACTTATATTTAAGCCTTGATTTAAAATTTGTAGATGTGTATGTTTAACAACGATCAAGTGACTGCAGATAAGTGCGATGATGGTGATTGGAGAATAGTCGTTAGATTGCGATTATGATGACAGTGTTGTGTGTGTTAAATAGCGAATAAGAGATGAGTGTTTATGTTTGTTTTTTGCTTTCAAGTGAGCCGAGAACAAGATATGCGCGTATGTGTGTTGGACTTAATTAGGGTGAAATGATGTAAGGTGGCGGCGACGATGGTAATAATGAAGGAGGATGTTGAGGTAGAGGCAGGCAGGCTGATCCTGAGTTATTGGAAGCGAAACAATAAAAAAAATCTCTTACTAAAAGTTGTATACTTAAAAAACACCATCCATCTTATATAATATAATCCTTGAAACTATAAAACATTTACGGAACACAAAATATTTTTCAAGTCGAGAAAACTAGACAACATTTCCAACTATCATTGTTCAAATCTTTAAAATATTTTATCAATAAAAAATTGGCACATATACCTAACTTGTTTATCTCTTTTAAGTAGGGATGGCAACGGGGCGGTGAATGTCGGAGATTGTATTTACCATCCCCATCCCCTTTTTCACTCTCCATCCCCATCTCCGTCCCCATCCCCATTGGGGAATTGCTTTAGATCCCCATCCCCGTCCTAATGGGGATCAAGGATCCCCGTGAGGATTCGGGGATTTTCAATCCTTATGAACTAACATAAAGTTTCCACCAATTCATCGAAAATATAAAGAATTTTAACTCATAAAGTGTTTTATGAAACGTGCGTACATCGCACATTGTTAGATTCATTACAATTTCAATTCAACTGTAAAGCATCCTCAACATTGTAACATCACATATAATATAAAAACAATATGTATCATATGTATCTATTCGGACAAATGAATAAGTAATATGTAGTTGGTGCTTATGCTTCTAATTCTAAAGGTACTTGATTTTAGACTAAAATACACCGTTGGTCCCTAAACTTGTTCTTGCGCATCGCAGTGGGACAAACCTTGCCCCTTTCATCGCTGGAGGTCCAAAACTTGGGTTTCTAAAGCCAAAGAAGTCCCTTGACCACTAATTCCAAAGTCAATGTCTGATTTTTGTCATGTAGTCGAGGGTATTTAAGTCCATACACATTTATACTTTTGTTTCATCATTTTAAAGATGGGAAATGTTCTTATGGAAATTATTGGTGAGAAGACAGGATGCTATTTTGGTTATCAAGATAGACGAAATTAAATGCACACACACTACCAAACATGGAACCTCTTTGCTCACTAATATATCCTCATTTTCCAGCGGATGCTACTTGTCTTGTGTAAGGCTGTTGTATATATGAGAATTATGGCACATTGATTAGGAACAAACAACACAATTGGTCCATTCATATTTGGAATAGTGGGATCAAGTGTGTAGCAAACAATCACACTTGAAGTGACCATGACTATTGATCTGAGAGGAGATATGGGCCTGCAACCAACTCACGTAAGGACTCAACAACTGACACCGTGGTTTGGCACAATCCATGGCCTCACCTTTTTCATGTATGACTCCAACTCAATTTTCGGCCTAAATCTTGACCTTTTTTTGTTGTTTTATTATTACGTTATTTTTCTATAATGTTTTAAGCAAATTGTCGGAATCATGAATTCTGTCTTTCACGCTCTGCATATGTTGGCATTCTGTGTATTTTAGTCTTAATTTATGAATTTTGTATTTGGACTTTAGCTGAGACTTACCAAAAATTGAAACGTCCATTCAATAGGACTCTGTTTACGTTGAACTATTTTATTTAGTATTGCTTTCATCATGCTCACCCTTATCAAAATGACATTTACAAAATGTATATTGCTTACAGGTCCATAAAGATAGCGGGATATACAATACCAACTGCATGTCTGATGGGTAAGGAAATGGCTGACAATAGTTGAATGGGTTATACCTCATTTTGAAGAGACCAAATTGAACACAATAATAAATTTTGAAGAGACCAAATTGAACACAAAACGTAGCCATATCAATGAAGAAAGATCTATCTGATGAAGAGACCAGAAACAAGAAGAGAAGAAACAAGGTATTAAGATACAATGAATCTGACAAAATCAAATGTAAAGAAACAAAAGTATAAATGTGTATGGACTAAAATACCCTCGACAACATGACAAAAATCAGACATTGACTTTGGCATTAGTGGTCAAGGGACTTCTTTGGCATTAAAAACCCAAGTTTTTGACCTCCAGCGATGAAAGGGGCAAGGTTTGTCCCACCACTGCGATGCGCAGGAACAAGTTTAGGGACCAACGGTGTATTTTAGTCTTGATTTTATAAATATCACATATGCATATAAATATACATGTCGATACTCATAAACATATATACATATACATATACAAGTTAATCGAGTATGGATATAACATACAAATTCTAAATACTTATACACTAGAAAGATCGAGTCGGGTCGGGTTCGGGATTTATGTTATCCCGTCCCGCCCCATCCCGATTTTATATTTTGGGGATTCCCCATCCCCGGTCAACTCGGGGATTCCCCAGTCAAAATCGGGTTTGGGGATCGGGTCCCTATCGGGTACGGATTTTTTTGCCATCTCTACTTCTAAGTTTTACGAAAACACTGTACAACTACATCATATCATATCATACCACAAGATTAAAATCATAAAAACCTAATAAGTTGTTTAATAAAAAAAAAATAAAGAAATCACTGAGTTTAGTTTTTTATATTATCCTACATGACACTTTTAAAAATGTATGGAGCTAAAAGTTTCTCTCCTCTGTTAGACCAATTCACTTCATCTTCCTTGTTACACCACATTTCTGCTGTAAATATTTAACATACGAAGTATAAATTAAAAACTATAGATTTGATGCCCTAGATTTGTTTGATGCTCCGGGCCGTCGCCCACCCTTGCCCAACCCCATGGCCTACTTTGAAGGTAGGGGCGAGGGAGGTTAAAGAAAGGTTTGTTTAGGTTCATTTTGCGGAAATGTTGTTTCTATTAAAGTGTGTTGTGTGTATGTTAGATGTGTATGTAATACAAAGACCACTTTGTCCTCTTACTTAACGAGTTATTTAACGGTCATTAGCGATTTGGATTATTGGCGTATCAAAAACCTGAGATATAGGGACTATATCTCGTGGGTTTGAGTAACCGGGGTTTTAAAGTAGGATAAGCTGCTTTGAAAGCCGCCTCGTACAAAGTGGCTAAACATGAGAAAACGTGCATTGAAAATCAATATGTTATTATTCCTTTCGCATTTGATACCTTTGGTTTCCTTGCACCTGAGGCTGTGGAGCTCCTCAATAGAGTACGAGTTATGCATAGCAATGTTATCACACCTAGATCTACAAACGTAGGTTTTAAAAGAATTGGCTTCGCAATTCAAAAAGGGCTAGCGGCGTAGCTTGTTGCTCGTTTGCCTTGCACCTCTATGTAAATCGAAAGAATATATGATATTTATTTATCTAGTAAAAAATAGGGACTATTGTCGATAGTTTTAAACGTGAGTAATTAGAAAGACAAGAACAACTAAATATGGGAAATTAAATTTGGGTTATATATCAGATAGGTTACCCAACTTTTCAACTTTGTTCGCCTAAGTTACCCAACTATTTTTTTGTTCAAACGGGTATTGGACTACACGGGTTGACATTCGGTCACCGAACTTCAAAAGTGTGTTCAATCGAGTTACTATTGATGAAAATACCCTTCTTTTCATTTTGTTAAGTACATAAATGGTCCTCTGGTTTGCCTTGTTCTGGATTCAGTCCATTTTCATTTTTGTTACGTTTTCGTAAGTTTTCATAAGTTTTAAATGCGTGTTTATACGTTTTGTCCGTTTATGTGTTTTTATACGTTTTCGGCCGTTTTCTTCCATTTTATACATTTTCTTACATTTTTATCCGTTTTCATCCGTTTTTCCTCGTCTCGATCCACTTTTATACGTTTTGTGTATGTTTGTTAAGTTAGTATAAATTACAAAGCACCATTTTCTTAAGTTAGTATCACGCCAGCATAAAGGTGTCGAGTGTGTTTGTTTTGTGTGTGAAATCTGTCCGTGAGAAACACCAATAGGGTTGTTTGGCTAACGAGACACACACGAGGGTGTGAGTGCTGTTGTGTTGCTCTCGGTTAAACAATCAATCCACATAGGGTGTTTATACTTATTTCTTAGCTTATTTTTTGCTTATTTGATAAGTGTATAAAGGGGGTGTTTGTGGATTTCCATTTATCAGGGTGCGTTTTGTTAGCAGTTAGGGTACGTTTGGTCATATAATAGGTGAAACACATAATGTTTAAAAGAGAGTGTGTCGCTTTCTTTTATAAATGATTTTACATAATAGTTTGGGCATTACTTGGGATTTTGTAATTGAAACGTATAAAAGCGGATAAAAGCGTGAAAGCGGATAAAACGTAAGAAAATGTATAAAAGCGGAAAAAGCACAAAACGATAACCACGAGACGAAAACTTATGAAAACTTATGAAAGCGTAACAAAAGTGAAAATTGAATCTGATTTAGTAACACCGAAGCGAACGGAGGGACCATTTATGTACTTAACTAAAATGAAAAGAAGGGTATTTTAGTCAATTTAATCATTCAAGAACCCGAATGAACTTATTTTGAAGTTCGATGCTTGAATATCGATCCGTGTAGTTCAATACGATTGAACAAAAAATAGTTAGAATAGCTTGGCGACAAAGTTGGAAAGTTGGTGAACCTATCCGATATATAACCCATTAAATTTATATAACGAAACCTTCAATCATTAAAAAGAAGTCTAAGCTTTAACGATTAATTCTGTATAGCGATCCTGATTAATTTAAGGTAACACTTTTTCCTCTTAAAGCTCGATCTTGGTTATGTCATTCACTTTAGTTAAGATTAAGAGTATGTTATTAAACTGTAAGTAGTTTTTTTTTTTTTTTTTTTTTTTTAATATATTTTTTAATAAAAGTGATTACTAGAACAACAATGCATGTGTGATCGAGACTTAAAAACAAAACTAGCAATGGAAGTTGTTGCAGTTACATATTGCAACCTGGACTTAAAGATAATGTTTGAAAATTATGTGATGAGCTAGACAGATGTGGATCGATGATGAAAAAGTGTGTTTCTAACAACTCATGACCTATTTCTTGAAAGCCCTAATTCACCGGTCAACTGAAGTTTTGCGACGAGGGAATGATACCACTAGTAATTTTACTTAATTATTTATGATAGTCGATCCAATAAAACAATTTGACTTGTACTTTTATAGCTATTTGTCAAGAAAGATACTTAATACAAATAACAAGACGAACCTAAAATATGTCCACCTAAAATATGTTGAGGTTATCTTAGTATGATAATTTAAGATGTACGTAGGAGGCCGGGTTGTTTAACAATGATGAAAAGTAGTTAGAGAACGAAGTGTGCTTATAGCTAGCTATGATCAGCTTTTGTATTCATAATGCTAATTATTGTTTCTTACAGAAACTAGAGGTGTTCAGTAATCACTTTTAAATTCTAATGATCAGAATATGATTCCGACTTCAGTTCCTTTAGCTTATTGAGATTTTGATACTTGTTCTAGTAATATATCAAATTCAGGAAGACTGTCGCAAAGCTTTCTTGTTTTTAAACTCTTAATGAGATGATATCAGTATATACATGGTGTATATATTCTAATATGCAATTCTTATTTTTATGGTTGTTCTTTGCAGGAATTTTGTCTAATACTTCTTTTGTTATTGATCTTGTTTAAAGCTAGGAAAAATGGTATTATCTTTCAAGTTTGAAACTATTCAATCACATTTCTTTATCGTGCATAATTTGCTTCTTTTGTGTTTACAATAATAGTTCAAAATTCTTTCCTGCCAATTATCAGGTGACGTTTACAGCTGGGAGGCTTCGTAGGTTGATGGATAATAAACATAACATCCGTAACATATCTGTCATTGCTGATGTTGATCACGGTACGTATATATATAAGCACTACTATAAACACTTTAATTCCTGTTTATCATTTATGAATTTGTTTTGCTAATGCTGCATTTGTCATAACAGGAAAATCAACTTTGATCAGCTCTCTTGTGGATACTTTCGGCATCACTGCACAAGAAGTTGGTAATAATGTGCAAAGTGGTATCTATCTTTACCATGAGATGACTGATGCAGCTCTCAAGAATTTAAAAGGAGAATATAAGGGGAACAAACACCTCATAAATCTTATTGACTCACCTAGACATGTTGATGTTTCTTCTGAGGTCAATTCTGACCTACGTATAATCGACGGTGCATTAGTTGTCGTTGATTATACTAAAGGTGTAAGTGTCCAAACAGAAAGTGTTCTTCGACAAGCCCTCAAAGAAAGGATTCGACCCGTTTTGACCATAAACAAAATTGACCTTTGTTTCTCCCTTAAAGTTGATGGAGAGGAAGCATATCAAAGATTCCAACAGGTTATTGAAAGTGTGAATGGCATAATTTCAACACATGAGGATCCGCTTCTTGGTGATGTTATGGTTTACCCCAAGAAAGGTACTGTCGCTTTCTCTACTGGGATCCACGGATGGGCTTTTACACTGAATCACTTTGCGAAACTGTATGCTTTTAAGTTTGATATTGATGAGGCAAAGATGATGGAAATGCTTTGGGGTGACAACTTCTATGACCCAAAAACAAGCAGTGGACCACTAAGAATACCGGGTCTGAATCTTGCAAACGTGGGTTTGTTCAGTATGTTTACGAGCCTGTTAGACAGATTATTGACATGTGTATGAATGATCGCCAAAAAGATGTTTTGTGGCCTTGTTTGAAGAAGCTTGGTGTCTTCATCAGGTCTGAAGATAAAAAAAGGTTGACGGGGATGGCGTTAATGAAGTGTGTAATGCAGAAATGGCTTCCTGCTGTGAATTTACTTGAAATGATGTTATTACATTTGCCTTCAGCTTGTGTTGCTCAAAGATACCGCATTGAGAATTTGTATGAAGGTCCTTCAGATGATGTTTATGCTAACGCAATTCGAAACTGTGACCCTAATGGCCCGCTTATGTTTTATGTCTCCAAAGTGATTCCAGCATCTAATGAGAGTGGACGCTTCTTTGCATTTGGTCGTGTGTTTTCTGGTAAAGTTTCACCTGGTATGAAGGTAAGAATAATGGGTCCAAATTATGTCCCAGGTGAAACTAGAGATTTGAATGTGAGAAGTGTTCATAGGACTTTAGTGTGGATGGGACGGACACAAGTAACACTACTTGATGTTCCTTGCGGAAATACTGTTGCATTAGTCGGTTTGAACCAGTTTGTCACTAAAAAGCGTTGGTCTAGTATTGACAAATGTAGAAGAGGTTGAAGGAGCTGATGAATGATGACTACTTTTATTCTTGGATAAATACGCCTATATTTTTAATGACGAGAAAGATATTTTATGCGTGGTTAGAATACATGTTAGGTTTATTTAAAGTTAACATGTTGGTCTATATATTATATGATCTTTAATTTTGTTATCTCATACTTGCCCATATAGTAGGTTCCCCTGCTTTTCTTATCAGTTGCACAGATGCTTCAAGGTGATTTGCAAATAGCTGTTATCATATTTAGTATTTTCTGCGCGTTAAGTTGTTATCTGTTTCTAGACTGTAAATTTTAGTTTGGTTGACTAGTTTAGGTGATTTGCAAATAGCTGTTATCATATTTACCTCGTACTGTCATACATAATGTCAAACAGTAATTACACAAGTTTGACACTTTGAGTTGGTATTATTTGAGGTCTGAAACATATGTAAATTTTTCGACACATTTATTTAGCAAACAGAATCCAGATTTTACAAACCTAAACTAATTATTTAACCACATTAGATGCATATCTTGATATCTAATGATCTATTATACATTCAAATATAGCAAACCAAACAAAATGGTAGTATAATACAGGTATTCTTATACCACAATAAGCATTAAAGTTCGCACAAAATCAGATGAGCGCCAAACTGAGGCTGCAACGTGAGAATGATATGTGGAGCATGCGAGTATGATGGAGAAAGCTCGAAAGAGAAGCGTTGTAGAATCATAACGAGTGCCATTTTTGCTTCTAACATAGCAAAATTTTGTCCAATGCATATACGTGGACCCCCTCCAAATGGGAAGTACGAGGCTAGTCCCATGCCTGCCTTTGACACGCCTTCAGCGAATCTATCTGGGTTGAACTCATTCACGTCGTCACCCCATATGTCAGGGTCATAATGTAAAAGCATCATATGCAACATGAAGTGTGTCCCAGCTGGTAATGTTATGTTTCCTATTTTAGTTTCTTCATAAATCATTCTTCCTAATCCTACACCCGGTGGGTATAGCCTAAGTACCTCCTGCAATATCATATTGATCTGCAAAACCGGTACTCACAAGTTATAACCAATACTGTGTGTTTGATATGGATTGTGTATAGTTAAGTGGTAAATTCATAAATTTAAGCACAAAGAAACTTACAACTTTTAGGCGACTTAAGCCATCAATATCTGGTTTTTTATCTTTAAACGCATTTAAAACTTCATCTCTAGCACGGTCTTGCCAATTTGTGTGCTGACTCAACAAAATCATCGTCCAAGCGAGCAAATTTGCAGTAGTCTCTTGCCCTGCAAAGTAAAAGAGTTTGCACTCTTCAATGATATCATCAATACTAAGTCCTGAGTTGTTGTTATTCCCTTGCTTTTTGATTTCTTTGTCGTTTGAATCCAATAATATGCCCAACAAGTCTTCTTTACTATTCTCCCCCGTTTTCATTGCAGTCACCCGTTTGTGAATAATTTCTTTTATTGAACTCGTCACGTTACGGGCAATCTCCTTCATCCTCTGGTTGCTTTTTGTAGGCAAAAATCTAAAATAATGTATGCAAAGTCAAACATTATTAACTACTTCTAGGTAATTGGTCTTCTTTAACAAACGATTTATGAAAATTGTACTCACCGGGATCCTGGAATATATAGTGATTGGAGAGCCTTTATAACTAGTTTTGATTGTTCTTGTTGAAGTTCAAATATCTTTCTTCCTTCCACATAACTACTACCAAACGCGGTACGAGAAATTACATCACTAGTAAGTATTTGAAGATGAGGATACACATCTACTTCACATGATCCTCCTTTCGTCATTCCTTCCCATTTAGTGATCATTTCACTACAACTAATGTAAAAGGCCGGTAACATATGCTACAAAAAAGAAACAACAACATTATGTTCACAATCTTGAACACCAAAGGACGGAGTCAAAAGATTTACTAGTGCGTTTATACTGGGTAATAACTTTAAAATCATCATACTTGTCTAAAAATATTTTTTGGTATCGAACAATTTTTTTTGCTTATCTGGTCTTGAACTTTCAATTTGACTTTTGAGGTATTAAACTTTCAATTTCAGACTTTTGAAGTACTTTTGTGACATTTTGCCCTTGGATTTTAATAATTTGAAGGCAAAATGTCATAAAGACTTCAAAAATCCGAAATAAAAGTTCAAGACCATATAAGCCAAAAATTTGTTTGATACTCAAAAGAGTTTTATTCAATAAGTATAATGCTTTTAAAGTTAGATTAAGATCGTTTGAGACGAAAGATTATTTACATCTTAAGGGATCAATCTCCACCCTCCATTTTATTTAATCTAGCGGATGAGATTAATCCCAACAATTTAAAAACCCACTTTCATCATTTTTTCAAATATTAATATCTTTCAAACCGTTAATCGTTAAGCGAAAAAAAAATATATCATTCGACGAGTATTTAATTATCTTTCTATAGATAAGATTGATATACTTCGACAAAAAAAAATTTACGTATTTTCCACCTTTTTTAAGTTTTTTTTTTTTACGTTCTTGAAATTTGCATTAAAATATATATATGATAAAACACTAATTTGAATATCACATGTGATATTAGTGTTAAATATGTAATATCACATGTGATATTAGTGTAATATCACATGTGATATTACATATCATATGTGATATTACATATCATATATGATTTAACACAATATCATGTGATATTCAACAATGTTTTATCATATATGATATTTTCATGCAAATTTCGATAACGTAAAAACGAAAAATATGAAAAAGCGTGAAAAAGCGAATTTTTCTTTTTCAAAGTATATCAAGTCGTCCGTCTATGAAAGATAATTAAATCTTCGTCGCGACGGTGTAAATATTTTCGACGCGATTAACGATTTAAAAATATTTAAGTTATAAAAATATGTGAAATAATAAAATCTTTTAATCTCGGTCGTTGACTCTTTTTAAATGGATGGTGGAGATGAGTCGTTTGAAAAAGGTTTGGTATGTAAAATAACTTTCCTCTTAAAGTTATTATCCCTTTATGCCAATATATACTACAGAAAGCGACCCAACTCGGCTCTTCATAGCTGTGTCGCTAAATATCTATAAACTTAATAAGAAACACGAACCTTGAGTCTTTCAACATGAAACGCAGGGTTGATGATCTTTCTATGTTTTGCCCATTGATCGGTTTCAACAACTACAAGTCCTCTTGCTAACAACTTCGCTAACGGGTTTTCAACTTTTTCCTTTTGAAATAAGTAATTATTAGCCAAAATCTCACGTATTAATTCAGGTTCTGTTATGTGCACAATCGGTCGTGGCCCCATCCATGTAAAACAGTTGTTACCTGTACAAATATAGATGATTTTTGTACACCATAATTAAGGCACTTAAATTACGTTAAATTGTTAAACAATCATGGCACACTTTATACAACTATTACAATTCTAATATAGCATGTTTGATGATATACTACTTAATCACTAAAAAAAATTGTCATCTAGTGACACAGAAAAAAGGTGTCACATATTTCCCTTGTTTCAACCTCAAACAGAGGAAATCTTTAGTTCATTCACAACAAATGGCCTTGTAACTTGATCACCTCTACTTTAATTCAATTTTCAAAATGTGGTACTTATCATTTGGCCTTTGTTAGGTAATCTTAAGTGTCCACGAACTGAATTTGGATTCTTAAGTAGATGGTTGGCCATAAAGTAGGTTTCCTGTGTGTGAAGGGAAGAATGAACTAGGATGATAGCATAAGTTGTTAGGAATAGTGAGGAGTGAAAGATGAATCTACTTGGTCCTTACATTATGCTATCACAGGAGGTAAGGCTGGATTCTCATTAAGTGTGTGTGTTCCTCATTTGGTGATGCCTGGTCATGTGCTTGTTTTGGTTAGGCTAGTGAGGGGGGCTGTTGCTAGTATAGCCTTAACATGTACTGATTCTGGAAATGTAGCCAACATGGGTATAGCCCCTTTTTGATGAGCATGTGTGCTATAACCTACATGATGATGCCACCTGATTTGATCTTATAAGATATTGTGGATGCTGGTTGAATGCATTATTTAGATCTTTCAGTGCGGAAATGTAGTCATGAGGTTATGGTGGGTGAAAAAAATAGGTGAACATAGATGGTATGCCTGATCTGCTGTCTGTGGTTTTTTTTTTTTTTTTTTTGGGCATCAGAGATATGGATGCTTGTATCAGATATGGATGAAACTTGTAGTATGTTTTTCAAGTTGTATAACATGGATTGGGCGATGTCCAATTACATTTTCCCTATTTGATGTAATACTTTGGAAAGTTAATATATTGTTCGCCTTTTCCCAAAAAAAAAAAAAAAAAAAAAAAGTGTAGTGTCAACAAATGTATAAGCTAAGTGTCACTAAAAATTTTGAGCTTCTCCTAGGGGTGAGCACAAAACCAAAAACCGAATCGAAACCGAAAAAAAGCTGAACCGTAAAACCGCCCCATTTAACAAACCGATGGCGGTGGTTTTGAATTTTATAAAACCGAATGTTTGGGCGGTTTTGGTTTCATAAGAAAAAGCGAACCAGAAAACCGCCCGCCCACCTTTTATATGTTTTATATAATTTTATCTATATAAAAGATTTGCTATTTAATTTTAAAGATTTAAGTATAAAACTTTATCTATTAAAAAATGTGTTGTTTACTATTTATACATTAAAATTTGTTTTATTTATAGATATTATATCTTTGTTTTCGAACAATAGTGTTCTTTGAAAATTTCCCCTAGAATTCTCGTAAGCGAACGAAGAGTGCAAAGCCGCAAAGGCGTGCATTTTATATTTTAGATTGATGTTTGATTGTTTTGTATGGTTTTTCGACGCTTTGGATTGCTAGATAATATGCTATTATTGATATTTGTTTAAATATTTTTGCTCGAAAACTTAGAATTGTAAACTTCATATAAGATTAAAACTTACTTGTTTTCAAGTAAGAAAAAACCGAATAAAAACCGAAATCGAACCGATTTAATGTCAAAAACCGAAAAATCGAAACCGAAACCGAAAGCAAACGGTTTGTAGTTTCCAAAAACCGAATATACGGTTCGGTTTTTGGTTTTACCATAAAACCGCCCCACCCCGCCCCTTGCTCACCCCTAGCTTCTCCCACTTTTAAAAAAGTGTAGACAGAAGTAAAGTAGGTAAAAGTCTATTTATGGTGACACATACCAAATGATCATCAAATAAGAAGGGTTTCAATTTTTTCAAATGAACAATTTGAGGACCTATTGATGTGAGCACATAGTTTTCGTCTTCTCTGAGACATTTTGTCTATAAAAGGTGTTATTAAATCTCAAAATTTTAGACTTTTGCTCACACTTTTCAAAAAGTGCCACTAAAAAGTTTAATGACACTTTTTTGTGTTATTAGAACCTCTATCATTAAATGTTTATCTTTTGTTGTGATGTTTGTGACTTGCAAGCGTGATAAGTAGATAATCTCCCAAAACGCAAGCCAATCCAATATTCTTTTCTTGTATCCGTTATTTCTTATCATAGATGATGATGATGATTAAAAAAATAACATACCATGATTCTTAGCAGACGTATAGACGAAAGGCATAACTCGTGGCATGATATTATCAGTGAGTTTTATAGGTTTTGATTTGGCAATAGTTTCCATGTGTCTCATCTCTTTTACATCTCCGTATAGAAATGTATACGAATTTCCATTCAAGCCTTGGTTTCTAAGATACTTTTCCATAGCCTTCGGTCTTAACCAAACCCAATTGAAAATTCTCCATGCATACACAAAAAACACGACCACTGCTACACTAAAACACAGTGCATTCGTACTCGAGCTTACCTCCATTTCGAAACGGTCGTACGGGTGGTTTTATTAGACTTCAAATAGCACACATATAGAACTATAATAAGAAAGTGGTTTTGAGTGTTGTGAGATGACCAAAGAGATAATGTTATTTATTGGTGTATAATTTCTTTTGAAGTCCACGATGTTGGACTTATTATTGTTTTGCTCCATTAGCTGTGATCGTTTTCAATTGGAAGATGATTTATTGTACTCTTAAAAATTATTGGACACGTTCAATTAGTTGTGTTTAAATATTTATATCTTCATAATCACACTTATATTTTCACCATGTTAGGGTATAAATGTTCACACACAACTAATTTAAGTATCCAAATGATTTTTTAAATGTCTTGAATCAACTCACTTTCGATTAGTCACTTGGGTAAAGTCTTTTTTTTTTTTTTTTTTTTTTTTTTTAAGTCTACTAGCTAGCAGATCACGACTTGTTGTTTTGCTCCATTAGTTGCGCGCGAGTACTTTAAGCATGAAAAACAAACATTTGATTGAGAGCATTCTCCCATAATATGAGGAAGAGTTTGTTGGAAATGTATATATTTACAAACATGTGAATGTCCGGATTCGAACTCGTGACCACGGGATTGCACACATTAGCGAATGAGAATTAAAGTTAATAATTAATGTTTATGTTTACGATTAATTATTGCACATTAAGTCCGGTTAACGATCGTTAAGTATTTAACGGAAAAATGACTAACGACGTTAAATGGAAAGAAGGACTAGAAATGGAACTTGGAAAAGTTATGGAATGGGCTTTGGGCTTGCATTGGTGGCGCCATAGGGGCTAAACAAAGCCTAATTCACAAACTTGTTCACTAAGTTTACCTCTTAGTATATAAGGAGGGTAGGTTACAGGGTTTCGTACATGATGCGTTGAATTAACCCTAGATCTCTCTCTCTCTCTAGTCCATATTTCGGCCGAACACCCCATTAGTAAGGGAGTTTGGTTTCGTTTTTCTTAAACGAGGACTGTGTTAGATCTAGCGATCGCTTGATTCGTTTGGTTAATTCGTGTGTAAGAGAGCGTGGTTGTAAGACATTATTCTTACACCAATAAGTACTTCTTTGATTTGCTTTGCTCGAGGGTTGTTTTGCTTTGCTCGAGGGATTTGATATTCGCAAGATGCGTTCGCATACTTTCGCTTAATTAATTTATTTGTTATGATCTTAAGTCTTGTTGTGTCTCTTGATGTCTTTATGTTTTAGTATATTTTATATATCATAAACTCAGCGGTGGCATCACGAGTCTTGTATAACAAGTAATTAATTCTTGAAACACATAATTAAAATAAACATGAATGTGTTATTTTTGTATGCATAGATCTAGGGTTTGCAATCCTAAACCACTAATTTTTTATAAGGGCGTTTATTTTGGTACCCTAATTAGGGTTTGTAAACTAAAGTTTTAATTGGATTAGAAACCCAAGATGCATGCAACTTTATCGCGTATATCACGTAACTCTGTTTTAATGCATTAATTGTTAAGTGTAATTTTATATCCATGATAATTATCGCATGTTTTATCATGGATCCGCTTTTATTGTATGTCTTTCATGTTTTAAGTGATATACATTAAATTATGATAGATCTTAAATTGGGGAAGACCTCAATAATTATTAATTTAATCAATTATGTGCTATGTGGTATATATTTAGTTTTGACTTACATAATCGATGAATCGATGCATGTGGTTCACCTTATACATAGATGAAAGCGGGTGGAAGTCTTAATTAAATATATGCATATTAACAGATCTAGAATTGGTTATTAATAAGATTTATCAAAACCGTTTGCATGTGGCTATTTGATATGCATGACTTTTATTTGTTATGCTTTCATTGTTTATTTGTTTATTTTTCAAATACTTGCTTGTTTGTTATGTGTAACAAGGGTATTTTACAAGAAAAATAAACTGACCTAAACAATGGTGAAACATGTATTTTTAAGAATAGTAATCATAATCGTTTAATTGATTGATGACTTTGGTACAAATGATGAGCAGCTCACCCATGAGAATGAACTAATAAAAGGGGTTTAAAGAAGTGCGCATGATCGCAATCGAAAGGATGTCTAAGGTTGTGCTTTAGCGCGTACACAGTCCTACGCCCTCTGTAAGTTCGAATGGAGCTACTTAGTAAGTCATTAAATGTGCAAGCTCGTCTTAAGGGCGAATTAGTGTTGATTCCATGCGCCACTTGGGTGGTAATTATCCGAAACACTAAGTGTTTATACTTATGCAAAAGTGCGGTATAATGGATGATAATTAACACTAAATTCCTTGATTGGTGAAACCAATACCTCAATTAAAGTTTGATGATGAAAACTTAAACATTAAAACAAGATATAAATGTTTTAATAAAACCTATGTTACGAAGATGAATGCATGACATCTTTGTACATATTTGATTTTACATCAAAACTATTACCCTTTAATTTAAGTTATATGCCATCCAACGAAACGAAAACACCTAAGATTATTTTTTATTTGCGTGAGACCGTGACTTAGATCGTAATCAAAGGGTAAAATGTCCACGTGTCGTGAGAACGGGCATGGACGATTTTGCAGTTTCTTAAGTTGGACAACTTAATTGAGTTTTGTAGTGAGCGGCAACTCGAGGCATAAGATGGGATAAAACATGTTTACATAGCAATTGAAATTGGCTATATGTAAATCCCATAAATCTAGGAATTGCAATTGAAATTGGCAATTGAGCACAAGCTCTACCACTTTGTATAAGGTTCATTACTAGCGGATCAAGGCGTGATGAGATTATGACAATTTGGATCCTAGTTTTCGATGAAAATTAAATGGTTATATGTTTATGAACCATGGGTGTTTAATTTTCTTGAAAAGGTTAATTATCGAAAATACTAAAATTGAATTTTGTAATTCTTTTGAATGTATAATTGCAACATTTAACAGTAAGCGAAGTTTAGTCTTTGATCAATAAATTGTTCCATTAAACAAACAAATGTTTGAGCGAGAATAATTTACCGAAAAGACAAGCGAAGTCTCTTTTCCATGGGAGAAGCATGAGACTCAATCCTATTCCTTTTCATGAATGTGAAAGGTATAATAGGAACATTTGAATTGTCTAAATTCTAAATGTAACTCATAGCAATGAATTGCACATCTTATTTTCCATAAAGATTTCATTACCTTCATTTGGTGAATGAATTCTTTTGTAACAACATGAATGTTGGTTAGCTGGAAAATATGTATGTGAGTTACTAAATTAGAAGCTAGACTAATTACATGAAAAATTGGTAAAAGGCAAACTAGCATATTTTATCTAGTTGTTTTGCTTTAACCTTAAAAGGTGCTACATACCATTATGGGCATGGTAGGCTGTTAAGGAAGAAATTGCATACCAATTTTTCAAGTTAATAACTTTGATGGATAAACCATCATTCATAGAGTAGAATACACCTTTTAGTACCTTAGTAATGATTACGTATGGTTCTTTAAAGGTGTAGGAAAGTAAAAGCAAGCAAGTTGGTTTAGCGGTTATGCAACACTTCTGAATGTTGTCGATTCGGTGGGAGCATTTGTGTTGCATTCTTGAATAAAGTTGTTTTAATGATTTCTAATTCGGTGGGAGCTACAAGCCTTATTTCACGTAGTAACCCGATTATCTTCAAAGATAATTAATTTCCAATTGTAGACACTTATGTTTTAAGGATAGTCGTATGCGTTTCCTTACTAAACAATATAGTTCTACATCTACTTATTATATCTATGACACAATCATATTAATTAAATAAGCGAGCGTGCATCGTGTTGTTTATCTGCTACATGATGTTGTTCCATGCACAAGTGGGAGAAATCTTTATTGTGCAAGATACAACACATATAAATATGATTTAAATGGATTCTCTTGATCGCAAGGTAAAGAGTTACGTTCTAATAGGAATTATATATTTTATATGTATGATTGCCTTATTAAGAACATGTGTCAAGATGATAACAAAGACTACTTTATTTTCAAAATTTATGTCATTCAATATTTAAGAAACACTTGTAGTTACAATTTATGTTACGTGAGCGTGAACTAGATTATAGCCCAAGGTAAAATATCCGTGTCGTGAGAGCGAGCATGGATGATTTTGCGTTTCTTCGTTGAATTTTCATGGAATGACATAATTAAATGAAGTAATCTAATACTACTTTGAATTTAAGTATTCGTTGAATGACTTAAATATATGTAGTAAGTATTAACTTGAAATATTAATTGAAACACGAGGTGGTGTTAATAATTACTTTAATTAAAAATGTTTATGATTTTGTAAAGTCACAAACATAAAGTCTTTTAATACAAGACTTACAATATAAAGTAAGGCGTTAACTTGCTATGTTTTAAGACATATGCATGAAGTCAATGAGGTGATCAATGACTTATAGCGTATAGTGGGATTATAAGCGATATGTCTTTTGACTTGGTGAAAATACTTGTGTTATAATACATGCAATTGACTTGGTAATTCTATTTTACCATTAAGTTTTACTTTGTTGGTAAATAGATGAGCCAATGAGTAGATGGTTATCTTAAATATTGTTAGATTATCTTACAATATTAATTCTAATGAAATACCATAGTTTTATGGTATGTTCGGTTAGAAGAATCAAAATCTATTGGCATGTTTGATTCAAGATAACTATAGTTTCTTCAAAAGTTATCAAGGTTAGAATATTGAGTATAGATTGAATATACTCAATAAGACTCAACCTAGAAGATTAATAAGACACCATTTGTTTATGAAATGTGATGAATCAAATTAAGTCTTATAATGAAGTTATGAATTTGTTAAGCCTTGTATAGTGAGTCGTAACAAAATAATGTTAGGAGCATCAATGTTTTTGTAATATCCCAAAGAGAACAATGTATTGTTGCTCTACTTGCTAAACTATTTAAAGGTAATCTTTAAATTGTTAAAGGCAAGTGGGAGTTTTGTTTAAGATCTTGAAAGATTGAATTACAAAATATACAATCTTCTAAAATACACTAGCAAATATCATGATGAGGTTAAACATGTAAATGATAGACCTCAATATGATGGAATTGTCATTCATAGATCCGAAAGGATATCTCGAGATATTTAATATCTTTGAGAAATATGAGTTCTGAGGATCATGGTAAGCTGATAATCATAATGATGAATTTACCAAATGATGAATTATGGTAAATCAATCTTACTATGAATGTTGAGATGCTGTCATAAAGATAATCAACTTTAGATACTTGGTTTATCTTAATAATGAATATGAGTTTCTTCAAAGGATGGAAACCTTAGTGGTTTAAATCTTTATGTAGAAATCATATGGACAATATTATACACATATTTAATGCATGTCTAGTGATAATAATATTAATCATATTTAAGCAATTAACTATGATTGAATATTCTTTTCTAGATACATTAAATAGAAGTATAAAGATTATAATTGTATTACTTAGTTTCATTGATATGAAATTTTGACAATGAATATCAAAACTCTTTGTTGTGAATTACTTTTGCGAGGCGATAAGTAATACAAAGTAGTTTATGAATTCAAATAATCTTTGAATTTATGCAGACCGCAAGAATCCATGAATGGATATATGCATGCATCTAGGAGATGATTCTTATGTTTAATATTAAATCCATGTTTGATTTAATAATTAAAATAAAATTGCTCATAAGTATTCACGAAAGCTAGTGGGAGTATTATTTATTTTTCTTAAATCTTATATGTTGTATGGCAACTACATTCCACTTAAATTAAGTTTTAATTGGGGATGAAACTTCGTTTGTAAGATTTGGAAATAATATATACAACCTTGAATATATGTTTATAAACATATGCGGTAAAATAAATGAGTCTAATAAAACATGATAAATACATATCTTTGACAAGATATAATATGAATGAGATCTTAAAGTTTAACTTGAAGATTCATCATGTACATCATGTTGTGTATAAGAGTGTTGTGTCATGCTTGGTTACAAGATGATTTGACAACATTGAAGTTGTTAGTATAATAAATATTTTAAAAGGAATATGTTTGGATTTAGAATCTCATTCCACGATCTGGATATGCTCCTAGATTCTATGAATGAAAATATGGCAATTATTTCATAATTGTTATTACCAACAAACTTGAGTTTGGTAGGCACCAACATTACACTATAACATTCGAAGTTTACGGATATTTAAAGAGCATATTGTTGTACACAATGATCTTGGTATAATTGAGATGACACTCGATTCTAGTCATGGTATCGTTGGTGATGACCATGTTGACTAGTTATGCTCGATTAAGAGCATAGTTGCATTATACATTAAAGAAAAGAATACTTTAAAACTTTAAAGTTTTGAAAGATTATTGTCATAAAAGGGTGGTTCGGGTTATCACGCACCTTATGAAATGATATGACAATATCAAGATATGTAAACATATACAAGAAATTCACTATTGAATTTTTGAAATAAGTATTCTCAAAATTCCTATAGATCAAAGTTAATTGAAATTATGCCTTGTCAACAAGTATGATTCTCATGACTTGTGGCAAAATTCATTAACTAGTATTATCATGCATTGATCTATTTAGTATTTGGATAAAGGATGTTAAACAATTATTATTTATAATGAATTAAAGTACGATTATCGTTTAATTTCATTTATAAATATTGTGTCCTATGTTTGCATGTTTAAATCCATGAATAACAACTTATTCTAAATAGTCCGTTGTCAATCAATAACATGGGAATGATATTGAATTAAGACAAATCGAGTATTAGTTAGAATATACTTGAAAATATATTGATGCGTAGCATGACTAATTCGAGATGATATTCAATGTATTGAGTATAGGACTTATCACACTCGCATGATGATACTTTATGGATCTTTGTCATTAAGTATATCATGGATATTTATCCTCGACTTGAGATACAAGAGATATGTCATGGATGTAGTGCATTTTGTGAAGCAATCTAACGCTATCGTGGCGGTAGTTATAAGGGTTGTTTCGAAGTGTTGCGAAATTTATGAATCACCTTGTAGTCAAAATGGGATTTGTTTCCTTAATTTATTTTGAAGTATAATACTCTTGGGCCCCTCGTAGGGTTTTTAAGATGTTTGCATGGCCATGCCCAGGTCTTTTGGAATATGTTGGAAGAATTGGTAATCTTAATCAACCACATAAAGCGAAAGCAGAATAGTTAATTAAGAAATGAGTGAGATCCATATTCTTATTAACATGGTATTAGAAACAAAGGATGAATATGATGATGAATCATCAAAACTTGGTTTTTCTCCGGAAAACCATACACGAGTTATCTGGGGGCATTGGCGTGTTGCTAGGCGCTAACCAATGTCATTTCACGTTTTGTAAACATATCCAGTGGGGCTGTTGAAATGTATATATTTACAAACATGTGAATGTCCGGATTGAACTTCGTGACCCGCAGGATGCACATTAGCGAATGAGAATTAAAGTTAATAATTAATGTTTATGTTTACGATTAATTATTGCACATTAAGTCCGGTTAACGATCGTTAAGTATTTAACGGAAAAATGACTAACGACCGTTAAATGGAAAAGAAGGACTAGAAATGGAACTTGGAAAAGTTATGGAATGGGCTTTGGGCTTGCATTGGTGGCGGCCATAGGGGCTAAACAAAGCCTAATTCACGAAACTTGTTCCCAAGTTTACTACTTAGTATATAAGGAGGGGTAGGTTCTGGGTTTCGTACTGACTTGTGCATTGAATTAACCCTGATCTCTCCTCTCTCTCTGATCCATATTTCGGCCGAACACCCCATTAGTAAGGAGTTTGGTTTCGTTTTTCTTAAGCGAGGACTTGTGTTAGATCTAGATCGCTTGATTCGTTTGGTTAATCGTGTGTGCAGAGCATTGGTTGTAAGACATTATTCTTACCAATAAGTACTTCTTTGATTTGCTTTGCTTTCGAGGTTGTTTTGCTTTGCTCGAGGGATTTGATATTCAAGAAGTGCGTTCGCATACTTTCAGTTAATTAATTTATTTGTTATGATCTTAAGTCTTCCATTGTACTCTTGATGTCTTTATGTTTTAGTATATTTTATATATCATAAACTCAACGAGTTGAGCTACAAGTCCTTCGGTGTCACCGTGATAAAGATTAATGACAAAAATGAATAAAGCGTCTTTGTATTTTGAGTTGAATAGAAACATTTAGGGTGCTTTAGTTGAGAAACACTTTTTATAAACACAAAATTCTATTACTAACTTTGTCATGAAACTACAAAACACGTTTTTCTTTTTGTTTTCACCTATTTTCCTTTGAAATACCCTAATCCGTTTTAAATCCATTTTATACATTTTCGTCGGTTTTATATGTTTTGAGCGATTTTATCGTTTTATACATTTTCATCTGTTTTATCGTTTTCGTACGATTTTTACGTTTTGTTGTTTTTCTTGTTTTTGTCCGTTCTTTTACGTTTTAAATACATTTTCGTTTTCGTCCGATTTTACATTTATATATGTGTTTTACGTTTCCCCGATTTTTATGTTTTTATCGTTTCGTCCGTTTCCTTACGTTGTCGTCCGTTTTAATCCATTTTTACGTTTCGTTCGGTTTTATGTTTCGTCTGTTTTTTATGATTTATTCGATTTTTCGTTTCGTTCGATTTTCGTTTCGTATGATTTTTACGTTTGCGTCGATTTTTAAGCGTTTTGACCCATTTTTACGATTTAGACCCTTTTTACGTTTATGTCTTTTTTCGCCTTCGTCCGTTTTTACGTTTTTTACGTTCTTTTACGTTTCGTCTATTTTTTACGTTTTGAAATACATGTTCTCGTTTCGTCCAATTTTTACGTTTCGTATTTTTTTTTTTTTTCGTCAATTTTTATCGTTTTAAATACTGTTTCTTTCGTTTTTAATCTCAATTTTAGGTATTAGTCTTTTTTTACGTTT